>QJPP01000214.1:0-563823 GCA_003996215.1 Jaltomata sinuosa | reverse complement strand
ACATATGCTAGATAATCTATACACAGCCCACGGGAAATCAACTTCCCTAGCTCGAAGACAGAGATGATCCCAAAAAGGTGCATGGCTCACGAACCCTTGCATAGTCAACCGAGGAACAACCGGGTCAACATAACATGGTATGGTCCTTGGCATAACATCCAAAACCGAACGCGTGAGGGGAATAAAACTCAGATCCATGGCCAGATCAATCAAAATCTAGCAAAGTATCAAGAATCAGGCAAATCACCCAAGTCCCTGAACATCCAATAGATAGCATACAAGATCTCACAATCCGATCCACACTACTCGAAAGAATCTCCTACTGGGGTCGAAACATGAAACATGAAACAGATAATGGCTCACTAGCCAATCCCAAACAAGGCACAAAGTAGGCAGATACATATGAACAAGTGGATCCAGGATCAAATAAAGCCATAGCAGACTGATGGCACACATAAATCGTACTTGTAATCACAACATCTGAGGCCTCTGCCTCTGGTCTCCTAGGGACCGCGTAAAACTGACGACGACCTCTACCCGCCCGACCGCCATCCCTACCACCTACTCTGCCGCATGGAGCACCACCGCTACCCAAACGACCACCCCCTCTAGCCGAGGGCTGAACTGCTCATAAAGGCTCGGCCAACTGAACTGTACCCTGCTGAGGGCAATCTCTAGCAAAATGACCGATCACACCACAAGTAAAACAAGCCCCTAACGGCCTACTCAGTCGAGATAAACCAGCAGATCCTGTATGACCACCACGACATGATGCCCCAGAAACTGTACCCCTCTAAGACTGGCCGCTATAGCCCTGATGGCTGCTCTGACCCTGCTCGAACTGGGTACTACCGAAAGTCTGAAGGGAAGCCTGAACCGGTCGGCTGGACTGACCTTGGTGCTGCTGTGGCTGATAACTCCGGTTCCACTGGCCAGAATCTCTACCACCATATCTGGAACCACAGTAGACACCCTAATGTCGAGGCCTCTTATCTCTGGACCCCTGATCATGTCGCTGTAAGTCCTCCATAGTGTGGGCATAGTCTATGATAGCCTGAAATGACCGACCACTGGCAATCAATATCTCAGCTGGCTGCCTGATCTCTGGCCTCAATCCCTATATAAATCTGCGAATCCTATCTGCCTCGGTAGGAATGATCATAGCTCCAAATAGTGCTAGCTGATGAAAACGGGTCTCATACTCTGAGACAGTCGTAGACCCCTGCACAAGGTGAGTAAACTGCTCCCTGCGATGCTCACAATCACTCTGAGGTAGGAACTTGGCCATAAAGGCCTCATAAAACTCAGACCAGGTCAAAGGAGGTGACGATGGTGGTCTACAAGCAACCTGGGCCCTCCACCATAACTTCACTGGGCCCTCCAACTGATATATAGTATAACCAACCCCGTGAGTCTCCAACAAACCCAAATGATACAACATCTCCTCACAGGTAGTAATAAAGTTATGTGGATCCTATCCAGAAGTACCAGCAAACCTCGGAGGTGCTAACCTCAAAAACCTACCCAACGCCTTCTGCTCTGACTATGTCATAGTTAGGCGAGGAGCAAGAGGCTGTGAAACTGATGGAACCGGAATGACCTCCGCACGGGGAGCTGCAGTAATAGGCTGTGCTCCTGAAATCTGTGCACCCCGGGCTGTATCCTAAACGGATGTATGTGCTACCTCAGAAGGCCGATCTCCAATCATACCCAAAAGCTGTAATAGTAATCCCCGAATATCTGGAGACTGAGCTGCGGCTAGAGCTGGCAAAGAAGTGGGCACTGGAGCTGGTACTAGAGCTGGTGGTACCTGGGCTGCCCCCTGATCCACATGCTGCTCGGGCTTTATCTCAACTCTAGCAGCTCTAGCAGGTGCCACTGCTCGAGGGCGTCCTCGACCCTTAGCTAGAATGGAGTAGAGCAAATGAGATTTTCAAAAATTTCAAGGGTTCCACGCACGACACAGAAGCAATGAAAGAGTCAAATTTCCTAAAATGTCACTGTAGCCTCCCAAAGATTGAGTACGGACGTCTCCGCCCTGATCCGCAGGACTCTACTAGACATTGGCTCCTATACCGATGACACCGGTGAACCTAGAGCTCTGATACCAAGTTGTCACTACCCGACTTCTTGGTCATGATGGCACCTAAAACCCCCCCAGTAGGCGAACCAATTCTCGTAGCCCAGGACAGTTAGTAATGGGCTATTATCTAACAAATAAGCGAAAGAATAGTTTAATAAGCAAAAGTAAGAGAGTAAGATGAGGAGAAATAGATAACAGGAGTATATATATACATATGCGGAAACTAAACCAAACCCCAAGACCTGGTATCATAGTATAGAGCCGAAACTACATACATGGAGTGCAAATGATCCAAAACAATATATACATATGTCTCTGAATAGTAATAGAGTACATAAAGCAAAAGATAAACTAAAGCTAAGCTCCGATCGCCAAGAGCTCACCCTCAGTCTGAAGTAATCCCCAACAGATATCCAAGCACGACTTACAGCGATCTAACAGCGATGACCCACGCTAGGATCTGCACCCAAAGATGCAAGGGGTAGGGTGAGCACCAAATGCGAAGCATAAGGTACCCAGTAGGTATCATAGGCCGACTAGGCACATATAAGATAAAACGTAGTAACAGACAGAATAGAAGCAAGTAGTCACAGAGATCAACAAAAGGTACACAGGAACTAGCCCAGAGGGAAATCAATAGAACCACATGTGAAGGCAGTAAGCCAAATATATACACCATAGGCACAGGTGAAAGTAAGAAATAACGCACCTGGGGTCCTTGCAATAACAGTGTATACATAATAAATTTACGAAATGGACGGTATACCGGTAACCTCAAGTGTAAGAAGAGGGAAAGAGTAATGATAGGCATGCTCAGAGACATGAATCAAACTCAACTAATCATATCAATCTCAATCCAGAAACTAACAGCTTAGCAGTAACCAATTTCATTCTTAACCGTAACAGGGAATAATTCTGTAGGTAAATAGCAAGAGTGTACCTACAGTCCCCCTGCCGCCCATACAACCGTGGAACACAAACAAGTGAAAACAAACCCTCCGACATCCAATACTACCGGAGTGTACAATCAACAAACAACAAACAAGGGTGGAGCCTCAAACAATGAATGATATGATGCATGAAGATCTCAAGTGAAATGGTATCTCTGTATGTACCTCCTCCGGTGCCGATCCGGACCAGCAGGTAGGTTCCATGGAATGACACTGCCAATATACCTCTACAACACCGTATACCCCTCCTCCAGCACACGCAGCCCAAAGCCCCAGGCTCGAATGGCAAGGTCAATGGAGGTCCCCGACCCCATACTAAAACTCAGTATCAAAACATGTCATCCGGAGGCAAGTCCGATTTCAAGATAGAGACCCAGTCTTGAATATGCATGCCCAGACCCTGTCCAGGAGTAAAGTAGTAGGAAAATATCTCAAAAACCCCTCCAAGGGTGCCCGGGCATAACCGGGTCTAAACAGTAGAAAGTCATTTCAAGTGCTCGTTCCGACCGAGGCTAAAATTATCTCAAGTAGCAAGAAACTCAACTAGCACCCCGGCCCTGCCGAGTCTAGCGTTAATCGTAAAACTGGTGATTTAAAACATAATTTTACTTTATTTTACCCAGGAATATTCACAAGTTAAATCAAACCATTTGCAAATCATTTCCATCAAAAACAGCCCCCCCGGGGCCATGCCAGGTTTAGAAAATAGTGCCAGTAGACCCGAAGCCAAACCATAGTAAAACATGGATAAAACCTCTTTAAATGCATGGAAATGGTATGATCAAACACAATAGCTGTCCAGCAGCTCACAATCAACCTATCGACCCTGCACAGGCCCATAGCTACTCAGCAAGCATAACCAGCCTAGAAGGATAATTCTATGCCCGGGACTCGCGGACATTCCCAAAATCCCACCTTCTATGTTCCAGAGTCAACAAGGTCTCACGGGACCACAAGGGTAAATAAAATATATCGACAAGTATTACAAGCAACGGAGGAACAAAAGTAGGCGGACATGAATAAAGCGCGGTCGAGGTCTGTGGTACCGACCTAATAAACCCAACCCAAGGATGCCCATTAATACAATTTTATCCTATATATGCGGAGTCTAGGGAAAATAAACCGTAACCTACCTGTCGTCCGATGACAAGCTTGAACCTCTCCGAAAAAGCTCCAAAACGAAATCAAACTCGAACTCAGGCTTGATTAAGTTGACGTAGATAATTGACTTTCTTTCGGTAATCAAATATAGCATTAAAATATTACAATGTATACAAACCTTATAAAATAAATACATACACGAATATCTCGTAACAAAAGTATTTTTCATAGACCTTTAAAATACTTTAAAAAGATAATGAAAAAAATAACTTTAAAATAAAATATTTTCAAATATACGCGCGATGCTAATAAAATTCTTAAATTTAGGTTCGCAATTCACCATCGCACGATTTGGATACTCAAGAACTCTCTTGGAACCCTCCCTTATGTTTTCTCACTGTTTCAGAACTGAAATGGCGTTTTAAAACGTGAAGTTGAGGCTTTAAATCGATTTTGACCCAACCCGGTTCGCGACCCAGTTCGCGACCCGGTTCGCGACCGAGTTCGCGACCCGGTTTCTGCCAGACAGTCCGTGGTAAAACAGTCATAACTTTTTACTCTGAGATCAGTTGGAGGTGAGGCTTTGTGTGTTTGAAACTAGACTCGTAGACCTTCGATTTGATATTTTGGGGGACTTCTAACTCTTTATATATTGAGAGAAAAGCTCTGAGATATTTTACCCAAAGTTCAGAAAATTTATTAAAGAAACTTACGATAACTTTTGCCGACTTGCTTGGCTTCAAAACTTATCATACGATTAAAAAAATGGACCCGACACCGAAATAACGGTCCCAACAAGCCTTAAATGACTTGGGGCCGCTACAAACAAGCTCTAACAGTACAAGGAAAATGTATTCGTAGAAATAACCGGAAGGGTCATTACAATCTCGAGGCTTATTTGAGAAGCTATTGCGACCAAATGGTCAACGCACGAAATAATGATGCTCTGTTAATGAGGTTGTTTAGTCAAAGTCTTAGCGAAGAGGCTTTGAAATGGTTCACCTCACAGGAAATGAATAAGTTGTCCATGTGGCGTGACCTAGCCAGAGACTTCTCTCAAATATTTGCATACAATGTGAAAGTCATCCTAGATTGATACTCTCTAGGACGCATCAGGCAAAAATCAAATGAAGACTTCAGAGACTATGCCTATCGGTGGAGAAAGGAGGCAGCAAGAGTTTGGCCTCCCATGTCCGAAGAAGAAATAAGCGCGGTGTTTATGCGCTCATAGGAGTCAGAATTTTACGATCCAATAATATCAGCGGTTAAAGCATCGTTCGCTGATCTAGTTAAGATTGGTGAAATTGTGGAAGAAGGTCTGCGTAGCGGCAAGATTACCAAAGCTTTTGCATCCTCATGATTGGAAAGATTTCCGAAGAAGAAGAGGGAAGAAGTGTCTTCGGTGTCCTCCAGTCCTAGTCCTAGATCGCGGAAACTTTTTGGGGCCAACTCCAAAAAATCACTTGTTCTAATAACCCCACTCCCAGCTCTACAAAATCCTCAACCAGTTTTCTATACTCAGCCTATTTACCAAGCTCCACAACCAAATATGCAGCCTATTTACCAAACTCCATAACTAAATGTGCAGCCCACATACCAAGCTCCTCTCCAAAACTTCCAAGTGTATCAAAAGGCTCCCGAGAACCAGAATAATCACTAGGTTCCCCCTCCCGCCAATGCTAATCTCCCTCGTCCAAATTTGGAAAAGAAAGCTCCTCAAACTTTCACCCAATTAGCTGAAACCAGAACTCAGTTACATGCGAGATTGGAGGCTGCTAGATTTATTCAGCCCATACTTCCTAAACCAGGAAATGCTGACTCGTGTTTCTTCAGGGCTGACCGATATTGTGCTTATCATTCCGGAGGAGTCGGACATGATACCGATGATTGCATTAATCTGAGGCACAAAATTCAGGATTTTATTGATCAAAGAGTAGTCACACTACAAACAGCACCGGCCAATGTTAATAACAACCCGCTCCCAAATCACGAAGGAGCCACTGTTAATGTGATAGAGGTCGATGAAGAATGGGTTGTGGGCAAGTCAATAGTACTGGTTGGCCCTAAAAAGCAGGAAATGTCGAAAAAAGCTATAGCTACTTTGAGTATTGTTGAGCTACCCTTTGAAGGGTTAATGCGCAACAAGGCCTTGCACGTTGATGGTTGTGTCCCTGTGACTGAAGAATTCCCAAAAGAAAGCAATTTCTACACCATAGAGATTGTCAATGCCACGGGCGAGGATCTTGCTCCTCAAATCCCCATGCCACCTATCTATAAAATGCTCGCAACCACGATACTAGTGAGCGGATATGAACCAGGTCTCAGATTAGGCATGAGTTCTGATGGTATGACTGAGCCAATAAGCATCCCTGGAAAGCTGAACAAGCATGGGTTAAAGTATGTAGTCTAAGAAGACAAGGGGGAGAAGCAGTCAGGATTTCCAAAGACGTTACTTCACCTATATCAGTCATTCCCAGTGTGTATTAGTTCCCCAAGCGATGGGTTAGAGGATGGAATAGGAGATCTGTTCGAGGAATGCTATGCTATCCCCGAAGCAGCCATGATCAGGGATGCCAGGCCTGGTGAAGAATTGCAGAACTGGGCCACAACTCCCCTCGTGACTCTCCACTCAACTGGGTAGACAAAGATTCTATTTTATGAAAGTCGGTGATGGTTTGGATGAGGCTCCGTGACCCACCCTTTATGTTTTCAATTTCCTCGTACTATTTTACCGCTTTCCCAAAGGCACAGACCCGCATTCATGCGGGTTATAGCCATAGTTTATAAATATTTTTAGATTTCAAAGAAAAGCCTCCCTTATTGCAAAAACTTTACTATATGATTGCTGGTCATTATCTAACTTGCTTTGTTTATGATTTCAGTAATAATAGCTTAAAACCTGCCATTGTCATGTCATGTCAAGAGCTTAACGAATAAACCAAGCTAGACGATAATGATTTTGAAAGGTATGTTGAAGAAATCATAGTCCTGGAACAAAAACCAAGAAGTCTAAGAACTTTGAAGACCAGGAAAAGCCCCACCTAGAAGGGATTGAGGTAGTTAATCTGGGAAATGATGGTCAAGTTGAAGTATCAACATCGGTGTTCATTTGTCAAAAGCACAAAAGAAAGAACTTATCAATCTGCTCGATCCATACATCGATATCTTTGACTGGTCCTACAATAATAGGATGAGAATGAGTACAAACATCATCTCCCAAAATTTATTGGTCAATCCAGAATTCAATCCAGGGAATGGACAGTCAATCCTTCCCTCCCACGGGACAAAGGAAAGTTTGCACCAAATTGGCAAGGACCGTATGTCATCCACAAAGTGTTATCAGGAGGAGTTTTGATTTTGTCCAAGATGGATGATCAAGTATGGCCCAAGACTATATCAACTCCAATGCTGCGAAGAGATACTACACCTGAAGATGGTTTCTTTTCCTTCTATTTCTTTCCTTGTAATCACACTTTCTAATTATAATCATTTTGCACTTAGTAAAAGCTTAAAATTCCCTATCCTCTTTGTATGAAGTACGTCTGACCTGAATTCTCAAGAATGAGATACGTAAGTGGACTGTGTTGGCTTCGGTCAACCCCTTAGGAAAATCTATCTTTCCCTTTCCTATCTTGAACTACGTTTGACCTGAATTCTCAAGAATGAGATACGTAGGCGGCCTTTGTCAGCCTCGATCATCCCTTTAATTATTTTAAACATTCTCCCACTATGAGTGTGGGAACTACGTTTGACCTGATTCCTGCCTCAATGGGATACGTAGGAGCCACAACGGCTTGGTCATATTACCTAGGAAATGGAAACTAGGGCAAATTTTTTGAGAAAGGAATATAAAAAATTCAGAAGGCAAAGATCGTCTCCAACAAATCAGAATACAGAATGAGTTGAGGAGCAACCAAAACAAATATCACGAAAGAATCTCGCAATCCCCATAGAGTCTCAAGTCTCTTGCCAATGGAATGAGATTCATAACGAAACCTTTAACTCGGGTAGAAATTTTGAGGACCTCAAAATTTCCACCAAACTTCATTCAAGAATCAGAAACAAATTTCGAAGAATTCCCCAACACCGAGAGATCAGAGTCTACTTCAAAAATCCCCAGTCCGGGGTGGATTAATCCCCAGCTGCGATAAATTTCTCAAAAAATATTTCAAACTCCCCAGCTAGGATGACAAAGGATCTCCAGAGTTCGCCAACAGTATGTCAGAAATGTCAAGGCCTCGAGTAAAGGACATTCGATGAGCTAGCACATGACATGATGGGCAGAGACCTTTCCAAACTAGCTTTTTCAAAGCTTTATTTTCCAAAGAGCTTGCTTGAAAATCTTTATAAAAGATTAATTTTACTCCTTTATAATTTGACTTTGTCTTATGTCTACCATGACCCGGGGAGTTGAGGACGATGAGTACTCGAGAATGGAAAGCACCCAGAAAAGACAAAACAAAGAGTAGAAGATCGAAGGAGGTCAACACAGATCAGTTTCACAAAAAAACTAATAATTTTTCTGTGGATGCAGGTTGTCCCAAAAAGTATGTTAGAAATAAATCCCTTGTTATCCAACATGTTCAATAAAACGCAACAAGACCAGATGCCCCAAATTTGGCGATAAAAGCCGAAACGATGGGCAGAAGCCAAAGAGGCAAAAGTCCCTAGAACAGGCAAATCTTCTTGTAGTTCGCAAGAGCTACTAAGTAAAGAGAGATCGACAACATCCTCATGTCCTCAAGCAAATCAGGACATTTTGGTCAACCTCAAATTAGGACGCCAAATGAGAGATCGACGATGTTCTCCGCCAATCCCTAGCAAGTCAAAAATCACCACGAATAGACAATGTTCAAAAATTGTATTTATGGCTATCCCTAGAAATGGGCACGACCATTTCCTTCGCATTTGAAATAAAGTTATTTTAATTAGCTTCATAGACGTTGTCCTTAAAGTTTTTCAAGTTTGACTGTGATAGCTAGTAAAAACGATGTTGTGTCTACTAACTGTTTGTCTTGAGCACAAGTACACACAAATGAGTCAACAGGACAACACAAAAATCAAAGGTGATGTTTTCTGCAACTGCTACGCATGTCATTGCACGATCATCCACATCATTGTCATATTTGCATGTCAAGAGGACAATGCAAGAGGGCCATGTCATATTTGTATGTCAAGAGGACCATGCCAAGAGGGCCATGTCATATTTGTATATCAAGAGGACCATCATCATCATTAATACCACAAATACATTCACTGTAAGTATTATGTCCCTCTATCAGCCGGTTTCAAAGAGGATTACATTCAGAGGCGTCTTTAAGTCGCACTGGCTGTGCGAGATCGACCCAAGAGCATATTTATATCTGATATCATGTAAGATGGAGGATTCTAATGTTGAGAATATTTTCATTTACATATTTATGCCACAAATGTTCATGCATCCTTATCATTATGCCAAGTCTGGCATTCATCATATTTATATCCGATATCGTGTGAGATGGAAGAGTCTGACGTTGAGGATGTATTTGCTTTCTTATTATTATGTCAAGCCTGGCATATTTATATCCAATATTGCATGAGACAGAGGAGTCTATCGGTGAGGATATTATTATTATTATTATTATTATTCCAAGTCTAGCATTCAACATATTTATATCTGATATCGCGTGAGATGGAGGAGTCTGACGTTGAGGATGTATTTGCTTCCTTATTATTATGCCAAGCCTGGCATATTTATATCTAATATCGTGTGAGACGGAGGAGTCTAACATTGAGGATATTATTATTATTATTATTATGCCAAGTCTGGCATTCAACATATTTATATCCGATATCGCGTGAGATGGAGGAGTTTGACGTTGAGGATGTATTTTCTTTCTTATTATTATGCCAAGCCTGACATATTTATATCCTATATCGCATGAGATTGAGGAGTCTGACCTTGAGGATATTATTATTATCATGCCAAGTCTGACATCCAGCATATTCATATCTAATATCGCGTAAGACGGTGGAGTCTGATGTCGAAGATATTTATGCACCCTTATTAGAGACAACGAAGTCTCGCTATGAAGTATGCTTATACATACAAGAGCATCGAGCACCAGAAGATGCATCTCTATTTGATCGTGTGGCAAAGGCCTTGTCACCCCAATAATTAAATATCATTTACCGTCGAGATTGAAAGGATATAGTCTGAGAGATGTATGTAAGATTCCATCCTAATTGGACGATGAACCGAATTTCCCTAAATTGGAAGGCCAAAGGTCGTCTGTAAGTCACAGCGATATCTGAAACCGGATAGTGTGCAAGATTGCCCAAAACTTGACAGACTAAGAGTTATCTGTAAGACGTAGTGATATCTGAAACTGGATAGTGTGCAAGATCACCTAAAGATTGAACGTTCAAGGGTAATGCACAAGTCACAATAATATCCCCAATTGGATAAAGTGCAAGACTACCAAAAAATTGACAGTCCAAGGGTTATCTATAAGCCGCGACATATCCACGTTGATATTGTGTAGGACTACCCAAAGGTTATCAATTCAAGGGAAATCTGTAAGTCGCGTTACATCCAAGATCGGATAAAAGTGCAGGATTACCCCAGAAACTGGCAATTCAAAGGACGTCTGTAAGCCGTCTCTATCCAAAGTCGGATGATGTGCAAGATCACTCAAAAACTGGCAAGCTAAAGGCATCTTTAAGTAGCCTCTATCTAAAGTTGGATGATGTGCTAGATTACTTGAAGCCTGACAATTCAAGGAATATCTGTTAGTCGTGTCGATATGGATGATGCGCAAGATTTACCCTAAAGGCATATGCAATGATAGCCATGAAGGCTATCACGTTCAAGAGAACACCGCAAATGGTTGCAATGACCGTCACGTCAAATGGCTATGAAGGTTGTCATACTCAAAATAGCCAAGAAGGCTATCATATTCTAGAGAACGCCGCAAATGGTTGCAAGAACCATCACGTCAAATGGTCACGAAGGTCATCATATTCAAAGATCACCATAAAGGCAATCCTAACTAATAACTACGAAGGCTATCATATTCACATCATAGAAGTCCTTATTTCCTAAAGCACAAATAGAAAAGGACGACATCTCCTTCAAGATACAACAGATGCGACAATGAGGTACAAAGCCATCTCTTCTTATTAAGCTACTTTACTATTAACAGTTTTGTTTCAAAATATTACCGAGAACATCCAAGAGGATGAAAATCTCGAACCAGAATAACAGGTACAAAACACATCAAAAAAATGTCACAACCTAAGATTCAGACATAATCCAAGGATGAGGTATGGCCAAGAAACTACCTCTCCAAATGGAATTATGTTACTACTAACAATTTTGTTTTGAGATATTGTCGAGATCATCTGAGAAGGATGAAATTCTCAAAGCAAAACCACAGGTTCGGACTATATAAAAAAGGATGCATCATAATGTGGAACTTTTTCTTAGCAGCAAACTGAGACATAATCTGAAGAGGGATCAAACTCTTTGGGCGCGAGCTGAGGAACGACTTTTACCGCCATCAAACCACACCCCTGTCAGAAGGCATGTGGGTATTTCCTATCTTTGGGGTCTTAGTTTTGCATCCAGGGCATTTTCTGAACTCACGCTGGAAGCAATATTCCTTCCTTTCAAATTCGGGTGATGATACACCTCGAGCTTTGGAAATTATGTCCAGGTAAAATCTTATTTATGGGTGTGAAGTGCACCACATTCATAGTTGAGTGGTTACAAGTCCCTTTTCTATTGCACAAATCCAGTTGTCACTCATCCCGAGCCAAAGGTTGTCTTGACATAAAGATTACCTTTTCCACGGATTGAGTCAAACTACAAGCAGCCTGATTAATAAGTCTTGGGATATGTAAGCAGGGTCTATGTTGATAACTTGGCTGCATTCCTAACTCCCCCAATCCTCTTACTCTCCAACTTTTCGGTCTCTCCGTACTCTGAAATCGGGATAGTTTGGAATTCTTTGAAACCGTGCTTAAAATCAAGCATCTTGAACTACAAGTGGCCTGAGTTCTCATATATCCTGAGATATGTAGGAAACTCGATACTGGAGTTTGGACGTATCCTTGAAATTCATGCTAGAACCAACCGCTTGCTGAAGATGAATCTATGGTCGGATAAAATTGGGAACGTCAATTCCCTTTGCTCAGGGTTTATTACACTCACCCTACCCAAAGGGAGGAGCAGTTGTTGACACCCAATTTTTACCCGCCACATTACGAATTAATCTTGAGCCTTTTTGAATTTTATACAATTTTCAAAATAATTGTTTTATAAAAAGGGATAAAATATTTTCAAATCAGCTTTATGGTAGTCTTGAGTAAGAGTTTATATTTTCACATTTGATTATGTGAAACTTATAGAGGTTTACTTAAAGAACTATTTTAGAGTTTAATTTCATAAGAAAATCCTTTTTCTAAAAAAAATTAATCGCTTGTTTTTCCTCCAATTTAATTCAAAATAAGAGATTAATTGGGTAAATTAATTTTCATAATGGTTAAGTGAAGTAATTATGTGTTAAATATAATAATTATTTCAATTCGTTTAATTTTAAAAGAAAGGCTCGAACGACTAATTGTGATTGATTCATTTTTTATTCCTATTCTAGCCTAAATTCCTTAAAGGACCATTTCAATTTTAGCCGAATCATTCCAATTTGGCTATATTTTAAACCAAATCTGGCCACATTTGCAAAGCAAAGTGGCCAGCTTTTAAAGAACACTTCCCCTCTCCCCAAATTTTGTTATCAGCTGCCACTGTTGGGCCAACAACACCTAAACCCGTCGGCCCATTCCTTTATTTTGTCTGACCCGCTAAGACAAACCCGAATTACCCTTATCACTTTTCTCTCCCTTTGCTCACAACAGAAAAAAACAAACGACCCCTTCTCCTTTTCTCTTCTCTGCAAAATGACGCTCAACCCATAAACCCTAACGCCGTCAAGCTCCAATGACGACAACAACTCTGACAGCTCTACCGAATCCCCAACGCTGTCAATTTTTCCAAACATCGTCCACCCTCTGTCAAATCATGTGCTGGCAGAGGAGAACCTTCTCAAAACTACCCTAGGTGGCATTTTGTCTGCATTTTCAGTGAGGATTTGTACAAAATCGTACTATTTCCTTGCTGGCCAAGCTGATCCCGTTAGGGATTTCAAATTTTCCCAAAAGGAATTTCCTTATAACCCCTCTTATTTCCCCCCCATTTTCAGACCCAAGATCCCCATAAATAGCCTTCCTCTTCATTGTGAGGGGCTGGCTTTTGATTTTTGGGGGGTTTGTTGAGAACCATTCTCTAAAATTCAAAACAAAACAAAGGTTTCAGAGATATATACTAAAAATCAAACTCCGGTGAAGTCGTTGTGAATTCCGGCGGTGGTGAAACTTTTCGATGAAGTTCGAGTCCCATTCACTGCTCGACAACAGGTAACCCACGTTCAAATTCTTATTTTATTTTTCTTACTGTTCTCGTGAATGGAAAGGTTCTGGGTTTGGTCTTGTTTGGTTTATGTGTGTTAGCACTGAGAAGTTGCGATTGAGGGACGAAAAAACTTATTTATGAAAAGTTTGTTGTCAAGTTCTGAGTTTTCCTTTGTGTGATTTTCTTCTCTTCTCTTCATATGTTAATAACTGCTTTTGGTCATTTTATGTGAATGTTGATACATTACGTGCTTCATTGTTAAACTTCCTCTGGTTGTCATGATAAAAATTTAGGAAGAATGCTAGAATTTATTTGTATGGTCGAGTTTGAAACTGTGGTTCTTGAAAGCTTAAGGTCTCTTGTGAATGATTTTTCCTACTTTATTCTCGAGTAATAATCAGGTAGAATTTGACTAGTAATTGTTTTTGTGAATTGTGAGCCTTAGTATGCATTGGATTTCTATAATTCGAGTTCATCTCTGTGTGTTCAAGCTCTTAATTTTCTGTCGTCTGTCTATGATTATGTGGTGATATACTACTTTAGATGTTGAATGAATCTGGAATGTATGAACAAGCTTTCTTTCAAGATTGATTTTGAATTCATTAGATGTCATGTTAGCATGATTTACCTATTGTTTGAATCACGTGTCCTAGATACTAGCTTGATCCAGTTTCGAAGAGATTTGATTTTACAAAACTCGTTCTGAATCAACCATGTTTGCTATAAAATCTACTGATAATATGATTTAATCTTTGTTTGTTATCGTCACTTGACTGGATGTTGACTTCCACCCCTTTCCCTTCTCCCTATATATGTCATGTATGGATTTACTTGAGTCAAAATTGCCCTTTCAAATGCATTACTAGGTGTCATCGTAGAGTTTGTATTATAACAACATGAGCTTGTCAAAACATATCTGTATTGCTGCCTTTTGAAACATGTCTATATAATCTCTTTTCTTGGCTTGAAATTTAAATACATATAAAACAGTCTTGAATACTCCTTGTCGCTATTTCGGTAAAGATAGCTATGAAAAGTTCATGTTCTACAATTCAAATTTCAGAACCTTGAGTGTGTCTTTGTTTCATGTTTGTTCTTCGTAGAATCAAAAATCCGTAAATCTATTTCCCGCTTTTATGTGTCTTTCTAGATGTCTGATTTGCCATGATTGATTCTGTAATTCAAGTGTGGATTGACAAATATTGAGTGTGATTTTTGAAAACCAAATGTGCTAAAGTAATAGTCTCGAATCTGTGAAGCGTAGCTAGATTATATATTTTCTTAAGCTTCTATCTATTTGAGTCTGCCTCTTTGGGTGCTCTGAGCTCGATGCTTCTTTCTTGAACATAAGTTTGTAAAGTGTCAAGATCATTTTGTCTTAGGTTCCCATATTTTTATCTTTCAAAACTGCTTGCTGGTTATGTTTCGTTCATTTATTTGGGGATACGTCTGATTACTAGTGCTCTTCTAACTCCCTTACTTCTTCTTTTGTGTGGCATGTGATGTTTTGAGTCCATTTGGACTCTCCTCCTTGTATTACCTCATTGGGCTAGAGCCCAAAGTCCTTTGTCAAGTAAGACCCATCAGCTGGAAGCTAGCTTGTGTGTAAGAAAGTAAATGGGCCAAAGCTCATATAAAACAGTGGAGCAGCAGCAAGGATAGTCTAATAACGGACTAAGTCTGGTAAAAATGGGACAGAGCCCATATGAGAAGCAGCCCAAAAGGGCAAACGTTTGAAAGGTTGAAGCCAAAAGTCCAAACGCAAATGAGCAGAAGATAGAATTGGATCATGTCCAAAAGGAACGGCGGTGGGCCTAAAGAGGGCCCACAAACTAGATTTAGGACAGGTTTTAGATTAAGCCAATGGCTTAATCACTTTTTCTTTTCTTAATTCTTTTGATAGTTAGAATTATTTGTAACTAACTTGGACTGGCAATAACTTAGTTAAAATTTCCCTAAAGAGTTGTTATTTTTTATTTTAACACTTTTTTCTCAAATTCATTTATGCATGACTTTTTTACATCCAACATGTTTTCTTCTTTCGTTTAAATAAATATAAGCATAAGTTTCTTCTCAAATCAAGTTAAAAACAAGATGTTTTATCAATTCAAGATTTTTTTCAAAGTTAGTCAAAGTAAGTTATTTTCGAACAAGATTGGATAACCGCGAGTTAGCGGGTGTTTTGAATGCCTCAAAACCCTTCTCAAAACATTAATAGGAACCTCTTACCCAAAATCTCTTTAATTTTTAAAGTCTTTATCTATTTTAGATTTTAAAGATTGTTCCAAGGTTTTCTTAATTTTCCTTTAGTTAACTAAGTGGCGACTCTTGTTTTAAAATTAAAAATGTTTTGAAACTTTAACTAGATTTTCGAAATGAGTTTTCAAAAAAGTCACATTTTTCCCGAAAACAGTTATCATTTTTATCTATGGGTTTATTGGAGAAAAATTGAGGTTTTTTCGATTCAGACTCAGTTTATGATAAAATTTCATAATTTAGGGTCCTTATGATATGGAAAAATTGATTTTGGCATAATTTTTTTGAATTTCCTCATTTTAAATCGTGTTTGAACTTAGCAATTTGGGATTTTTTTGGTAAAGTTAAAAATGATATTTTGATGGTTTCAAGGTCGATTTTAACTCCATTTTCAATGAAATTTCATATTTGAACTTCTTAAGTTATGGGTAATGTAATTTTTAAATAAAATTCTAGTTTTTTCCTTGTGGGCTCGAGGTTGACTTTTGGGACCCGATTTGGAACCTTAGCAATATAGGTATCTTTGGATTCTTGTTTATGCATAGAACTTCTTTTGATAGAGTGGTTGCATTCGAAGGCTTTTTGTAAAGAAAAGGCTCAGGTGTGACCTTGTAGAGTTTGTTGTTCGGCTTCGAGGTAGGTTATGGCTTAACTTCCTTTAGACTTTGCTTGGGTGGGAAGTTTTCGTGTAAAGCATGCTATGGGAGGGTTGACTGAGTGATTATAATAACAATTGAGTTTATTTACGTTATTGTGATGCCCGTGTGGGGGCTTGTGCTTATCATGATAGTAAATGAGATGGTTTATCGCTGTGATGCCCGAGTTGAGTCTTAATGTGCTGGGTAATAAGGAACTTAGATTCTTGAGTTTAGATTTAAGCTCGTAGCCTGTGTTTATGAACTTATTATGATTCTGAGATTTTGATCATATCTATGTATTTGTCTTGTTATTTCTTTGTGCGTATGCATATTTATTTATTCATTCATATCATGGATCATTGAGATGTACTGATGGAAAAAAACAATTTCTTGAAAGAAAATGAACCATCTTTTATTGTGTTAGTCCGAGGCAAGATTCCAGACGGAGACTTATGTTACTTTTATTGATTTGGTCCGGGTAAGATTTTGGATGGAGACTTAAGTTACTTTCATTGATTTAGTCTGAGGTAAGATTTTGGATAGTGTTGATTTTGTCTGATGTAAGATTCTGGGCGGGGTATATGGATCTCGCTAGTTTCTCATGGGTCTTATCTTAAAGCGATATATGCTCGGAAGGTGTATACCGATAGACATGATCATTGCATTTCACCGCATATCATTGTATTACATTATCATTTGGATTGTTATTTTGATTGAGATATACCGTATTATTATTGATATTGAACTGCTGGGATTTTTCTGCGTGAAAGGTTATTTTAGTATTCTTTATTCAACATAGTAACTGCATAAGCTCAGTCGGCCTATGATGCCTACTGAGTACAAGTGGATCGTACTCACTCCTACTTTTCTGCATCCTTCTGATGCAGATTTAGGTACAATTGGTTCCCACGATTAGAGTTCGTCCTATTTGATATCTTCGAAGCCGTGGTGAGCTCCTGCATTCAGAGACTGTCCCGGCTTTCTCTACTACTTATCTCTATTTTCTTTACTTTATCGGACACTGTTGTTGCATTTGGTTAGGATATCATGTACTTAGAGTCGCTCTTGTATTCATGACAGCTGAGTCTTGGGATGTTTTTAGGAGTCTTACTGTTTGGTTTTCTTTTTATTATTGTTGAATTGAGTTATTATTGGATATTCATTGTGTTATTCCACTATTTACCTTACTTTAAGTTGCTTGCATTTATTAAGTTAGGCTTACCTACCATGGTTGGGTTGGGATAGGTGCCATCACAATCCTTGTGAGTTTTGGGTCGTGACAAGTTGGTATCAGAGCACTAGGTTCAATAGTCTCATGAGTATAACAGTAATGTTTAGTAGAATCTCATGGATCGGTGCAAAGGCATCTGTTATCTATCTTTGGGAGGCTATATGAATTTAGAAAATTCCATTTTCTTGATTCTTATCGTGCATTCTTGGTCCATTCTAACTCTTAAAACCTCTTCATTCCATCTCTCAGTTGTAGTGAGGATACACTCTTGGATTTGCACGCTTGCGGTTGGGGTTGACATCGGGTGGTTTGGTGCAAGACCTGGTACTAAGGACGAAGTGATAGACTAATGATAAGAATTTGTAGCCAGATTTGGACTATATCTATGACCCAAAGATAGATTGAGTAAGGTTGTGGTTCAGATGATGCATTTTAAGGATATTCATATGGAAATGTGATCAGTGATTTGAAGAACTTTATGAACGTCTTATCTCTTGCGTTTAGTTTTCAGTAGTTGGAAGAGTGTATATATATATATGTGGCATAGACGGTATCTGAAATAGTGTTGACAATTGAAAATTTTATGACTAAAAGCATAACCCAGTAATTAGCATGGTGACTTTGAATACCATAGTTAGGAAAGTTTGTCATGAAAAGAATTGGTTGCTCGGTGTATGATGGGAACGAAGATGCTTCAACAGAGATCAAAATTTCCACTACAGTCTTATGACATGAGTTATTGGCAAGGATTCAACAGTTCAGTGATGGGATTGGTACTACTATTATTTTAAGGAACACTTAAAGTTGTAAGAAACCAATGGATTGGTTAAAAGTACAGCGATTATGGTAGAGTGTGAAGGAAAACTTCTTATAATAAGGTTTGATATGGTATGACTAGTTTCGAGGTTCTTACGAAGAGTATGCTTTCTATCTTGCGAAGTAGTGATACAATAAAGAGAATTTGAGTGGTCTGAGTTTTAGGATATGGCTTCTATAGTAGGACTTGTGTTTACTTGGCTAGAGTCACGAAGTGTGCTAACTTGGCTATCGACTGGGATTCATGAAAGGGTAAATTAACTATTTGTGGGTGACATGAAGGATGAAAGAAGACCAAGTGTTAAGAGTCCTTGAAGGAAGATGATTGTCAATTTTAGGCCAAAAGTGGAAAAGTTTCTTTCATGATTGGATTTTTATGGGACTATGTGATGATATTTCTTTAGCAAAGGCTATATTTACTTGTTTTGTGAGATGAAGACAAGGGTGCATATTATTTGGGCTAGAGACTGAGTAGTTTGTGTAATGCGTTATTGTTACTTGATGGGTTGGAATGTATGGTGTGATTTGGCTATGAACTTCTCGATGGTTATGTTGTAGAAAAGTGGTGGATCTTGTGAGATTTCATGACATGGTACTTTCAGGGTAGAGCAAGTGATAAATGGAAATAAACATATCAGCTAACAGATGTAATAGGTTAATTACCTAAGGAGCTATTAATTGTTCACCTATTTGGATAATAGAGTCCGACACTATATTCAAATTTGAAGGACCAACTAGTTTTTACTATGAACACTTGAGTAAGACATCGGTCTATAACAAAAATTAAAGTGGTGGATCGATGATAGTTATTAACATGTTCAAGTTGTGAAGCGTATTTCAGAGATTTAATTGAGGGCTAGTGATATCGATTGATACCAAGAGGAGTAAATCAATATTGGGATGATGAGATTATGTGTAAAGAAAGATTTCAGCGAGTATGTTGTGTGGAATTATCTGAAAATGTTAGTGGAAATGTGCGTGTAGAAATTGATTGTTTTACAAATTTGAAGTAAGGTGTTTGTGGTTTGAGGTATTAAATCGGCAGCCAGAATCAATTTCATGAATCTACCTGGGCTACTAAGTAAATTTGATGAGAAGACTTTGTGATGGGTTGTACGTGTGATGTGACTAATTTAGAAGGATTTTTTGTTAAAGATTCTAGTAAGGTAGGGAAGACTTTCAGGTTTCGAGGATTTGCAGTTGTTACTACTTTGGTGATTGAATTGGTTTATATGAAAAGACTTATGGTGTTTGGAAACACTCCTTGAGTAGATTTGAAGGAATTTAAACTTACAACGGTAATGGTGATTGGAAATGGAATATGAAATTTGGAAAATAAGGTGAGGGTATCTATTTTGATTTGGAAGACTAAGGATTCATCTTCCAGAAGTGAGACTTAGATTTAGAATAACGTGGTTACCTGGGTCTTATTCAGGTTATGGTGATACTATCACGTGTTTTTCATATGGGTTGTAATTACTGAGTATCCTTAGAGAAAGAAGTCTACAAACATTTAGGCCAAGTGTTGTGATAAGTTCCATGGTGGTTTCGATTTTGATAACTAATAAGGTTCAGAATTCAAATGATGAACGTGATTAGATCAATGAGAAAATGATTGTTAATGCACTAAGGCGTGTGATATTATAGCATCCATAAGTGAATGGGTTGATGTTGATTGGTAAGGAAAGTTTTCTATATGATTTGGATCAGAATTCAGTCTTTCTGCAGTAAAACTACATTTGTGGTAGTGGATTATGTTAGGGTATGGATTTGTAAGATAAGATGATTGAGAATGACTATTATAGAGGACTTGGAAGGACTTGTGCATGGAAGAACACATGGGTTGCAAAATTTATTACTTTGAAATTTTAAAGGGCATAATGAAGTATTACACTTGAAGGATTTAATTTAGAATATGAGGTAGTAGGCCATGGTCCTTTAGTCAAAGAATATAGAATGGTGAATGAGTTAAGGGAAGGGACAAGAGGTTTGTATATCAGAGAGTTTGAAGTATTCAGAATTATTTCATAGGTACGAATTGAGATATCTAAGTCCTAGTAGCATTGTGTGATTGGTACAAGTGGAGAAATGTGAGACATCATATATGGATCCTTGGTGCAGAATTAAAGGTTTGTGTGGATTGTAGTCTTTGAGTTCAGGAAAGACAGCATGAGTTGGAACATTCGTTAGTGAAAAATAGAGTGGTTTTGACATAGACTTATGAAGGACTTAATAGTGACTCCTTGGCAGATTTGGTGTTGGTTTTGGTGTCAATCAGTGATATGTGGGTCATTTTAGATTTTTATATTGGGTTAGATTATTTGTATTTCGCCAGATGGCTTGCAGGTGTATTATTGGAAAGACTTGCAGTTCTGATGGTTTATTGAGGATTTTGGGTGGAATTGATACTACCTAGTTGATGGAAAATATATGGATTAGTATGATGAATTACTTAGACATTTGGTGATGTATAGATGTATATGCTTATGGTATAAAAAGTTGTTGGAGTTGTCATGCCCTATTTTTACCCAAGTTTAAATAAAGCACAACCTATGGACTCTAAAAGAATTTTAATTAT
Source organism: Jaltomata sinuosa (assembly GCA_003996215.1). NCBI lineage: Eukaryota > Viridiplantae > Streptophyta > Magnoliopsida > Solanales > Solanaceae > Jaltomata > Jaltomata sinuosa. The sequence goes on along the minus strand of QJPP01000214.1, from coordinate 542,722 downwards.
GTACAGAGTCGCCACCTAATTTTCAAGGAAAATAAGGAAACCTACTTGATTATTTGATACGTATGACTTTGTTTTAATCTGCGAAAACCAGTTTAGATTCTAGGTAAGCGTTCAAGTTATTCCGAAGGGAAGGGGTTAGGCATCCTTCAGAATCTACAAAATGTGATACCCAACTAAACTTAATTTTTCAAAGAGAAGGTAAAAACATTTTTTGAAAAGTATAAATATGTACAATAATATATACATACATATATATATATATATATATATATATATATATATATAAAGAACATTTTTAAAATATGTGCGTAAGAGTGTAAAAAATACATTTTAATATATATATGAGAATATGTAAAGAAGAAAATTTAGTATGTATGAAAATTTATATATAAGAAAATATATAAAAGAGCGTAAAAGAATGTATATTATTAATATGAAAAGTATGTAAATATGTTAATATAAAAGAATAGATATTACTATGAAATATATATATATATATATATATATATTATATATATATATATATATATATATATATATATATAAGAAAAATATGTCTAAGTACAAATAATGTAAGAAAAAATATATTGAGTAAAGAATGTAAAAGATGTATAAAATATGTATAATGTAAAGAAAATGTATAAAAAAGATTGTATAATGATTATATAAATTGACTTACGTTTTTCATTATGTAAGAAATTGTTTCACTTTTGTAAGAAAAATGAATTTAAGAATGAGAAAAGAATATTAATTTTTAAAAGAGTATTTAACAAAACAATATATAAAGAATCTGTAATGACCCTTCCGGTTATTTTTGCGTTTATGCCTTGTTTGTACTAGTAGAGCCTTCTTATAGTGGCCCCAAGTCATTTATGACTTGTTGGGACTGGTGGTTCGGTGCCCTAGTTGTTCATTGGGTCGTTATGGCCATTTCCCTATTTTAGAGCTTAAACTTAGGAATTCATTGACTTTAGTCAACATTCTTAGCTAACGTGCTCGGAATCAAATTTTGGTTGTTTGTTAGCTTCAGAGCATTGAGTTTGGTCTAGCTGGACCTTCAGTCGAGGCCTGAGAACTTTCGATATGGGTTTTATGTTGGCTTTTTCTATTTTCAGGCCATTTGGAGTTGAAAGTGGAACTTGGGTCAGCTTTCGATGATCGGAGCGTTAGATTCGAAATTTGACGATTCCATCAGCTCTGGAATGATGAGTCTAGGTTAGGTTGGTGGTTGGTTCAAGACCGGGTGAGACGGGCTCATTTCGGCTAGTTGGTTGGTTTTAGTTAGTGTTGACTTGGGTCAACATTTCTTCGAAATGACCTCGTATGGAAGTTTCATCGATTTTATTGAGTCCGGAACATCATTTTCACTCTATTAGCATTATTGATTTTTGAATATCGGGTTCCGATTGTGCGTGAAACACTCCGTGAAAATTCTTAGTGCAGCTGGTTTGCTGCAGTTGCAGGCCTTCAGTGCCAACGGCGCCCAGGCAGCGCGATAGCGCTAGCTTGTGGCTGGACCTTGTGCACGATGGCGCTAGGCCAGCGCCGATGGTGCCTATGCCAGCGCCTGCCTGCCAGCGCCGATGGCGCCCCTTGCATGCGACCGCGCCTTGGAGCGGGCCTCCCTTGTGCGCGATGGCGCTGGTTTAGCGCCAACGGCGCTGACCAGTGCCCAGCTGGTATATAATCTTGGTCTTTCATTTTTCCAGCCCTTTTATCTCATATTTCCAACTCCAAACTCAAAATTTCTCTTCACCAAAGTGCTCTAAACAGTTCTTAGGCTTGTGAATTCCTCCTAATTATCGAGAATCTCGTTTCCTTGGCGTTGGGTAAGTTCTTCTTCTCCAAACTTTGCTTCTTCACTATTGTTAGAACCTCCATTGTTGCTCATTCTCCAAAGCTTGAAAATTCTTGGTAGGAGCTGCCTCTTGTGATTGCATGCTCGTGGGTTTCGTGGAACTCACTGCTTGGGTGCAAATTCTCTCATTGTGGTAAGTAATTCTTGCTCAATTTCTGATTTTCATCCTTAAAATTCCGCCTTTAAATCCTCCCTTGAGCAGGATATTTTGTGCCCTCCTCTTGGCTAAATTGCTTAATTTTGGAGCATGTCTTCTTGGCATTATTGTGGTCATCATGCTTCCTTCCATCCTTGATTTTAGGCTGTGGGCCTCGCGGGCCCACCGATGACCCAAAATTTGACCCGGGTATGATTATAGTAATATGGGTGTCCTTAGTCTCATTTTAATGTGCTTTTGTGTTTTGATAGTTTGATTATCATTCGGAGCTTCTCGGAGTGGTTTGGCCTCGGATATCATCATGCCAGTAGCTTATCATCGGACAACATGTAGGTTACGGTCTAAACTCCCTAGACTTTGCATATATCAGATAAAATTGTACTAATTGGCATCCTTGGGTTGGATTATTAGCTTGGCACCACAGACTTTGACCGCTTTTCCATGTCCGTTTCATTTCTTTCCTCCTTTGTGTGTGGTTATCTTCGTGGTTTGATGTTATCACCCTTGTAGTCTTGTGTGGCATTGTTTTGACTCTGGACCATCGATGGTGGGCTATTCGGGGGTGTCCGTGGGTCCCGAACATCATTATCATGATTTTAGACTGGTTATCTATGCTGTAGAGCGATTGGAGCCTGTGCAGGGCCTATAAGTTGGTTGTGAGCCGTTAGGCTGTTATCTGTGATTGATCATGTCATTTCCATGCATTCAAAGAGGATTTTCACCATACTTACTATGGTTTTGGCTTCGGGCCTACTTGTACTGATTTTCTAAACTTCGCATGGCCCTGGGGGACCGTTTTTGACGGAAATGACTTGGAAATGGTTTTGGTCTTGATTTGTGGATCTTCTTGGGGTAAAAGATTTAAAACATGGTTTCTATCACAGTTTTTACTACTATTGCTAGACTCGGCAGGGCCGTAGTGCTAGATGGATCTTCTTACTGATTTGAGATGGTACTAGACTCGGTCGAACTGAGCATCAGAGATGTTTTACTACTATTTAGACCCGGTTATGCTCGGGCACCGTTGGTGGGGTTTTTGAGATGTATTTTGTTGTTTTAGACTTGGAAAGAGTCTGGGCATGCATATTGAGATTAGAGTCTCCAGCTTGGATCTGGATTCACTCCGGACGATGTTTTTGAGATTGAGTTATAGTATGGGGTCCGGGACCTCCATGGACCTTGCTGATCCAGACCAGGAGCCTTGAGCTGCATGTGCCGGAGGAGGGTTATACGGTGGAGTAGAGGTATAAGGGCAGTGTCCTTCAATGGAACCTATCTGCTAGGCCCGTTGGTACCGGAGGAGGTACATAAGAGTTACTGTTCCACCCAAAGATCATCATGCATCATACCATTCATTGTTTGAGACTCCACCCTTGTTTGCTGTTTGTTTAGTGTATGCTCCGGTTGTATGGGCGATTGGAGGGTTTTGTTTTCACTTGTTTGCGTTCGTCGATTGTATGGGCGGCCGGGGGACTATAGGTAGACTCTTGTTACTCTATCACGTTATTATTCCCTGTCATGATTGTATCTGAGGTTGGATACTGAGAGATTGTTAGTTTATTGACTTGAGATTTGTATGCTTAGTGTGGTTATTAATTCCTGTTCCCGAGCATGACTATCTCTATTTTTCTTCTCCCTTCCTTGTCTACCTGATGTTACCAGTATACCGCCCACTTCTAAACTTATTATATATGCTGTTATTGCGAGGACCCCAGGTGTGTCATTTCTTTCTTTCACATGTGCCTGTTGTGTATATATCCTACTTGCTAGCCTTGTATGTTGTTGTCTTCTCTCTGGGCTAGTTTCTGTGTACTTCTTTATTGATTTGGTGAATACTTGCTTCTACTCTACCTGTTACTATTCTTTTATCTTATATGTGCCCAGTCGGCTTATGATACCTACTGGGTATCATTTGCTTTGCATTTGGTGCTCATACTACACTCTGCATCTTCTGGTGCAGATCCTAATGTGAGCCATCACTACTAGCTCATGGGAGACTCGTGCTTGGAGATCTTGGAGCGTCTATACTGAGAGAGAGCTCTAGGCGACCGGAGATTGACTTTAGTTTATCTTTTGTATATTTTGTACTCTCTTAGCTTCGGAGACATGATGTGCATGTATTATTTTGGATCCCTTTTGTACTCCTTATGTAGACCCGACTCTTATATACCGTGATATCAGGTTTTGGGTGTTGGCTTAGCTTTTGTATATTGTATATATATTCCTATTGTTACTTTTCTTCTCATATAACCCTTGCTTCCGTTTATGTTACCTATTCTTCCGCTTACCTGTTAGATAGTGGCCCATTACTAATCGTTCTAGGCTATGGGGATTGGTTCAGCTACTAAGGGGTTGTAAGTGCCATCATGACCGAGAAATCGGGTTGTAACAACTTGGTATTAGAGCCTAGGTTCACCGGTGTCATTGGTATTGGAGCTAATGTCTAGTAGAGTCCTGTGGATCGGGGCAGAGATGTCTGTACTCTATTTTTTGAAGCTATAGTGACATCTTAGGAAATATGACTCTTTCATTGCTTCTGTATCGTGCGTAGAATCCTTGAAGTTTCTTGAAATCTCACTTATTCTTATTCATTCTTCCATAGATGGTTCGTACGAGATCGTCAATGTCGGGTGGAGATGAGCCTTCGACTCCAGCTAGGGACCGGGGAGGTCGTAGAGGTAGGGGTCGAGTACGTCCCCGAGAAGTGGCACCTGCTAGAGCTGCTAGAGTTGAGATAGAACCTGAGCATAGGCCGGAGTTCATTTCTTAGTAGCAACATATGGACCCGGGGACAACCCAGGTACCACCAGCTCCAGTACCTTCTTCAGTATCAGCTCCTGTGTCAGCTTCAGCCCCAACTCAGTCTTCAGATGTTCGGGGCTTATTATTGTAGCTGTTGGGTATGATTGAAGAGCATCCTTCTGAGGTGGCACAAACATCCGCTCAGGTGGCAGCCCTGGGTGTACCGAATTCAGGAGCGCAGCCTGCTACTGCAACTCCCCGTGCTGAGGTTATTCTGGTACCATCAGTTGCACAACCTCTTGCTCCTCGCCTAGCTATGACAGAGAAGGAGCAGAAATCATTGGGTAGATTCTTAAGATTGGCACCTCTGAGGTTTGCTGGTATTTATGGACATGACCCACATGATTTTATTACTACCTGTGAAGAGATGTTGCATCATTTGGGTTTGTTGGAGACTCACGGGGTTGGCTATACTACCTATCAGTTGGAGGGCCCAACAAAGTTATGGTGGAGGGCCCATATTGCTTGCAGACCATCATTGTCACCTCCTTTGACTTGGTTTGAGTTTTATAAGGCCTTATGATCGCTCAGGTCAATCAGCAGGCTGTAGCACCATCTCCGCGTCAGAACAACACTGCTGCAGCCAGGATTCGAGTTTCACACAAATGAACCCTCCAGAGTTTCATGGGTCCAAGTCATAAGAGGATCCCCAAGAGTTATTAGATGATATTTCAGAAGGTGACAGACATTATGGGTGTCACTCCAGTCGAGGGTGTAGATTTGGCCGCCTATCAGTTGAAGGGAGTGATCTACACTTGGTACCAACAATGGAAGGAATCCCTTTCTGCCAATGCAGGCCCAGTGACTTGGAATCTTTTCAAGACAGCTTTTCTGGACCGATTCTTCCCACTAGAGCTCAGGGAAGCCAAGGTTTAGGAATTCATAAATATGAAATAGAATGACATGAGCGTGAAGGACTATGCTCTCAAGTTCACTCAGCTATCCAAGTATGCTCCAGCGATAGTAGCTTACTCCAGAGCTCGTATGAGCAATTTTGTATCTGGTGTATCGGATGATGTAGTCAAGGAGTGCAAGACTGCGATGCTGATTAAGGAGATGGACTTCTCCAGGTTGGTTACTTATGCCCAGACGATTGAAGAGGAGAAGATCAAGGAAAGGGGAGGAGATACTAAAAGGTCTAGGACAGGTGACTTTAGCTACTCTCAGCAGGGGTTAGAGGGTGGCAACCGCTCTCAGTTCCGTTAGAAGAATTCAGCTCTAGCTCCATCTTCTACTAGTTCCCCAGTGCCTAAGTTTAAGAAGGATTGACGGGATAGAGCATCTGGCTCTAAGTCCCAAGGTACGGTTACTAGTGGGCGCACAAATCCAGTGTGTAAGAAGTGTAGTAGAAACCACCAAGGTAAGTGCATGGCAGGTAGTGGAAATTGCTTTGGGTGTGGTAAGCCAGGCCACATGATGAGGGATTATCCAACAGCTTCTCAAAAGGGTAAGGATGTTTGCCTACAGACTCAGACTAGTTCTACAGCAGCTCCAGCAGGTCGCCCCACTCAGCAGGGTGCCTCATCTGGAATAGGTGGTGGTCAGTGCCAGAACAGGTTATATGCTCTTCAGGCTCGACAGGACCAAGAGGATTCTCCTGATGTGGTCACGGGTACATTGCGAGTCTTTAATACTGATGTCTATGCATTGTTAGATCCAGGGGCTACAATTTCCTTTATAACACCATATATAGCAGTAAACTTTGGTGTCAGTCCAGAAATCCTCCCAGAACCCTTCTCAGTCTCTACTCCAGTTGATGACATAGTTATAGCTAGACAGGTATACAAAAATTGCCTTGTCACAGTTTCCTAGAAAGTCACCTCAACAGATCTTGTAGAGTTAGAAATGGTAGATTTTTATATCATTCTAGGCATGGATTGGTTACATTCCTGTTATGCCTCAGTCGATTGTAGAACTAGGATTGTTCGGTTTCAGTTTCCATACGAGCTAGTCTTAGAATGGAAGGGTAATAACTCAGTTTCTGTAGGTCATTTCATCTCCAATCTTAAGGCCAAAAAAATGATTTCCAAGGGGTATATCTACCATCTTGTTTGGGTTAAGGATTCAAACTCCGAAACCCCAACTCTTGAGTTAGTTCTAGTAGTAAGTGAATTTCCAGAAGTGTTCCCAGAAGATCATCCCGGAGTTCCTCCAGAAAGGGAAATTGACTTTGGAATAGATCTTTTTCCAGATACCCAACCTATTTTGATTCATCCTTACAGAATGGCTTCAGCTGAGCTTAAGGAATTGAAAGAACAGCTTAAAGATCTTCTAGATAAGGGCTTCATCAGACTTAGCATCTCTCCATGGGGCGCTCCAGTGTTGTTCATGCGTAAGAAAGACAGTTCTCTCAGGATGTGCATTAAATACCATCAGTTGAACAAGGTCACAATCAAGAATAAGTATTCCATCCCAAGGATTGGTGACTTGTTCGACCAGCTTCAGGGCTCTAGTTGCTTTTCTAAAATAGACCTCAGATCCGGCTATCATCTGCTTAGAGTAAGAGGTAGTGACATCCCGAAGACAGCCTTCAGGACTCGGTATGGTCACTATGAATTTGTAGTTATGTCTTTTGGACTAATCAATGCTCCTGCAGGTTTCATGGACTTGATGAATAAGGTGTTCAAGCAGTATTTGAATTTGTTCATTATTGTATTCATTGATGATATCCTCGTTTATTCTCGATATGAGGAAAAGCATGTGAATCATCTGAGGTTCATTCTGCAAATTCTCAAGGACCGCCAGTTATTCGCCAAGTTTAGTAAGTGTGAGTTCTGGTTGAAATTAGTTGCTTTTCTTGGCCATATGGTATCCAACGAAGGGATTCGAGTGGATTCTCAGAAACTTCAAGAAGTAAAGCACTGGCCCAGACCCACCTCTCCGACATATATCAGAAGTTTCTTGGGTTTGGCCGGTTACTACAGGAGGTTTGTTGAAGGATTTTCATCCATAGCTGCCCCATTGACCAAGTTGACTCAGAAGAAGGTCAAGTTCCTTTGGTCAGATAAGTGTGAGAAAAGTTTCTTAGAACTGAAGACCAAATTGACTACAAATCCTGTCTTGACTCTACCAGAGGGTTCGGATGGCTATGTGGTTTATTGTGATGTATCCAGGATCGGCCTGGGTTATGTCTTGATGCATCAGGGTAAGGTCATAGAGTATGCTTCCAGACAGCTTAAGGTCCATGAGAAGAACTACCCGACTCATGACCTCGAGCTTGCAGCTGTTGTGTTTGACTTACAGATCTGGTGACACTACTTGTATGGTGTTCATGTTGATGTATTCATAGATCATAAGAGCCTCCAATATGTGTTCACCCAGAAAGTGTTGAATCTTCGTCAGAGGAGATGGCTTGAGTTCCTCAAGGATTATGATATGAGTGTTCTCTAGCATCCGGTAAGGCCAATGTTGTGGCTGACACCCTTAGCAGACTGTCCATGAGTAGTATGTCACATGTTGAGGAAGATAAGAAAGAATTAGCCAGAGATGTTCATCGACTTACTCGCTTAGGAGTTTGCCTTATGGACACGTTAGAGGGTGGTGTGATAGTCCAGAATGGATCAGAATCTTCTTTGGTAGCGAAGGTTAAAGAGAAATAGGATAGTGACCCTATATTGCTTCAGCTAAAGGGTGCATTTCATCAGCAGAGAGTTGAGGTTTTCTCCCAAGTGGGAGATGGTGTGCTTTGTTATCAGGGTCGCTTATGTGTTCCTAAGGTGGGTGAGTTGAGGAAGTAGATCCTTACAGAAGCCCATAATTCTAGATATTCCATTCATCTGGGTGCCACTAAGATGTACCATGATCTACATGAAGTCTATTGGTGGAATGACATGAAGAGGGACATTGCAGATTTTGTGGCTAAGTGTCCCAACTGTTAGTAGGTTAAGGTAGAACATAAGAAACCAGGAGGTGTGACTCAGGAGATTAGATTTCCTACTTGGAAGTGGGAAGTGGTTAACGTGGATTTCATTAAGGGATTTCCTCATACTCGCAGACAACATGACTCCATTAGGGTGATAGTAGATAGAGTCACTAAGTCAACTCATTTCTTGGCAGTCAAGACTATCAATTCAGCGGAGGATTATGCCAAACTGTACGTCAACGAGATAGTCAGGTTGCATGGGATTCCCCTGTCTATCATCTCAGATAGAGGTCCTCAGTTTACATCTCACTTCTGGAGATCATTCTAGAACGGTCTTGGTACTCAGGTGAATCTCAATACAACATTTCATCCGCAGACGAATGGTCAGGAAGTTCGTACCATTCAGACCTTAGAGGACATGTTGAGAGCATGCGGGATTGATTTCAAGGGTAGTTGGGATGATCACCACCCTCTCATAGAATTGGCCTACAATAATAACTTTCACTCCAGTATTCAGATGGCCCCATATAAGGCACTCTATGGGCGTAGGTGTAGATCACCAGTTAGTTGGTTTGAAGTAGGTGAAGCAGCCTTAGTTGGACCGGATTCGGTACATGAAGCTATGGATAAAGTTCAGCTCATTAGGGAGAGATTGAAAATAGCTCAGAGTCATCAGAAGTCCTATGCAGATGTGAGGAGAAGGGACTTAGAGTTTGAAATCGATGATTGAGTTTTCATGAAAGTATCACCTATGAAGGGGGTGATGAGATTCAGCAAGAAGGGGAAGCTCAGTCCCAGGTATGTAGGTCCTTACAGAATCTTGAAGAGGATCAGTAATGTGGCTTATCAGTTAGAGTTGCCAGCAGAACTAGCAGCGGTTCATCTAGTCTTTCACATTTCTTTGTTGAAGAAGTGTATTGGTGATCCAGTGCCTTTAGAGAGTGTGGATGTGAAGGATAGCCTCACCTATGAGGAGGTTCCATTCGAGATTCTTGACCGCTAGGTTCGTAGGTTGAGGAATAAGAAAGTACTTCAGTAAAGGTGTTGTAGAGGAACCAGTCCGTAAAGGGAGCTACTTGGGAAGCAGAAGCATCTATAATGGCCAAGTACCCTCACCTCTTTCCTTCTGATCCAGTTTCAGCTTGAGGTAATAGTTCCTCTCCAGTCTCTCAGTTTACACTCGCAAAATTCAGTCTCGTCTCAGTACCTTGTTCCATCAGTTATCCTTGCATTTCAGCATATTTGCATGTTCATGGAACTCAATTCAGTTAGATATCAGTTTCTAGTACTTAGTTGGTAAGGATTACAGCTCTTTCCCTCTAAACTCAGATTGTTTAGTCTTCATTCGAGGATGAATGATCCCAAGGGGGAGATATTTTAACACTCTAGAACTTCTAGCCCAGACTTAGCTCAGAAAAACCAGAAGAAAAATATTTTTTTCCAAATGTCAACAAAAATCGCGAATTAAACCCACGACCCGTAGAAGTTTCCACAAGTCATGGATTGGATTCTTGGAATCAGATCAGGGAACTAAAAATTTCTCTGAGAACCATGATTGGGTTCCACGGACCGTGGAAGTATCCACGGGTCGTAAACCCAAGTCGTGGAACCAAACCTGAGACCAACCATTTCTCTGAGAACCACAATTAGGTTCTATGGACCGTGGAAGGTTCCACAGATCATAACCCAAGTCGTGGAACTCAGACCTGCAGCTAGACAAAAGACCCAGGAACCACGACAGGGTTCCATGAGCCGTGGAAGTTTCCACGAGTCATGGAATCCATCCGTAGAACTTGAGTCACGATTTTTCTAGAAGAATTCTTTTATTTTCTCAGGGGTTTTTTGGACTTTTCCTACCTCTTTTAAGGCTATGCTATGTCTTTTTGGTTATTCTAAGCCTGATTAATTAGCCAAAAACTATCTAAAACATCTATTCTTCTAAATTCAACGGACTTAGAAAGAAAAGAAGAGAAAGAGGCGACTGTTTTCTCTCAAGAACAAGCAGAGGTCTTCTTCAAGTTCAGCCCTAAAATCCAAAGTATTTCTCCTTAGTTTTCTTCAATAGGTATGTGGGATTTCACTAGTGGGTTCCTTTCACCCATTAGGTCCCTAGAATTCAGCCAGTCCTTCAGGTTTACCCATGATTTATTAGACCTAGGGTTCACAAACCTTAGAGTTTTTCTTTGGTATTCAGATGCTATAATTTATATATGATTCTTATTTCATGTTTCTTGGAGGATTACTACAGTTCATGTATAGAATTCAAAACCCTAGCTTGTGATAATTTTCTGTACTTCATAAATTATGCTTGCTAGGTAGATCAGTCTGATAATCATACTTCAGAAATCGAATGTCATATCTTTCAGTATAAGTATGTTGCATTCTCAGTTAATTATCAGTACTTTGAGCTATCCACTATTTTAGTGCATTGTTGTTTATATTGAGTTGGGAATAGACTTAGTACCAAGCAGACGATGGGATGAAATCTTAGTTGTCAGTTTAGGCTAAGACCTTTAGTAGAAGTCTAAGTCCCAGAACTACGCACCACCGTAGGTATTAAGGAGTCAACTATTAGACTAGGCTGCACATCCTTGTCCCCTATGGACATCAGTAGTGGATCCACGTCAGACTTGTTCGTACCCTTGGCAAGGTATGAACACCCTTCCATCCAAGGTTACAGGTTGGCCCCATAGTTAGCTCAACTTAGGGTATGTCCATTAATAGTATCTCCCACAGTCATATTTCATGTTGCATTGACCATGTACTCAGTATTTATGTCAGTATTCAGTTCAACATGTTATATTCATGATTTGTACTTGTTCATTGTATTCAGTTCAACTTTCAGTTATAATTCAGTGTACCTATTTTTATGTTCAGTCCTATATTGTCCAACTTAACACATATCCTGCATGCTCAGTACATTCAAACTAATGGCGCATACTTTTGTGCTACATCATTTCATGATGTAGGTTTAGGCGCTCAGCATCCAGACCGCATTTAGTCAACTTCCAGTCTATACTCAGCAACTCAGTGGTGAGTCCTCATAGTTCGAGGATGATAGGCATGCTTTACCTTCAGTATTTACTTTTCAATTTCAGTCCTGTTAGAGTTAGCAGGACAACAAGGAAACACACTCCTACCTACTAGCCTACCCACACTTCTACCTACTACTCTTCTACCCTAATCCGCGTCCTCCGCACCTTTCTATCTAGGGTCATGTCCTCGGTAAGCTGCAACTGCGCCATGTCCTGTCGAATCACCTCTCCCCAATACTTTTTCGGTCTACCTCGTCCTCTCCGGTATCCATCCATAGCCAACCTCTCACACCTCCGCACTGGAGCATCCGTGCCTCTCCTCCTTACATGTCCGAACCATCTCAACCTCGCTTCCCGCATCTTATCTTCCACCGATGCCACACCCACCTTATCTCGGATATTCTCATTCCTAATCCTATCTCTCCTAGTAAACCCCGCACATCCATCGCAACATCCTCATCTCCGCCACCTTCATCTTTTGAATATGGGAGTTCTTTACTGGCCAACACTCTACTCTATACAACAAAGCTGATCGAACCACCACTCTGTAGAATTTGCCTTTAAGTTTAGTAGGCACCTTCTTATCACACAAGACTCCAGATGCGAGCCTCCATTTCATCCACCCAACACCAATACGGTGAGTGACATCCTCATCTATCTCTCCATTTTCCTGGATAATAGACCCAAGATACTTGAAACTCCCTTTCTTTTGGATGACCTGTGTATCCAGCTTCACTTCTACGTCATCATCCTGAGTCGCCTCACTGAACGTGCACTCCATATATTCAGTCTTGGTCCTGCTCAGCCTAAACCCCTTAGACTCGAGGGTCTATCTCCAAACCTCCAACTTAGCATTAACTCCTCCGCGAGTTTCGTCAACCAAAACTACATCATCCGCAAATAACATGCAGAATGACACCTCACCTTGTATTTGCCGCGTCAATACATCCATTACCAAGGCAAATAGAAAAGGGCTAAGGGTCGATCCCTGGTGCAACCCCATTAACACGGGAAAGTGCTCCGAATCTCCTCCCACAGTTCTAACGTGAGTCTTGGCCCCCTCATACATGTCCTTAATAGATCTGGTGTATGCCACGGGTACACCTCGAGCCTCCAAGCACCTCCCTAGGGACTTTATCATACGCCTTTTCTAAATCTATGAACACCATGTGCAAGTCCTTCTTCCTTTCCTTGTACTGCTCCACCAGTCTTCTAAGGAGATGAATAGCTTCTGTAGTCAAGTGTCCCGGCATAAAGCCGAACTGGTTCTCGGAAATAGGCATGATCTGTCTCAACCTCAACTCCACCACCCTCTCCCAGACCTTCATAGTGTGGCTTAGCAATTTGATACCCCTATAGTTGTTGCAACTCTGAATATCGCCCTTGTTCTTGTACAAAGGAATCATCGTGCTACATCTCCAAGCTTTAGGCATCTTTGCCGTTCTGAAAATACCCTCAAACAACTCGGTTAGCCACTTCACACCTGTCTCCCCCGAGCTCTTCCAAAAATCAACGGGAATCTCATCTGGCCCCGTCGCCCTACCCCTACGCATCTTACAGATCGCAACCTTAACCTCCTCAACCCTTATACGGCTACAACAATCATAGTCACTATGCCTCTCTGAGTGTGCCAAATCTTCCAGCACAAAGCTTTTGTCCCCCTCTTCATTCAAGAGTCCATGGAAGTAAGACTGCCATCTCTTTCTAATGAGTACCTCATCTACTAGTATTTTGCCATCTTCGTCCTTGATGCACTTCACTTGATCAAGGTCCTGAGTCCTCCTCTCTCTAGCCTTTGCTAACCTGTATAACTTCTTATCTCCACCTTTATCCTTTAAGGCCGCGTATAAGCTCTCAAAGGCTGCCGTTTTAGCTGCCGTTACCGCTAACTTAGCCTCCTTCCTAGCTATCTTATACACCTCCCTATTCCTTCGCTTCTCCTCCTCATCCTTACTCTCTACCAACTTCGCATATGCCCCCTTTTTTGCCTCCACCTTTCCTTTTACTTCTCCATTCCACCACCAGTCCCCTCGATGCTTGCCAGCACGACTTCTCGAGATGCCCAATACCTCTCTAGCCATCTCCCTTATGCAACTAGCAGTCGTATCCCACATATTATCCACATCCCCACTACTCCCCCAAGCCCCCCTAGTCATCAACTTCTCCCCTATTTCCAGTGCACTGGCCATAGTCAGGCTACCCCATCTAATCCTAGACCGGTCATCCACAATCCGCTTCTTTTTCTCCTTCTTGATCTCTAAATCCATCACTAAGAGTCTATGTTGGGTCGAAAGATTCTCACTTGGGATAACCTTACAGTCTTTACAAAGACCTCTATCACCCGTCCTAAGGAGCAAAAGGTCTATCTGAGTCTTGGCCACCGAACTACGGAAGGTAACCAAGTGCTCCTCCTTCTTCGGGAAACTAGAATTAGCTACTCTCAACCCAAAGGCTCTAGCGAAATCCAAGAGTGCGGCTCCCTCTTCATTCCTATCCCCGAAACCAAAGCCTCCATGCACGTCGTCATAACCCCTCGAAGATACCCCGATGTGCCCATTGAAATCCCCTCCAATGAAAAGCTTCTCAGTATCCGATAAACCTCTCACTACCTCGTCCAAAACCTCCCAAAAGCGTTTCTTCTCCCCCTCATCCAAGCCCACTTGTGGTGCGTACGCACTAATAATGTTCAAAGTAGACCCTCCAAGGACTAACTTAATTGACATCAACCTATCGTTGACCCTCCTAACCTCCACCACTTGTTCTCTCAACTCCTCATCCACTAGGATACCTACCCCATTCCTATTCCTCACACCTCCTGAGTACCACAACTTATACCCGTCTACCTCTCGCGCCTTAGTGCCCACCCATTTAGTCTCCTGGACACACGCTATGCTAATCCTCCTCTTCCTTAGGACCTTCACTAGCTCTATGGACTTTCCGGATAAAGTCCCTATGTTCCAAGACCCTATTCTCAACCTAGATGTTTCCTTAACCCCCTTACCTCTCCTTCCCCTCATCCCCGCCCCCGACCCTACCCCCGACCCTGCCCCCAAACCCGAGTGCGATCGATGATATGACCCTACTCGACCATCATCCACCAAAGCCACTAAATCGTGCGCTATAATCAAGGATAAACCAACTCCACCAACTTCCCTATACTAAACAATTATATCACAAGAAAAACAAAATAAGGTACAAGAGGCAAGAACTACACTACCCAACACGATATAGAGCCAATAATTTGCTTCCATAATACAATACACGTCAAAGCCAATATAAAATGTAAAAAAAACTAGACAGCGAGTGTTAAAGCAATGGCAGAAATGTCAACCTAAATAGGCTATCAAGAATGCGATAAAAAAAGTCCAAGCAAATGTGAACTACTGAGGATGAAAATAAAGCCTAGGGATAGAAGTCACCGGGGTCAAGCTGTGAGGAGAGAAGGATGGTCTGCTTGCTAAAGTGGTTGGATTCCGGCAAGATGAAGTGTCAAAATTGATCGCCGGAATCTTGTTTTTTGCCGGAATCTGGTTGGTCGCCAGAATTAATGCTAGATCTGACTCGGGAAAGGAACCTGCAAAAAGAAGAAATCGAGACAAAAGAAAAAGGAAAGAAAACAAAGAAAGGAGAACGTCACCGGTAATGATGGCAGCAACCGGCGGGAAGTCGGCAGCGGCGGCGGCGGCGTTCGTCAGAGCCTCGATGGTACATATCTGGTGGTTGTTTGTCGGAGCTTAGAGCTTCGACGGGTTCGTTGTTGCTGCGGCGAACAACGGCGTTGAGTAGCAGCGGCCGGCGGCAGCAAAGGGCAGAGCAGGAGTCTTTCTCCGGGAAGCAAACAGATCTGGTTCTCCGGGAAGCAAACAGATCACACCCAGATGAAAAATCCCCTAAAATGGATGGAAAATGCCCAGTTTTAGGGGTTGCTGCTGCAATAGTTGCCACTCCCCCTAATCAGTATATCAAACTGAAAGTAAACTGCTATGACTACTAATAACTGGAGTTCCCGAATAAGGAGAACTCATTCTCCACTGCTGACTGGAAGCTGCGATCTGTCTGACCATGATCCTGGGAGCTAGCATAGAAACCTACATCATAAAATGATGCATCATAAGGAATGTATACTGTCACGCCCCAAACCATGGGAGGCATGACCGACACCCGGAGCCCCAAAAGGCCGAGGGTGCCAAAATAGAGTGTATCTCTGTTGAACCTGCTGGGGGTCTGAGACCGACAAGGTCTCTAAGAATTACAATTTGAAACACTGAAAGCTCAATAGTAGTTAAGCAACTCAAGGCCGACAAGTCTATTATCATAGTAGATAACTAATAACAAGGCCGACAAGGCCATACCTAACACTGATGTACATATACACGTCTACAAGCCTCTAGGAGTAAGTAAAATATCTCATATCCAGGACAGGGCCCTGGACTACCCATAAGCTGTACATATACATAACCTGGTCAAAATATAAGCTAGACCTCTGACTCGTCAGCTCCAGGAAGAATGGAGCTTACCAAAATGGTTGAACTCCGCAACTCCTACTGAAGAGGTCTATCTGGGTTTCTGTCTGGACCTGCAGGCATGAATGCAGCGCCCCCAGGCAATGGGGCGTCAGTACGACAATAATGTACTGGCATGTAAGGTAGAAGCATAAAAGCAAGTCGCAAGTAGTAAATCTGAACAAGATAAAATATGAAACTTGTAAACTGTAATTGGTAAGACTCATTAAGCTCTTTCTCCTTTATTCTTTTTAGAACACAACACATGCATTAACTCACGCTGCAACTCACTCTTTATAACCCACACTGAACCACAACAGCGCCTCGGCGCACCCTGTATTTAATAGCCTCAATATGGCAGTAGCGCCTCGGCGCACACTATGTATATAATGGCCTCAATATGGCAGTAGCACCTCGGTGCACACTATGTGTATAATGGCCTCAATATGGCAGTAGCACCTCGGTGCACACAGCCTCCTCAGTGCACACTAACACGCAAACCACACATAATAAGTGTATTACTAGATTGACCTTCAAAGCTATTCTTGTTATTTATGAATGTTCATTTAGATAACTTCTTTAGCCTTGGCTTACTAGGTGTTGGAATCAACATACCAAAAACATATAAATGGGGATTTGACTTTCTAACTTTCATTGAATCCTTCATAAAGCTTGATTAGAGATCACAATACAAAGAAGAAACTTGACAAAAGGATAACTTACATTTCGTGCAAAAAGAATCAGATTTTTATAAGAAGGCGACTTGAATCACCATAATGTATAAATTAGTTCCTTAAGACTTGTTGAGTTACCAATCAGCTCTCTTACAACAAAATACTCAAATTCCTTCTTTCGGAGATTTAGAGTTCTATTTCTAGATTCATGCCGATAAGGAATAAAAAAGCCTTAACATACCTCGTTCCTTCCGAAGATTGCGCTTACCACAACTTGGACTTTCCCTTATTAAGTTAATCTACAACACAAGGGTATAATGAAGCTAATATTAGCTCTTAAACCTGCTGCAACACTCCCAAAACAGTAGCTAAATATTTCCCGGGCAGATTTACGTATTTTGCATTAATTAAAGGTGTATCGTCACACCTTTCTCCCCTATCCAATACACATCACACACACACCAACCTACTGCCTCCAAGAATACAAAACACATCAAACATCCCCTACACAACTCACCATGCCGAAATACAATAGCAACACATTGAACCCACGGCTTCCGATCGCCGTCCCGTGAGTTCTTAACAACAATTCAACAACAATTGTCCATCCGAACTTCAATCCAAATATATTATTATGGGCAGAGTACTTACCACACTTGAAGGTGTGTTTTTATCCTCTTTTTATTGATGCTTTAAAAGCTTAAGTACCCCCTACACATACACCAACAAGAGGAGAAGAAATCTCTTAATTGTTACACAATTTCCATGTGTTAAATCATAAGAAAGGGGCTGCCATAGTTCATGTCTTTCTTACCATAGGATATCCTAGCTATATGTAGTAGATTAATACCAAGATAACAAGTTGTTTAACTCACCTTATGCTTCAATTAATCTTGGTCTTCTTAGAACCCTAAAGGGAGAGAAGGGCTGCCAAAAGGAAATGAGATAAGAGAGAATTTTCCAGCTTTTTGTGATCAACATTGATCAGCAAAAGGCCTATATAAAGGGACCTTTTTGGCCGACTTTTTTTTGAGTATATATGGGCCAAAATGGGTCAAGAAACTTGGGCCAAAATTACCCTTTGCTTGGGCCTAAAAAGGGTTAAGTTTTGGGGCTGATTTTGGGCTTCTCTTGGGTCAAAATGTGGTCAATATTGGTGGCTACCTTTTGTAGTTGTTTGGGCCAGATTTGGTTGTGCTTTGATGGGCCAACTTTAAGCTTCATTTGGGCTACCATTAGGTCTAATAATCCATGGTGTTGCTGCCCGTAATCGGCCCTCGGAACTTAGTTCGTTAGCGTACGTAGGTGATGCACCTACTTGTCACCTAAGAGCTTAGATAAGTCGAGCAAGTACCTCACTTGTTTTATCTCATTTTCAAAACCCTCCTCCTTATAATTTAACTTAACACTTATATACATTTGACCATTTCAAATTCTAGGCCAAAGTACCCCTTCACAATCTCGAGCTCAAATACCTTCGTCGATATTTACTTAGTCACATAGGTTTTGAAAGGTACGGGGTGTTATATATACAGTCAGTACTATGGAATATACTAAGCATGTGAGATAATGCACCAACTCAAAATCATGAGAAAACATGTATATACTGAAAGCATAACTGAAAGCTGGGCTAAACATAAATGTCTGAGAATGCGTAAGTCAAACTATAGAGCATAAGCTCTTTTACTGAAGAGGGTGCAAATCATGTTTTTGAGTTGTAACTGTAAGATCATAGTATTTTAAGATAAGTAAAACTGTTAATTGGGGATCCATAAACTGAAAGGATGAATTATGTCTCTAAATCATGAAAAAGTGCAACTGAGCAGAAAACCATGAGTCAAGCTAAAAGTCATGTATGTAACTGTATAATACTGAACTGAAATAGATAACTGAATACAAGGTCATGCAATAATGAGTATGGACTGTGGGAGCTACTATTAATTAATATACCCCAAGCGGAGCTAATGGTGGGGCCAACCTGTAACCCTGGATGGAAGGGCGTTCATACCTTTCCAAGGGTACAAACAAATATGACGTGGATTCACTAAACTGATGTCCACAAGGGACAAGGGTGTCATGCCTAATCTGATGGGTGACCCCTTTAAAACCTACGGTGGCACCGTTGTTTTGGGACTCAAGGAATTCTACTAAAGGTCTCAGCCTAAACTGACGGGTGAGCCTTCATCCATTTATCCACTCGATGCTAAGTCTACTCCCAACTGAATACATAAGCAATGAATGCAAACTGAAGTACTGGATAGCTCAAATACTGATAATCAACTTAGAATGCAATATAGTGATACTGAAATTGATAGCATTTTTATTCTGAAGCATAACTGACTGAGTTATCTGAGAATGCAACATAATTCTTAGACTGAAAGCATTCTATTTTTCTGAAAAACTGTGGGCTAAAAACTAACTGATTTCATGCCTTAAAACTGAGTGCTAGTAGACTAGGCTGAATTGTTGAAGAAAAGCTACTTCATGTGAAAACACTATAATTTCATACTAAGTTCTTGAAAAGAAAGCTAATTCATGCAGAAGATACTGTAAATCCAGGCTAAGTATGTTCACCTAAATTCCAAGTATTTGAAGAAAATATTTGTAAAACTTCATAAAATATCCCTTAAACCTTTACGGGAAACATATAGTATTATGAGAAATTCAATTCTGTAAAAACATGCATAGTTGGGTATGAACCCTAGAATCATAATTTATAGAAATCATAACTAAAACCTGATCTTTGGGCATGAGAGTGGAAGAAGATCCTCATTGAATACCCACATACCTGATTACTGAAGAATTTCTAGGGCTGGAACTGGGGGATGAAAACTTGGAGAAAAAATCTGAAGGAAAACCCTTGAGAGACTTTCTTGCTTGAGCTTCTATGATCTTGCTTTCTTGAAACCCTAAGTGTCTTGCCTTAGAGTTTTGAGAGAATAATTCTGAAGATTGATCGATGTTTTTCTGAGGAATAACCACCTTTGGGTGTTTAAAATACAAGGGTAAAAGCCTGAGGTAGGGAAAGGACCAAACTACCCCCAACTTAAATATTGAAAAAAATGTAGAAAGGTCGCCAGACGGCTTGTCCCACGGGCCATTGTGGCTTCCATGGGCCGTCGTACCCAACCGTGGCCCTTACAGGAGTCAAAAAGGCTCACTGGTTGGTTCCCACACCTTTTCCACCATGAGTCGTCGTGGTGACCATGGGCATCGGCCAGCCTGTCAGAGTTTCCCATGCTCGTCGGGCCGTCCCTTGAATTTTGATAGCTGACAGTGCTTCACTAAAATGCTCATAACTTTTTACTACCGACTTGAATTAATGAGCGGTGGATGGCGTTGGAAAGATATTTCAAATACCTTTAATTTGGTGGGTACTAGGCCACATAAATCTTTATATTCCAGGATATATAGTCATTTGAATTTAATCCTAGTTAGAACTTACATGAAAACTTAATCGGTAGAAAGGCTTTCAACTTAACTTTGAGCTATTGGTTCTTTATGACTTTAATTAATATCTAATACACCTCCCAACTCAAGAATTAACATTAATACTTGTATTCATAGAAAATTCATCAGTTTGGATCTAACCATATATGAAGAACGATTTTGATCTTAGCTTAGAATTTCTGGGGTGTTACAATTTTGGAATAGCAGGAAAGACCAAACCCTTATGTAGGGTTTCTTACGTATCTTATCAAGATGAATTAAGATGAGAATCAGGTCAGAACATAGTTCAAGATGAACTTGTGGATATGATATGTATGATTATCATGAACTGGTGGTTATTCTTGAAGAATGGTATGACAGGTGATTGAGAGGAGATCGATTGCAGACAATAAGCTTTGAAATTACTCTGATCAGGCAATCAAGATGATGGATATGGAAACATAGATAGAGTTTTTCCACTACTCTAGCACGCTGAAAAGATTACTAAGAAAGAGAAGCTTGGCAAGGATTTGATATTACTTCACCGTTGTCGGAAGGATTGAATGGATGGGGGAGTGTTGAACTCTTTATTTTGAAATTGAAGGCCGAAATACCATATTTCATGATCTACAATGTTCGGAAGAAGAAAACTTATATCCTATGTTTTGAGATCAAAGTCGAGTGAAGATTTGAATGTAAGGCCAATATTGACACTGATGTCAGAGACATTTGGATTTGAGAAAATTATTGATTTGTGCTCTTAGAAGAACTTTGGAGAGCGTCTTTGAACTATTTCAAAAAAATTTCCCTAGTTTTTAAATACCAGAGAAATTATCTTGAAATAGTAGAAGACCAAACCCTTATGTAGGGTTACCTACGTATCTTGCCAGGATAAGAATCAGGTCAAAACGTAGTTCAAATAGATACGTAGTTGTATGTGATTTGTATAATTACTTTGAGTAATTGTACTGAAAAGAAGTATAGCTATGAGTGAGAGTTTAGATAAGAAAAAGTACGTTATAGAGATGAGAAGAATGTACAAGGTTGTATTGATAATTTCTTGAAAAAGAATGATGAAGTCCAAAAAATTGATCGTAAATATCGACAATGGATATGAAAAAGAATGATAAACTGTAAAGGATGATCTTAGATATCGAGAATGAATGTGAGAGATTGAAAAGGTCCCAGTCTCAACACAAGCCAACCCAAATCGTCAGACAAAATGAAAGAGGCTGAAGATGATGTGTACTGTATATACATGTATAATTAAAAAAAATGTGCAAAAAATGTAAAAGCGCAGAATATGTATTAAGCAAAGAGAAGGTATCAAATAAAATATATAACAAATAAAGATAGGAATTCATCCAACTGAAGTGACGATCATATGTACAACGGCCTAAGGATTCTAAGAGTAGATTCACCTAAGCTGATAAATAATATTTGGACAATCGCGAGAAGACGCGTAGTACTCTGAACGTGCCGACTCTGAAACCAAGGAATCCAAAGAAGTTTTAGAGGAGTGTGAAATATTCCTCGCCTGAATCACAATATGTGATAGTGTATAGACAAGACTCAATAGAAACGTGACTACGATTAAATAAAATGAAGAAAAATTAATAATTTGTGTTAATATTCAAAATATACAAGTACAATGTATGAAAAAATGAATAAAAAAATGATATGTAAAAAAATATAAAAATTTGTATATATAAGTAATGTTAAAATAAATAAATTATGTGCAAAATATAGATAGTTTATACAAATTCACAGAGTGCAAAACAAATAAAGATTAAAAGAATTGAGAAATTGATATGTGTAAAAAATATAAATAGAAATACCTCCCTCAATTAAAAAATTGAGTCCATCATGGTTAGAACCTACTTCTTCTCCCCAGCAGAGTCGTCATTCTGTTATGCTCAATTTTTATTCAAGGTTAAATAAAACACAACTTATGGACTCTAAAAGAATTTTAATTATATACAGAGTCACCTCCTAATTTTTAAGGAAAATAAGGAAACCTACTTGATTATTTGATATGTATGACTAACGTTTTAATCTGTGAAAATCAGTTTAGATTCTAGATAAAGGTTCAAGTTATTTCGAAGGGAAGGAGTTAGGTAGGGGTGTACAAAACCAAATCAAAAACTGAACCAAACCATAAACAGAGTCAAACCGAAAAAACCTGACTAATGGTTTGGTTTGACTTGGTTTGGTATTGGAAAGAAAAACCCGACAATAATTGGTTTGGTTTGATTTTAATTAAAATAAGTCAAACTGAACTTAACCAACCCGATATTATACGTATACTATTTTTAAAAATATTTTATGCATAAAAATATTTATTGTGATGTAATTTATAAATATTTCTTAAACTCTTTCATAGTTTTTATCTTTCAACATATTATTTCAAGTTTAAGCTTAAAATTTTAAATGGTCCAATAAGTTTTATAACTCATAGGCCATATATTTTAGTAACTCACTCAAATCAATACTACTGCTAACAAAAAATTATTCAATTCAACACTAGGAATGACAATCATGTTACATATCTATTCTTTAATTTTAGAGAAAAGACATCAAAACACCTCTAAACTTGTCCGACAAACTTACTTTAGACCTTTAACTCCACGGACATTTATTTACCCCCCTTAACAACTTTAAAATAAATTTAATACCACCCCTAAGGCTGACGTGGTATAAAAAGAAAAGAAAAAAAAATGCATTTTTTAACAAAAATGAGGTAGTTCCACTACTATTATATTATATATAAAATAAAAAATAAAAAAATAAAGAAAATACCCCTAACTCTTTCTTCTTCAAACCTCCCATCCCCTTTCTTCCCACCTCTGCCATGCCCTTTTCTTCTTCTTCTTCAATTCCCCCTCCCCTCCCCTCCCTCTTTCAAACTTTCGTAAGCTAACTCATAATGCAAATATACACACAATTTTATTCTATTGATCAACAATACGAAAAAATAGAATTTAAAGTGTAAATTTCCATGTTCATAACTATTTCAGTGAAGAAGAGGAATGAAACAGTACATTCCTTATTGAATCAAAACCAAACTTTAATACACTAATTAATTAACTTCTTAATCAAAATTGTTGATTAAAATTAAATATCACACTTAAATTATTAATACGCGTCGCTTTCAGTAGCTCCACATAAAATCAAATTTAGTTAGGTGGATTTTTTTTTAAAAATTATTTTTATTATATAATATATATATATATATATATATATATTAGTGGAATTATTTTTTTAAAAAAATATTTTTTAACGTGACTTTGATGTGGCACTAACGTGGCAATGACATGGCGCGTGTGCATTACACCTTCCATTGTGAGACTGGTATTATAGTAATAGGGTGGTATTTAATTCACTTTAAAGTTGTTAAGGGGGTTAAATAAATGCCCCTGAAGTTAAAGGTCTAAAGTAAGTTTGTCAACAAGTTTAGGGGTGTTTTGATGTCTTTTCTCTTAATTTTATATAAATACATAAACTAATTTTATTTTTCTGTTTAATATTCTTCATGTAGTTAATACTTATTAAACTTATTTTAGCATGATTTAATACTTTTAAATTATGATTATTTTTATTATGACTTCTTAATATGCAATATTTATTCTATGCAATTTCATTATTTTTTTAGTTGAATATTTTATTATCATCACTTATTTTTTTGTGTTATTTTTTTAAGAAATACCTTAGATAGTTGTATCTTGCTATGACTAAAAAAATATTTGAAGTACAAGCTAATTACATGTTTGTATAAAGACTTTACTGGGAAAAACCTGAAAAAACTCGAGAAACCAAAAAATCTCGAGGTTGGAAAACCCAACTTTTAATGGTTTAGTTTGGTTTATAAATTTAAAAACTCGACACTAATGGTTTGATTTGATATTTAAAAAATCCGTACCAACCCGGTCCATGTACACCCCTAGGGTTAGGATCCTTCAGAATTCACAAAATGTGGTACCCGACTAAACTTAATTTTTCAAAGAGAAAGTAAAAACATTTTTTGAAAAGTATAAATATGTACAATAATAAAATAATATATATATATATATATATATACAAAGAGTATTTTTAAAATATGTGCGTAAGTGTTACGACCTAACCTACTGCGAGTGGCACCCACCCAAAACCCCCGGTGATAAACCAAGTAACCAAGCCAACACTTATCAAAACTAAGCAGCAAAAAACTAGTTTGCGTTGAATAAAACTAAGAATTCATGTCTAAAACAATCAAAAAGAAAATCTTGTGGGAATACCCCTAGAATCTAAAAGTCATGTACCAAAACATCTACTAATGTCTAGAATACGTGGATGCAACCCCAACAATTTAGAAGTCTGAGTCTCAAACAATAGACTAGAAGTAAACTAGATGAACCGATGGAAGCCCGGAAGAAGCAGCTCACCCTTGGATTCTGGAAACGTCAAAACTACAGCCGAGGTCGCGTAGCAGCCATCGGAATATGCCCTGTACTCACAAAAGAAGAGCAAGTGCAGTATCAGTACACAAAAACAACAGTATACTGGTAGGATCATCGGCCAACTTTAAACATACGAGATATGAGCAAATAACTAGGACTTAGTAAAACCAGACAAACATGTAAATCCAAGCCAGTGAGTATAAACAAGACTCTCAGTCATTAATTCACTTAACAACCACATATACCATGTCCACAAACCACCACAGGAACAACTTTAGATAATATTCCACCTAACCTTGAAGTACCCGGACCACCCAAGGATTCCCTAAGACATTATCTATGGTGTTTAACAATGCACCACGGTCTACACAAGCACCATTCCAGCATTTAAACACAGTAACTCGGTCACTCAAGGACCAATAGAAAATAAATGCATCACAACAATTAACCAGTTCACTCATGGAACTAACATAAGGAAGACATAAACAAATATGTACCATCAAACATATATAATCAAAACTGTACCAGGCGTGGTACCCGAGCCAACCATTATAGAACCTATACCAAGCGTGGAACCCGAGCCAACTGATAAATATCCCATACCAGGTGTAGTGCTCGAGCCAACCGATAAGTATCCCATACCAGGCATGGTACCCGAGCCAATCGATAAGTATCCTATACAGGTGTGGTACCCAAGCTAACCGATAAATCACAAATATCATACAATCACAGACACAATTAAAAATATCACACTTGTAAATCCAACAAGCATTAAAACTAGTTCATTGCACGGGATTGACAACCAGACATCATTTCACATAATGTTCCTTATTCCCTAAACATGCAATATACAGAAATACTAAGTAATAGTTAATATGTACATATAACACATATTGGGAAAATAACAACTGTCACCTATATTGAATTAGCCTGAAATCTCTACTAGACCGGAGCCTTCCCATTTTTTGAAGCTTTTGCTTGTCCTTGGTCTAAAACAACAATATAATACTACAATTAATCAATGTGACCTAAATATTCCCCGAATTATACCCAAATCCCAATCTCCAGGCCAAACCCATGAACATTCCACCCGTTCCCAGGCTTTCCCACTATTAATTCTCCTAGGACCACCATTTTTATCGTTATATTTAGTGAATTATGGTAAATTAATCATGAACAAGTAATTATAATCAAACCCAAGATTTCTACACCCTAGAACCCTTGTTACACTGAGTTCTTCCTTCTTAGGTCAAGCCAAACCTTCCCCCAAGCCCGCAACTATCGATTCTAAAGCATAACAATTGTAGTGATAAGTTAGGGGAGCAAAATCCTTACCTTTACGATGAAAATTGTTGAAAAACTAATGAGGAGTCGCCCAAATTGCCTTTGCCCTTCCCCAAAATATTCTTGAACAATTCTGAATATTTTTGGAGAAGTTTTTGCATTTACTGTAACTTATTCTGCTATAGCAGTCTCCAATCTACTATAGCGGCACCGCTGTAGTGGAAATCATTTACTATGGTGGGGTTAACCTCCTTGACTTCCTCAATAGTGGGAATTTCTTATAATGACCCTTCAGGTCATTCCCACATTTTTTCATTGTACTATTAGAGCTTTTCTGTAGTGACCTCAAGTCATTTATGGCTTGCCGAGACTGGTGGTTTGGTGCCCTGGGCGTTTATTTGGTTGTTATGAACGTTTCCCTATTTTATAGCTTAAACTTATGATATCATTGACTTTGGTCAACATTCTTAGTAAACATACTCGGAATCAAATTTTGATAATTTCGTTAGCTCCAGAGCATGAATTTTGGTCTAGATGAACCCTTGGGCAGGGTCTGGGAGCTTTCGATTTGTTTTTGTGTTGGTTTTTATATTTCTAGCCAGTTAACCTTAAAATTTTGAATTTGGTCAACATTCAGAGAAGACAGCCTCAGATTAAAATTATGACAGTGTTGTTAGCTTTGGAATGTCGACTTTAGCTAGAGAGACCTTTGGTTTGGGTCCTGAGGCTTCTAGACTCGGTTTAGGCATTAGTGTTCTGTTTTGAAAAGGTTGGCCTAAAGTTGGTTTTTATGTGTGGGGCTCACTTTTTGTTAAATCAACCTCCGTCGGGATTTTCATCGATTTTGTTGAGTTCAGAATGCCATTTTTAGTTGAATAGTTTAACTTGTTTGTGTTCGCAGGACCCCGGATGTGTTCCCAAGTGTCCGTCGGAGAAATATTCTATGTTGGTATGGCTATTGGCAGCTAGTTGCTATCATGAAACCAGCACGCCTATACCCACGCATGGGCACGACTGCATGCGCACAACAGTTTGCCAGCCACCCCCTTTGCTCTTGGCCTCCGCCTACGCATCGCTTGGGCCGCGTGTGCTTGGGCCACGTATGTAGCACCCGGCCGCGTACGCGCTGGGAACTGCCTGGCCTAGCCAGCGCTTGGCCTATGCTTGCACCTGCGCCTAACCACGTGTGCATGGGCCACCTACCCAGTGCCTTGCTGCATGCGCACAAGCAGTGCTAGCAGGATTTAAGTTGGCCATCCTCTTCTTTTCAATTCAGTTAAACCCAACTCCGTTTCCTCCATTAAAACCAGCTCCCTTAGATAAATTCTTCACATCTTCTCATCTTAATTCTTGGAAAAATATTACCATTGCTTCGTGATCATTTTCTCGGCCTTAATTCGGTAAGTTTCCTTGCTAATGTCTGGTAAAATCCCTATGTCTTCCTATTTGATTTCTAGTAATTGGTGGGTTGTTTTATCCCTATTTTATGGCCTAATTCCATTAATTACTTGAGCATGCACTCATAAGAACGTTGTGATCATTGTGCACTCTTTTATTTCTGGCTTTTGCGGGGCCCACGGGCCCACCGATGACCTGAATTTTTTCTTGGCTATAATTATAGTAATATGGGTATCCTTATCTTCATTTTAATGTGTAGTTCATGTTTATGATAGTTTGACCACTGTTCGAAACTTTCAGAGCAGTTCAAGCTTAGACATCGTCGTTCTAGCAGCTTTTCATTGGACGACAGGTAGGTTATGGTTTAACCTTTCTAGACTATGCGTACAAAGTCTATAATTTTACTAATTGGCATTGTTGGGTTGGGCTTATTAGCTTGGCACCCCATACCTGTTCTGCTTCTTCATATCCATCTTATTTTTGCTCTTATGGTTGCAGTATTCGTAGTAGTTGGTAATATCACCCTTGTGGTCTTGTGTGGCCTTGTATTTGACTCTAGATCATAGATGATGGGTTATATGGAAATGTCCGCGACTCCCAGACATCGATATTGTTATTATTGAGCTGGTTATATTTGCTGTAGAGCGATTGGAGCATGTGCAGGGCTGATAGGTTGATTGTGAGCCGTTGGGCTACTGTTTTTGATTGGGCATTCCATTACCATGCATATACAGAGATTTTCTACATGTTTTACTACTGTTTTGGCTTTGAGCCTACTATAAATTATTTTCTAAGCCCTGCATGACCCCGACGGCCCATTTTTGATAAAAATGGTTATAAAAGGTTTGGGACTGGTTTTCATGGATCTTCTTGGGGTAAGAAAGAGTTAAAAGATGATTTTATCACTGTTTTCTCACTTACACTAGACCCGGTTGAGCCGTGGTGCTAAACATGATTTACTATTACTTTCAGATGATACTAGACTCAGACCGGCTGAGCATCAAACTTGTTTCAGTACTGTCTTAGATCCGGTTACGCCCGGGCACCCTTGTTGGGGTTGAGACTTAATTCACTGATTTAGACCCATATAGACTCCTGGTATGCATTTTCAAGATTTGGTTACTAGTTTGGATTCGAACATACTCCGGACTATTATATTGAGACTTGAGATTTAGTATGTGGTCGAGGACCTCCATGGACCTTGCCGATTCGGACCAGGGGCTATGTGCTGAATGTGCCATAGGAGCGCTATACAGTGTAGTTGAGGTATACGGGATGTGTACTTCCATGGATCCTACCTGCTGGGCCTATAGGTGCCAGATGAGGTACATATAGAGTTACTGTTCCACCCGGTTTTCATATTGCATCGTATCATTCATTTGTGTAAAGTGCCACCCTTGTTTGCTTTTTGCTGATTATATGCTCCGTTAGTGTGGGATGCCGGAAGGTTTGTTTTCAATTGTATGTGTTCCTTGGGAGTATGGGAACCCTCTGGGACTTTAGATAGACTTATTATTATTCTATCGCAGTTTTATTTCTGATTATGTCTATATTCGGGTTCTTATTTGATGTTTCACATTTGGGAGTTGTGTTGTATATACTTCTAGTTCACTTCATGGTTATACTTGGATTATTGGCTGATTATCCGTACTTTGAGAGTGTACTATTGACATGATTTAGTTGTTAGAATTGGGTTTCAAGCATGAGTTCGTTACTTGCTTTCCTTCCTTCTCTTTTAGTTAAGGTTACTGGTATACCGCCTTCTTCTTGAACTCTCCTTATATATATTGTTGTTGCAAGGACCCCAGGTGCGTTCTTTCTTTCCTTCACCTGTGTCTGTGATATTTATATATTTCTAGTAGCTAGCCAAGTATGTTGTTTTAGTCTTGTATTCTTCTGTGCTAGCTTCCGCGTACCCATTCGTTGTTTCTGTGACTACTTGTTTCTTTCTGCTATATTATTGCTCTTATATCTTATATGCACTCAGTCGGCCTATGATGCCTACTGGGTACCCGTTGCTTATAGATTGGTGCTCATACTACACCCTGCATCTTCCTGGTGCAGATCCTAGTGTGGGCCATCGCCACTGATCCATTGGAGACTCGTGCGGGCTGATTTTTGGACTATCCGAGGCTGAGGGTGAGCTTTTGGCGACCAGGGCTTAGCTTTTAGCTCATCTTTTGTGTCTTGTACTCTTTTTGTTATTCAGAGACAGATGTGTATATATTCTTTTGTATCCTTTGTACTCTGTATATTTAGTACCGGCTCTTATACTATGATACCAGGTCGTGGGTTTGGTTTAGTTTCCGCTTATATATATATATATATATATATATATATATATATTCCTGTTGCTTATTTATTCTCTTTATTTTTTTTGCTTCCGCTATCTATATCGTTCTTCCACTTGTTTGTTAGATAGTAGCCCATTACTAACCGTTCTGGGCTACAAGAATTGGTACGCCTACAGGGGGGTTGTAGGTGCCATCATGACCGAGAAATCGGGTTGTGACATTTCTCCACTATAGCTTTCATTATCGTAGAGGTGTGTCAACTGCTATAGTGGTTGACATGGAACAAAACCTCAGGAATCCTCCCAATTTTGCCAATTTTACAACACACCTTAAAACCTTGACGTTCCAAACCAACCCATTCATATCAAGTTCGATACCGGGAGTTTTACTCATCCGAATTCACTTTCAAAAAGTCCTACAGACTCCTTAACGTCTTAGCTACCCAGAAATCTAGCTCAACCTTATTCATTTTACCCAATCCTTTCCCGGATTTCCCTAGACCATACCTCACTCAGAAATCATCTGAGACTAGCCTAGCCTAAATTTTCTAACTTTTCAAATCGGAAGTTTTCTATCTCAATTCTTCACACGAAAAGTTTACTCATAACGATGGAACAAGTCACTATAACAGATACCAATTTACCTATTGTTCATCCTCGAATGATCAAACACAAAAAACATAAGCTACAAAAGAGAAAAGGGTAGTACCTGAATCCTCAAACAAGTGAGGGTACTTGTCCTGCATGTCCTTCTCGATTTCCCAAGTAGCTTCCTCAACCGTACGATGCTTCTGTTGAACCTTTACTGATTTTATTTCATTTGTCCTTAATTTTTGGACATCTTGATCCAAAATCACAATTGGCTCCTCATCATACTGAAGGTCCTTGTCTAAAAAAACCAAATCCCATTTGATGATGTACTCCCCATCCCCATGGTATTGCTTCAACATGGATACATGGAAGACTGGATAGACTCCGGACAAACTGCGCGGCAGTGCTAACCTGTAAGCTATTGGACCTACAATCTCGAGAACCTCAAATGGATCGATATATCGAGGTCTAACCTTGCCCCTCTTGCCAAACCGCATTTCCCCTTTCATTGGTGACACCTTCAACAAAACTTGTTCACCAACCTTAAATGTCATGTCCCTTACCTTGCTGTTCGCATACTCGTTTTGCCTGATCTGGGCTGCCAGCAACTTGGTTTGAATGTCTCTCACTTTTTCATGAGCTTCCCTTACCAAGTCCATGCCCAAAAGTTTCACATCGCCTGCCTTGAACCACTCTATGGGTGATCTACATCCCCTCCCATAAAGTGCCTCGAACGATGACATATCAATAATAGAGTGATAACTGTTGTTGTATGAGAACTCACACAATGGTAAAAACTTATCTCAATAGCCCCCAAAATTGATCACACATGCTCTCACTATGTCCTTCAACATTTGAATCGTCCTCTCTGACTGTCCATCTGTCCGAGGATGAAAAGATATGCTGAAAGTATGTCGGGTGCCTAACTCTTTGTCACGACCCGATTTCTCAGGTCATGATCGCACCTACAACCTCCCAGTAGGCGAATCATTTCCCATAGCCCGGAATGGTTAGTAATGGGCTACTACCTAACTGATAGGCATAACAAGAAGTAATAAGCGGAAGAAGAATATAAAGATAGACAAAGCGGAAGCAAAAACCTAAATATATATACATAATGAAACTACACCAACCCCAAGACTTGGTATTGATAGTACAAAATCTTCTAATATAATACAAGTGCTAAAAGTAACAAAAGATAAGTACAACTGTCTCCGAATATAGATACAAGAGTAACAGTATGACAGATGAGATGTAGGCAAGCCCCGATCGTTAGGCGCTCACTCTGGTCTCGAATCTCCCAAAAGCTGCACGAGTCTCCAACGCGATCAATAGCAAAAGCTCAACTAATATCTGCACCAAGAAGTGCAGAAGTGTAGTATGAGCACCAATTTCTAAGCAACGGGTACCCAGTAGGTATCATCGGCCGACTGAGCGCATGTAAGATATAAAAGCAGGAATAAGCAGAATAAAAGAAAGCAGTCACGAAAGCAAGAAAGAAGCACAAGGAACTAGCACCAAGAGTAATCAACCAAGAGTTACAGGTATACATGCTAGCACAAAACATATACATAACACAGAAACACAGGTGTAAGAAAGAAGAACGCACTTGCAATCCTTGCAAAAATAGTATATAAAAAGGAGAGAATTTGGAAACATGGCGGTATACCGGTAACCTCAAGTAAGAAGGGAAAGAAGGAAAACAATCCAACATAATCAACTAAAAGCCATAAAAGATAACGAAAACACATTAAACACCAATTCACAAGATAAGAATTTACCGAGATCCATCTCACAATTTACAACCTAGAATGGAATAGCTAAGCCACCAAAACCACGAGCTTCTACTCAGAATCAAGATAAAGAATAATACCCGATAAACCACAACCGCTCGAGAGGACCCACAATGGAGCCTTACAAATAAGGGACTCACTAGCTCCTCCGTACTCAAGCCCAAAATGCGGAGAATAAATAGACTAAAACTTACCAATCCACAAGAACCAAGGATCATAACTAGCTCTATGAAATGACAGGAGTAATATAATCTACCTACAGTCCCAATGGCCGCCCATACAACTGAGGAACACAATCAAGTGAAAATAAACCCTCCGGCCGCCCACACAACTGGAGCATACACTGAACACACAACAAATAAGGGTGAAATCTGAGTGTGATATGCATGATGATGATAATGATGGAACCGGTAATAGTAACTCTGTATGCGCCTCCCCCGGTACTCCAACAGGAGGACCCATGGTGGGACGTACCCGCTATACACCATCTGATACCATATACCCCTCCTCCGGCATGACTTTGGCCAGGTCCTGGAATGGAAGGGCCCATGGAGGTCCCTGACCACATACAGTAATGAATGCGAAATCTCAGAGAATCAGAACCTCGAAGTACATGCCCGGAATTGAACTGGGTCTAAAATAGTAGTAGTAATCTCAAAAGACCCTCTCAAAGGGTGCCCGAAGTATACTCGGGTCTAAATCAGTGATAAAAGTGTCAATAACCCTCTCAAAGGGTGCCCAGAGCATATCCGGGTCTAAATCAGTAATAAAATCAAGTCTAGTGCTCTGCCCTACCGAGTCTAGTATCAGTAGGAAATCAAGTCTAGTGCTCTACTCTGTCGAGCCTAGTATCAGTAGAAAATCAGGTGTGAAATCATCCAAATCCCATTTTATCATCATTTATACTGAAAACGGGCCCCCGGGGCCATGCAAGGTTTATAAAGTCATCTATAGTAGGCCCGAAGCCAAAACAATGATAAAACATACAGGGAAAAGCCTTTTTCATGGATGATATGCTCAAACACAAATATAAATTAGCCCAACGGCTCACAAACATTCCTACCGGCCCTGCATAGGCCCAACAGCTCTACAACAGGCATAACCAGCCTAGAGTAATATCTCTATGTCAAGGTATCACATACATTCCCAAATAACCCACCATCTATGTTCCAGAGTCAATACAAGGCCACACAAAACCACAAGGGTAATATATAATACTACACGAATACTACAATCAGCGTATGAAATAAACGGACAGAAAGGATGGGCAAGGTCTGGGGTACCAACCTAAAACAACCCACCCAAGGATACTAATTAATGCAGTTATAGCCTATATACACAGAGTCTAGGTAGGGAAAGCCATAACCTACCTGTCATCCGATGAATAGCTGCGAGGACAGCGTCGTCCAGGTTTGAACTGCTCCGAGAAGCTCCAAATCGTGAAACCACTATCAATACAATAATCTATACATCAAAAAAAGACTAACGATACCCATATTGCTATAATAATTGCTGGGTTGAAATTTAGGTCACAAACGGGCCTATGGGCCCCGCGATCTGAAACCGGAAACAAAAAACACACATATGTTCCTTACTATCCCGGGAGCACATACTCAAAATTTACGCGGAAACAGACAACAATTGGGGATCAAAACAGCCCGTTCAAGCCAAAAATTAAAGATGAAATTTCAAGGAATGAATCTGAAAATTAGGAAAGAAAGCTTACCACAATGCGAGAAATTATGCCAAGGTGGTAAATTGAGCGAGCCCACGGTCATGCAATCACAAACGGGGCAGATTCTATTAGAACCCCAAGCTTTTGGAAATGAGCAACAATGGAGGATTTTTAGAAAAACAAGAGAAGAAAAGGTTGGGGAAGAAGGCTTACCAATTGTTGACGAAGCACGGATAATCGATGAAAAAATGTTTCCCCAAGGATTTTGGTAGCCAGAAATGAACAAATTTGTATTTTGGAGCTTTTCACAAGTGAGCAACAAGGTGTGAAATGAGGAAAAGAAAAAGAATGTTTTTATTTTAAAACTACCAGAAGGCACCACAATTGCGGCATTTCCATCGCAATTGCCGAGGCACGGAGGAACAATGACCTCCGCAATTGCGGAGAAACCACCATAAATGCGGTAGTCGCAAATTCAGCCAAGCACCGCAATTGCGTAACTAGCACTTTCGGCTAAACACTGCAAATATGGATTCTCACTGCAAATGCGGTAGTCGCAAATACGGTCGAATGTCTGCAAATGCGGACCCAATAGGTACAACAACACAGCTAAAAACCAGCTAAGTTTAAAATGCATGATTGAACCCTCGGGAAGAATCTGGGGTCCCATGGACACAAACGAACTATGCTACGCAGCTAAAACAATATTTCAGACTCAATAGAATCGACCAAAACCCCAACGGAGGTCGATTTAATGAAAGAAAGGGCCCCATGCCCAAAACCTACATTAGGCCAACTATTTCCAAAATGGAACCCAATGGCCGAAAATAAGTCCAGAAGCCTCGGGACCTGAACAAATGGTCCCTCTAGCCTAAACTCGATGTTCTGGAGCTAACAACGCTGGCAGAATTTCCATCCGAGGACATCTTCTCCAAATTTTGACCAAAGTCAACCAAACAAGCCCAACTGGCCTAAAAACACAGAATAAGAGAGAATTTCAAGCTGAAAAGCTCCCGGATCCTGACCAAAGGTCCTACTAGACCAAAGTCCATGCTCCGGAGCTAATGGAACTATCGAATTCGATTTCGAGCATGTTCACCAAGAATGTTGATTGAAGTCAATAATTTAAAAAGTCTAAAGCTCTTAAACAAGTAACGGCCAAAAAGACCAAACAAACGGATCGGGCACCGAACTATTGGTCCCAGCAAGCCATAAATGACTTGGGGCAATTACACGTAAGCTCTAACTGTACAAAAAAGGCAAACACGCGTAAATGATAGGAAGATTCATTACACTCTTCGTGCAACTTGCCCCAAAACTTGGAAGTAAATTGCGTACCTTTATCTGAAATGATGGAAAGTGGCACTCCATGAAATCTCACTATCTCCATGATATAAATCTTGGCCAACTACTGGAAGTTATAATCCACTCTGACCAGAATGAAATGAGCTGAATTGGTCAGCCTGTCCACGATGACCCAAATGGAATCGTACCTTCCCAAGGTCTTAGGAAGACCCAACACGAAGTCCATGGCTATCCTTTCCCACTTTCACTCAGGAATGGGCATCATCTGAAGTGTCACTACCCGATTTCTCGATCATGATGGAACCTAAAACTCCCAGTAGGCAAACAAATCCCCATAGCCCGGAACGGTCAATAATGGGTTACTATGTAAGAATCTAAGTGGAAGAACAATTTAATAAGCGAAAGCAAGGGAAAAAGATGAAGAAAATAGATAACGGGAATACATACATACATATGCGAAATCTAAACAAAACCCAAAACCTGCTATCATAGTATAGAGCTGGAACTACAAATAAAGAGTACGAAGCATCCAAAATAATATATACACACATGTCTCCGAGTAGTAATAGAGTACATAAAGCAAAAGATAAACTAAAAGTTAAGCTCCGATAGCATAAGAGCTCACCCTCAGTCTGGATAGTCTAAAATCTCCAAGCACGAGTCACAACGATCTAGCGGCGATGTCCCACACTAGGATCTGCACCAGAAGATGCAGAGTGTAGTATAAGCACCAATTGCAATGGAACCGATACCCAGTAGGTATCATAGGTCGACTGGGCACATATAAGATAAAAGAGCAGTAATGAACAGAATCGAAAACAGATAGTCACAAAAGGTAACAGATAAGTACATAGAACTAGCCCAGAGGGAAAACAACAGAAAGCAACATACAAGGCTAGCAAGTAGAATATATACACACAGCAGGCACATGTGAAAGTAAGAAATGGCGCACCTGGAATCCTTGCAATAATAATATATAGTAAGTTTAGAAGTGGACGGTATACTAGTAACCTCAAGTACAAGGGAAAGGAGGAGAAGAATAAAGATAGGCATGCTCGGAAAATAGGAACAAATAACCAACTTAATCATACCAAACTCAAGCCAGGAACTAAAAACCTCTCAATATCCAATCTCATATATATAACCATAACAGGGTGTAGCATAGAGATAAAGTAACAAGCGTCTACCTACAGTCCCCTGGCCGCCCATACAATCGAGGAACGCAATCAAGCGCAAACAAACCCTCCGACCGCCTATACAAACCAGAGCGTACACTTAACAAACAACAAGCAATGGTGGAACCTCACATAAATGAATGATATGATATGATATGCCAAACTAAGTGTAACCACAGTGTCAGTTTGTTACCCCCTCCAATGGCCCAAGGTCCAATAAAGGCGAGATCCATGGAAGGACTTCTCCCAAGTACATCTACTCCGCCGTACACCCCTACCCCCGGTCACCCTTTTGCCCATAGCACTTGGTCCAGAATGACAGGGTACATGGAGGTCTACTCGTAGACCATATACTAAACTCTAACCTTAAAATATCAGTCCGGAGTGCCACCAGATCCAACTAGTACTCAAATGCTCAAAATGCATGCCTGAATTCTATCCAAGTCTAAATCAATGAAATAAGTTTCATAAATACCCTTCAAGGGTGCCTGGGCGTATCCGGGTCTAAAACAGTAGTAAATCAAGTCCGCTGCTCGGCTTTACCAAGGCTAATATCATTTCTAATCCATAAAAGGGAAAATCTAGCACCTCGGTTCAACTGGGTCTAACATATAATAGGAAAATGTAACAAATCTTTCTTACCCCAAGAAGATCCATTAAGATGATACCAAACCATCTATAATCAATTTTACCAAAAATGGGCCCCATGAGCCATGCAAGGTCTAGAAAATTATCAATAGAGGGCCCGAAGCCAAAACCATAGTAAAATCATGAAGAAAATCCTTTTATGTGCATGATGATGCATGCTCGATCAAAATCAATAGCCCAATGGCTCACAATTAACCTATCGGCCCTGCACAAGCTCCAATCGTTCTACAACACAGATAACAAGCTCTATAATAGTAATAATGATGTCCGAGACTCATGGACATTCCTAATATCCCACCATCTATGTTCCAAAGTCTATAAGGCCACACAGGACAGCAAGGGTAAGTAGAGCGTATAAAACAAATACTACAAATATCGGAGGATGGGAAGTAACCGAACATGAATTAGCGATCAAGGTCTGTGGTACCAACCTAGTAAACCCAACCCAAGGATGCCTATTAGTACAATTTTATCCTATATATGTGAAGTCTAAAGGGTTTAAACCGTAACCTACCTGTCGTTCGACGACAAGCTGCTGGGATAATAATATCCAAGCCCGAATTGATCTGAGAAATCCCGAACGATAATCAAACTATCAAAAATAATGAATAAAACATTAAAACGAGTGTAACGATACCCATATCGCTATAATAATAGCAGGTCAAAATCCGGGTAAAAAGCAGGCCCACAGGGCCCACAACCTAAAACCAAAAATGGAAAGAAGCACGATGACCACAATTATGCTACGAGGACATGCTCTAAAATTGAGCACAATTGGCCAACAGGAGGGCGCCAAAATAGCCCGATCAAGAGAAGGCTTAAAGTTTGAATTTAAGAACAAAAAATGAAAATTAGGCACGGATTACTTACCACAAAGAGAGAATTATGCCAAGACGGTGAATTCCTCGAACCCACGAACTTGCAATAGCAAGAAGGCAACCTCTACAACAATTTCCAAGCTTTTGGAAATGAGTAACAATAGAGGGTTTTAAGTAAACAAAAGAAAAGCAAGGTGGGGGAAGAAGACTTACCAAGAATCGAAGGATCACGAATTATCGATGAACAATTGATTTCCCCAAGGCTAGCACTGTTGTGGAGCAATTTGGTAGAGAGTAATGTTTTTTTAGAGTTGGAAAAGTTGAGATAAAAAGCTAGAAAAATGAAAACTCAAAAATATATAGCTGCTGGAAAATGGCCAGCGCCAACGGCGCCATCACATCACAATTGTGCTTGCCAGCCGAAACGCACTTGAGCGCGATCGCGCTAGGCCAGCGCCGATTGCGCTGAAGGCATTGGTCTGTAATATTTTTCTACAACTTTTTAAAACTCCACGGGGATTTTTGGGCACAATCGGAAACAATATTCAAAAATCAATAATGCTAATAGAGTGGAAATGACGTTCCAGACTCAACGGAATCAACGAAACTTCCATACGAGGTCATTTTGGAGAAATGTTGACCCAAGTCAACACTAACTAATAAGAACCCAAAGGCTCAAAATGAGCCCGGCTCACCCGAAACTTAAACCAAACACCTACCTAACCTAAACTCAATATTTTGGAGCTGATGAAATCGTCGAATTTCGAATTTGATGCTCCGATCATCAAAAGCTACCCAAAGTTACACTTTCAACTCCAAATGGATTGAAAACAAAGAAAGCAACACAAAACCCACACCAGAAGTTCTCAGGCCTCAACTAAATGTCCAACTAGACCAAATACAATGGTACGGAGCTAACAGAACTGTCAGAAATTAATTCCAAGCATGTTAGCTAAGGATGTTGACTAAAGTCAACAATATTCTAAGTTAAGGCTCTACAATAGGCAAACAACCAAAACAACCAAATGAACGACCAGGGCACCAAATTACCGGTCCCAGCAAGCAATAAATGACTTGGGGTCGCTACAGGGAAGCTCTAACAGTACAATAAATGCATAAACACAAAGATAACCGGAAGAGTCATCACAACATCAACTACTAAAAAGACTTTCGTGCTCGAAAGTCAAGAAGAAGAGAGTACCTGAAGGCTTGAACAACTATTGATACTGAGCACACAACTTACTCTCAGTCTCCCAAGTAGCCTCCTCGATCGGACAATGTCTCCACTGAACCTTCATAACTGGAATCTCTCTAGATCTTAATCTCCTGATATCTCTGGCCAGAATAGCTATCGGCTCCTCAATGAAAGATAAACTCTCATCTAACTAAACCGATTCCCAATGCAACATATGATACTTATCTGGAACATACTGGTGCAACATCAAGACATGGAAAACTGGGTGAACAGCTGAAAATATCAGAGGCAGAGCTAACATGTAGGCAACACTACCAACCCTTTGCAGAATCTCAAACGGCCCAATGAACCTGGGGCTAAGCTTGCCCCACCGACCAAATCTCATCACGCCATTCACGGGCGATACTCAAAGGAAAACTAAGTCACCAACACTGTACTCTAAGGCACGATCTGGGCCACTCTAAGTCTATCCTGAATCAAACGGACGGTCTAAGAAATCTCTAAGCAAATCTATACTCTGCGGTCTGAACTCTTAACCATCAAACCAACCAATCGACAATCTGCAATGCCTACCATACAAGGCCTCGAAAGGTGCCACGCCAATGCTTGAATGAAAACTATTATTATAAGCAAACTCGACCAATGACATAAACTGATCCCATGAACCTCCAAAGTCAAGTACACAAGCCCGAAGCAGGTCCTCCAGGACCTGAATAGTCCTCTCGGACTGGACATCCATGTGAGGGTGGAAAGTAGTACTAAGCTGAACCTCTGTACCCAAATATAGCTGAATAACCCTCCAGAACTGAGATGTGAACTGAGTGCCATGGTCTGAAATGATAGAAGCTGGGACCCCGTGCAACCGAACAACCTCACGAATTTAGATCTAAGCTAACCTCTCGGTGTTGTATGAAGTGTGAACCGACAAAAAGTGGGATGACTTAGTTATCCTATCAACAATCACCCAAATGGAATCGAAACCCCGAGAAGTACGAGGCAAACCAATAACAAAGTCTATAGTAATACATTTCCACTTCCACTCGGGAATGGGAAGTCACTGCATCAGACCACCCGGTCTCATGTTCTTGAACTTCACCTTCTGACAGTTCAAGCACCGAGATACAAAATCCACTATGTCTCCCTTCATACTGCTCCACCAGTAAAGCTATCTCAAATCTCTATACATCTTTGCTGTGCCAGGATGGATGGAGTATCTAGTACAATGCACCTCATGAAGTATAAACTGAATCAAATCTCCAACCCTTGGAATACAAAGATGAATGTCGAACCTCAGAATACCATTAGAACCCAAAGTAGCCCGGCTGGCCTCACCCCGAACTACCTGATCACAAAGGTCACACAAACTCTGATCCTCAAACTGTCGGCTCTGAATATGATCAACTAGAGTAGAACAAACCTCAACACTCGTAAAAACTCGATTGGGATCTGAAAAATCAAGCCTAACTAAGTGGTTAGCCAAGGACTAGATATCCAAGGACAACGGTCGCTCAGAAATTGCAAGTAAAGCTAGGCTGCCCATACTTACTGCCTTCTGACCCAAGGCATCTGCTACCACATTTGCCTTGCTCGGATGGTATAAAATGGTGAAGTCATAGTCCTTCAGTAACTCTATCCATCTCCTCTTCCTAGAGTTCAGCTCTCGCTGACTCGTAATGTACTGAAGACTATGGTGATCGGTAAATATCTCATAATGAACTCCATATAAGTAGTACCTCCAGATCTTGAGCACAAAGACTACCGCCACTAACTCTAAGTAATGAGTGGGGTAGTTGCGCTTGTGAACCTTTAGCTACCTTGATGCATATGCTATCACTCAACCTTGCTATATCAACACACAACTATGACCAACCCCAGAAGCATCACAATACACGGAGAAACTCTGACCCTCGACCGACAAAGTCAAAACTGGAGCTGAAGTCAATAAGGCCTTAAGCCTCTAAAAGCTATCCTTGCACTGATCCGACCACTGAAATGGAACATCCTTCCTAGTAGTAACCCGCTAACCCAATAAAGCTGCATACCTCGGTGGTAGTAGTAGGTCTAGGCCGATCACGAACTGCATAAGTATTACCTGGATAAACTCTAATCCCATCCCTAGACACCATGTGTCCTAGGAATGCCACTGACTCAAGCCAAAACTCACACTTTGAGAACTTGGCATAAAGATGATGATCTATCAAAGTCTAAAGTACAGTCCTCAAGTACTACTTATGGTCATCTCTACTCCTCGAGTATATCAGAATGTCATCAATGAAGACTATCACGAACATATACAAGTATGGTCTAAGCACCCTGTGCATCAAGTCCATGAAAGCTGTGGGGGCATTAGTCAACCAAAGGACATCACCGGGAACTCATAATGGCCATAACGTGTCCTGAATGCTATCTTAGGGATGTCTTCCACCCTAATCCTCAACTGATGGTAGCCAGACCTCAAATCAGTCTTCAAAAACATGGCTGAACCCTGAAGCTGATCAAACAAGTCATCAATCCTTGGCATTGGATACCTATTCTTCAGTGTCACCTTATTCAGCTGCCGATAATCAGTACACATCCGCATCGACCCATCCTTCTTCTTTACGAAGAGAATAAGAGCACACTCGCTAGCCAATCCTAAACAAGGAACAAAGTAGGCAGATACATATGAACAAGTAGATCCAGAATCAAACAAAGCCATAGCCAACTGGTGGCACATAGAAATCGTACCTGTAATCACAACATCTGAGGCCTATGCCTTCGGTCTTCCACAGACCGCATAGAACTGAAGATGACCTCTACCTGCCCGACTTCCATCCCTACCACCTATTTTTCCATGAAGGGAATAACCCCTAGCCTGACCACCACCCCCTCTAGTTGGAGGCTGAACTGCTCGCAAAGGCTCGGCCGGCTGAGCGGTTGACTGAATTGTACTCTGTTGGGGGCAATCTCTCACATAGTGACCAATAATACCACACTCATAACAAGGCCCTGATGACCTGTACTATCGAGATGCCCCAGAAGCTGCACCCCTCAAAGACTAACCCTGCTCGAACTGAGAACTACTAGAAGTCTGGAGTGAAGCCTGAACTGGTCTACTATTCTTGCCTTGATGCTGCTATGGCTGATAACCTCGACCCCACTTGCCTGAACCTCTACCACTTTGTCTGGAACAACCGTAGCCACCCTGATAATGAGGCCTCTAATCTCTAGACCCTTGATCATGTCGGTGCAAGTCTTTCACAGTACAAACATAGTCTGCAATAGCCTGAAAAGAATGAACACTAGAAACCAATATCTTGGCTGATAGCCTAAGCTTTGTCCGCAATCCCAAAACAAACCTACGAATCTTGTCCGGCTCAGTAGGAATGATCATAGCTCTAAATGGGGCAAGCTGATGAAAATGGTTCTCATATTCAGATACGAACATGGACCCCTGCATAAGCCTGGTGAACTGCTCCCAGCGATGCTCACGATCACTCTGAGGTAGGAACTTGGACATGAAGGCTTCATAGAACTCAGACCAAAGCATCAGAGGTGATGTAGAAGGTCCGCAAGCAACCTGTGCCCTCCACTATACCTTCGCTAGGCCCTCCAGCTAATACATAGTATATCCAACCCCGTGAGTCTCTAGCAAGCCCAGATGGTGTAACATCTCCTCACAAGTAGTAATGAAGTCATGTGGGTCTTGACCTGATGCACCAGCAAATCTCAGCGGTGCCAATCTCAGAAATCTACTCAAGGCCTTCTGCTCCCCATCTGTAATAGCGGGGAGAGGAGCAAAAGGCTGTGCAATTACTGAAACTGGAATAACCTCAGCACGGGGAGCCACAGTAGCAAGCTGCACTCCTGAACTCTAAACACCCAGGTATGCCCCCTGAACGAATGTCTGTGCTACCTCAGAAGGTCTCTCCCCTATCATACCCAATAACTGAAGTAGTAAACTCCGAATATCCGAAGACTGAGTTGGGGGTGAAGCTAGCACATAAACTGGTACTGGAGCTGGTGGTACCTGGGCTATCCCCAGGTTCACATGCTGCTGCTCAGGGATGAACTCAGGCTCATGATTATACTAGGGCCCTACCTCAACTGTAGCAGCTCTAGCAGGTGCCGCTACTCTGGGATATCCATGACCTCTACCTCTACCCCCGCGACCACCTTAGCCCCTAGCTGGAGTCAGAGGTGCAAGGAAAGGAGGCTCTCCTCCACCAAAAACTTAAGACATTGTGTGAACCATTTGCGGAAGAGTCAACCAGAACAAGTGAGATTTCTAGAACATTCAAGGATACTACACACGAGAGAGAAAAAAGAAAAGTCCATTTTTCCTAAGATATCACCATAGCCTCCCGAAGATTGAGTATGGATGTCTCTGCCCTGATATGCAGGACTCTATTAGACATTGGCTCCTATACCGATGACACCGGTAAACCTAGAGCTCTGATACCAAGCTGTCATGACCCGCTTTCTCGATCATGATGACATCTACAACCCCCCAGTAGGCGAACCAATCCCCGTAGATCAAAACAGTCAGTAATGAGTTACTATCTAAGAATCTAAGTAGAAGAACAGTTTAATAAGCGGAAGCAAGGGAACAAGATAAAGAAAATAGATAACGGGAATACATACATACATATGCAGAAGCTAAACCAAATCCAAAACCTGGTATCATAGTATAGAGCCAAAACTATAAATAAGGAGTACGAAGCATCAAAAATAATATATACACACATAT
Source organism: Jaltomata sinuosa (assembly GCA_003996215.1). Lineage (NCBI taxonomy): Eukaryota > Viridiplantae > Streptophyta > Magnoliopsida > Solanales > Solanaceae > Jaltomata > Jaltomata sinuosa. The sequence goes on along the minus strand of QJPP01000214.1, from coordinate 499,063 downwards.
CTTGGAGTAATAATAGAGTACATAATCAAAAGCTAAACTAAAAGTTAAGATCCGATCGCCAAGAGCTCACCCTCAGTTTGGATAGTCCAAAATCTCGAAGCATGAGTCACACTGATCTAGCGGTGATGTCCCACACTAAGATCTGCACCAAAAGATACAGAGTGTAGTATGAGCACCGATTGTAATGCAACCGGTACCCAATAGGTATCATAGGCCTACTGGGCACATATAAGATAAAAGAGCAATAATAAACAAAATAGAAAATAGATAGTCACAGAAGGCAACGAATAAGTACACGGAACTAGCCCAGAGGGAAGACAGCAGAAAGCAACATATAAGGCTAGCAAGTAGAATATATACACACATCAGGCATAGGTGAAAGTAAGAAATGGCACACCTGGGATCCTTGCAATAATAGTATATAGTAAGTTTAAAAGTGGACGGTATACCAGTAACCTCAATTACAAGGGAAAGGAGAAAAAGAATAAAGATAGGCATGCTCGGAAAAAAAGGAACAAATAACCAACTTAATCATACCAAACTCAAGCCAGGAACTAACAACCTCTAAATATCCAATCTCATATATATAACCATAACAGGGTGTAGCATAGCGATAAAGTAACAAGTGTCTACCTACAGTCCCCCGGCCTCCCATACAATCGAGGAATGCAATCAAGTGAAAACAAACCCTCCGGCTGCCTATACAACCACGAGGTACACTCAACAAAAAGCAAGCAATGGTAGAACCTCACACAAATGAATGATATGATATGATATGCCAAACTAAGTGTAACCATAGTGTCAGTATGTTACCCTTTCCGGTGCCCTAAAGGTCCAATAAAGGTGGGATCCATGAAAGGACTTCTCCCGTGAACATCTACTCCATCGTACACCCCTACCCCCGATCACCTTTTTGCCTGTAGCACTTGGTCCAAAATGACAGGGTCCATGGAGGTCTACTCATAGACTACATACTACACCCTAACCTTAAAATATCAGTCCGGTGTTCCGCCGGATCCAACTAGTACTCGAATGCTCAAAATGCATGCCTGAATTCTATCCAGGTTTAAATCAATGAAATAAGTTTCATAAACCCCCTTCAAGGGTGCCAGGGCATATCCAGGTCTAAAATAGTAGTAAATCAAGTCCGCTGCCTGGCTTTATCGAGGCTAATATCATTTCTCATCCATAACAAGGTAAATCTAGCACCTTGGTTCAACCGGGTCTAACATATAATAGGAAAATGTAACAAATCTTTCTTTTAATCTTTCTTACCCCAAGAAGATCCATTAAGATGATACCAAACCATCCATAATCAATTTTACCAAAAATGAACCCCACGGGCCATGCAAGGTTTAGAAAATCATGAAGAAAATCCCTTTATATGCATGATGATGGCATGCTCAATCACAATCAATAGCCCGATGGCTCACAATCAACCTATCGGCCCTGCACAGGCTCTAATCATTCTATAACACAGATAGCCAGCTCCATAATAGTAATAACGATGTCTGGGACTCACGAACATTTCCAATATCCCACCATCTATGTTCCAGAGTCTATATAAGGCCACACAAGACTGCAAGGGTAAGTAAAGCGTATAAAACAAATACTACAAACATCGGAGAAAGGGAAGTAACTGAACATGAATAAGCGGTCAAGGTCTGTGGTACCAACCTAGTAAACCCAACCCAAGGATGCCCATTAGTACAATTCTATCCTATATATGCAAAGTCTAAAGGGTTTAAATCGTAACCTACCTATTGTCCGACTATAAGCTGCTGGGACAACAATATCCAAGCCCGAATTACTCCGAGATATCCCGAATGATAATCAAACTATCAAAAACATGAATAAAATATTAAAATGAGTCTAATGATATCCATATCACTATAATAATAGCCGGGTCAAAATTTAGGTCAAAAGTAGGCCCGCGGGGACCACAATCCAAAACCAAAAACAGAAAGAAGCACGATACCCACAATGATGCCAAAAGGAGATGCTCTAAAATTGAGCACAATTAGGCAAGGATTACTTACCACAAAGAGAGAAATTATGCCAAGACGGTGAATTCCTCGAACCCACGAACATGCAAGAGCAAGAAGGTAGCCTCTTCAACAATTTCCAAACTTTTGGAAATGAGTAACAATGGGGGGTTTTAAGAAAACAAAAGAAAATCAAGGTGGGGAAGAAGACTTACCAAGAATCGAAGGATCACCAATTATCGATGAACAATTGATTTCCCCAAGGCTAGGACTGGTGTGGAGCAATTTGGTAGAGAATATATGTGTTTTAGAGTTGGAAAAGTTGAGATTAAAGGTTGGAAAAATGAAAACTCAGAAATATATAGCTGATGGAAAATGGCCAGCCCCAACGGAACCATCACAGCACAATCGCGCTGGCCAGCCGAAATGCGCTTGAGCGCGATCACGCTAAAGGCCTAGTCTACAATATTTTTTTGCAACTTTATAAAACTCCACGGGGCTTTCCAGGTACAATTAGAAACCGACATTCAAAAACCAATAATTCTAATAGAGTGGAAACGATGTTTTAGATTCAATGGAATCAACAAAACTTCCATACGAGATCGTTTTAGAGAAATGTTGACCCAAGTCAACACTAACTAATAAGAACCCAAAGGCTCGAAATGATCCCGGCTAACCCGGAATCCAAACCAACCATCTACCTAACCTAAACTTAACATTCTGGAGCTGATGGAATCTTCGGATTTTGAATGTGACGCTCCAATCATCGAAATCTACCCAAAGTTATACTTTCAACTCCAAATGGCCTGAAAATAGAGAAAGCAACACAAAACCCACACCAAAAGTTCTCAGGCCTCAACTAAAGGTCCAACTAGACCAAACACAATGCTTCGGAGCTAACAAAACTGTCAGAATTCAATTTCGAGCACGTTAGCTAAGGATGTTGACTAAAGTCAATGATATTCTAAGTTAAGGCTCTACATAGGCAAACAGCCAAAACAACCAAACAAACAACAATGGCACCAAACTACCGGTCCCAGTAAACCATAAATGACTTGGGGTCACTACAGGGAAGCTCTAATAGTATAATAAATGCGTAAACACGAAGATGACCGGAAGGGTCATCACATGAAGCAATCACGCAAGCCTTTGATGCTCATACTTAACCTGGTAATAGTTTTTACACTTAAACACATATTCATCTATGTCCCTCTTCATCCCAGGCAACCAATAGAGTCCCATAAGTTCCTGGTACATTTTGGTTATGCCCGAATGAATCGAGTACCATGAACCATGAGCTTCTAACAATATATTTTGTATCAAGTCATCAACCCGAGGAACACAAATCTTCCCTCTAAAGCATAACACCCCGCTAGCATCTAGTATGTCATTTCGGTCCTCCCTAGAGACCACCTTGTTAAATTGTGCATCTTGGAACTGTTTGGTCTTGATTTCCTTTAGAAATATGGGTTTAACCTTAATACTGGCCAACACTCTACCCTGTTCTGAAATGCCCAACTGCATAAACATTGATTCTAAAGCCTAAATCTCCCTAGCTAAGAGTCGCTTAGACACCCCTAAACAATCCAAACTGCCCATGCTAACCGCCTTCTGGATTAATGCGGCTGCCACCACATTGGCCTTACTCGGATGATACTAGATGGTCACATCATAATCCTTCAACAACTCCATCCACCTCCTCTATCTCAAATTTATATTCTTTTATGTAAACACATGCTGTAGGCTGCGATGGTGTGTGAACACTTCACACTTGACACCATAAAGGTAGTGTCTCCAAATCTTTAGTGCAAAGACCACCGCTGCCAACTCCAAGTCGTGGGTGGGGTAATTCTTCTCATGGGGCTTCAATTGCCTTGAAGCATACATTATAACATTCCTGTCCTGCATCAACACAACACCCAACCCCAAAATAGAAGCATCACAAAATACAATGAAATTTGTCGCGCCCTATTTTTCTCGCAAAAAGCAGGATTCGACGTGATAACTCTTTTTAGGATAGAAGAGAAATGAAGAGTTTACGCCTAACAAATTAAGGTGTGTTAAGGAACCATTCTAAACTAATTATAATTAAATTAATTTTAAGGTTTACGTCACTAGAACTTCCCTTTGGGATAGGTAGGATATGGTGCCACAAATTGTAGTCTACTCGGCATGCGTCGATTCTTTGCTGGAGAAGCCTAGATCACTAGTTTTGGACTATCGAGAAATTGGGTAAAGGTTCAAATTACCTAAAAAAGGAAGGTGTTAAGCACCTTTAGAGGTCCACAAATGTGGGTCCCTGCTAGATTCATTATTTATGTGGGGAGGTACGTGTAAACAAAGGTCGATGAATTTATTAAACTAAAAATGACTAAGTGATAAAGCAAGTAAACCTTCATTTTAAGACAAGTGAGTATGGATTAAGCGTAATTCTACTCATTAATCTAAAACGTGTGATAAATAACTAAATATTAGCAACTTATTCATTATTTAAAATAAGTGAGCATAATTAGACAAGTAACTAGATTAATTAATGCAAATACATGTAAAATTTTGACAAATGACACATACGAGACTAGTGAAGCCACAAAATTCATGAATTCAGTTACTCAAAATATGCTCTCAGATTACCAAATCGAGAAAAAAAAATACATTTAGTATTAACAATCAAGAGAAAGAGAGACTGACCTGGTCGCTTCCAATAAAATATTTAAAGTATTCAAATAACGGATACAAATATAAAATACTAGAAGAGAGAATATCAAAAGAGTAAAGGAGAGAGGAACTGACCTGATTGCTTCCAAACATAATAACTGAAGCACTTGATTGGCATAAAATATAATAATAATAAATAAACCTAATTTACCAAATAACTACGTATTCAGAGATAAAAAGATCGTAAAGACCAAAAGACTAACCTTGTTGGCGAACATCGAATTAATAAAGAATAACTTTGATTATTCTTCGTTCAGCATAGTGTGTCCTAACTGACCCATAAATTACCAAATCTCGCAAAAGAAAAAAAAGTTAGTAAACCATATGCCACCTTAATTTTGTGGGAAACAATAATGTAAGAGACTAAAATAAATAATAAAGTAACAACACATACAGTAAAATTAAGATAGAGAGTACGAGAAAGAGAGAGAGAGAGATAAAGCGAGAGAGTAGGATCAGGTATGGCAAAGCTTAAAATGGGCCCAATGGGATGTTACTCTCTCTATTCTATTTTTTTATGATCGACTCTTTTAAACTCCTTAAGACAAGACAAAAAGAATTCTTAACGAAATTATTCAAGAATACTAGATAAAATATTTTATCATTTAAAAGTCATGTTAAACTAAATACATACATATATATATATATATACACACACACACACACACACACACACTTTGAGGTAAATTGTAGAAAAATATATCGATAATTTAGCATAATAGTAAGCGTCATCAAGTCTTTAAGATTTTTAAAGGGTGACATATAAAACTAGAAAAGAAGGGAGTAACGAGTTGTTTTATTCTTATAAAGCTATAAATGTGCTTCATACAAGAAGTCAGCTATAGCCTGCCCCTTTTCATCATATCCCAAATGTACCTGGTCCCGCTTGGGGCGATGATTCCACTTGACCTTTGCTTCGTGCGTTGACTCCTTTAGTCGTCGTGGTTAAACTCCAACTGATACCATTCCATTGTAGTGTACATTTAAAAATATTCAAAAGGGGGTGAGAGTATGTATGTTCTTAAGGTGTAACTAATCAACAGAAAAAATAAATTACTAAAGTACCAAAGATTCCTGATTGCAATAAACATATAAGAAGGAATCTACATCTGATCTCACGTTTAGATTAATTAAACCTTAAATCTTTATGTAGGCAAAGTATTTCCAATGCTTAATATCCCATTGTCCAAAAATTAGATGTGCACACAAAATATCAAAAAATAATTTGTAAAACATTACGAATAAATATAACATTACAGAAACAAATGAAATTTAATAACTAAACATGTTGGTTTAGGGCACGGGGCCCACTTTTTCTGTAAAATGATCTCTGTTGGGAGTTTCATTAATTTCATTGAGTCCAGAATTCTATTTCTGGTAGGGTACCATGGTTGGTTTGTGCTCATGGGGTTTTGAATGAATCCCGAGGGTCCAGCGGATAAACTTTTGGCCTTGGTGAATTGCTGGTTGCTGCTATAAAAGTTGTAGACCAGTTGGTCATCGCGATCGCGAGGCGGCCATAACATTTGTGATGGTCTCATTTCTTGACCATCGCGATCGCTTGGGTTGCTCTTTGTGACCGCAATGAAGCTGGGTGGGACCCGACCCAGTTTTCTCATCGCGAACATGGGGCTGGACCATCGCGATCACGATGGTCTGGCCAGCGTTCCCTCGCGAACACGTGGGGCCTTCGCGATCGTGATGAAGGACCCTGGCAGCTATTTAAGGTGCCAAATTCATTTTCTCCTCCATCATTTTGTCATTTCTCCATGATAAGCTTCTAAGCTCCAGTTTCAGTTCCCTTATATAAGCATTCTTCATCCGGTAAGTCTCCTCTTCACCCCTCTCCTCTTTTCAGTGGGTAATCCTCGTTAATACCCGCTAAACTCCATTGTTATTTAATCTTTGGAGCTTGGTTAAATGCTTGTAGAATCTATTCCTTGTGCTTCTTGTTCGTGAGTTCATGGGACTTCCTTCCGTGACGTTATTCTCTCTCTAATTGGTAAGTTTTTCCACTTTTAAAAATCATTAAATCTCCATTGTTAGTTTCTTGAATTAGTAGTACTTCAGGGCTGTTTTGAGCCTCGAAACGAACACCGTTCGCGCTCAAACTTTGAGCATGGGTTTCTAAATCCACCACAAATATAATTGTAATTTTTATTTTCTATTTCACTGTGCAAACCCCGAGGGTCATTTTTCAACCCGATTTTTGACCCAATTTTTCTGTATATCAATATGGGTGTCGTTCTTCTCGTCTTGACACCTTGATTATGTTCTTGATAGCGTGACAACTTTCTAAGGATGTTTGAAAAGAGAAGGCACACGAGTGATGGTTCGTGTTTGCAGTTTGGCCCCGAGGTAGGTTACGGTTTACCTTCTAGATTAAATTTAGTTAGATTTTATATATTTTTATGATACTGGAATGTTAGGTAGGATATTAGATAGATTTAGGCTTGAATCCTGATTATCGCTTTAAATTGGCCATTTCATATTATAGTATATAATTATCATGCTTATCCTTAGCCTAGGAGCTTGTAGTATCTTTATGGCTAGTATAGAATCCTTAGTATGGTTTTAGGAGTCTTTAGAGGTAGAGCAGAGCTTCTCGGTGCTTTTCACTTTATTTTTGGTATCTTCTCACTTTGTTCTATCATTATGTGTAACTGTGCACCTGAGGCCATAACTTGAATTTGGACGGAGTCCCAGGTCAGTTCTCTTGGTTTGAAGGGTGCTTTGCCCTATTTTGCCTTGTTGTGTGTTTTATCTAAACATGAAAATTTATATGCTCATACTTCATTGTCATGCTATCGGTATGGAAAAGAACAATTTTTAAGGCTTTTGGGTCCTACACTTGACAACTATAGTGTTTTCATGATCTTTGAGATTTTAAAAGGACTGTTTTGGAATTGTTACTGATTTTTGGGAGGAAAAAAGGGAAAATACTACTTTTTATGCATGCGTTGATGAGTCTGAGGTTAAATTCTGGGCACCCGATATGTTATCTCGGGTTTTACTTTTTATGCATACATTGATGAGTCCGAGGTTATATTCTAGGCACCCAATGTGTTATCTCGAGTTTTACTTTTTATGCATACATTGATGAGTCTGAGGTTAAATTTTGGGTGCCCGATGCTCTATTTTGGGTTTTTCCTTTTTGCATTCATTTGATAAGCTTGATGTTCCATCCCGGGCACCCATGTACTAGATGCAGTGTTTGACTTGTACAGATTCATATATTGCATCATTGTCACATCGTATTGCATTGGCCTTGGGTGTGTTTGGATTGGCAGTTGATCTTGTTATTAATTTACTCTTTTATTGTCTTTTGGGTTGTTTCAATTTTCTGATTTATAACTAGATTTAGGTGGATCCATGTATTTTGACTTTTTTCCTTTATCTTATTATGTATATATTATCTTTCTGCGCTCGGTCAACCTATGATGCCTACTGAGTACCCGTTGTCTTAGTACTCATACTACACTCTGCATCTTTTACCGATGCAGCACCTAGTATGAGCCACCCTCACTGACCTTCCTGTTGTTTGAGGCCTGTTGTAGTTTAGATCGCGGTGAGCTCCCGGCGCTTTTGGAGACTTTACATGCTTTTCATCTTGTATATTCTGTCTATATTTGTATTTTTGATAGACAAAGTCTGTTGTATAGCTACTCCTTACTTTAGTCGCTCTTATACTAGTGAAACCAGGTTCGGGTTGGTTCTCGTGTTATTTTGTCTCTTGGTCACTTTAGAGCCATCTTATGTATATTTTGTACGTTGGTATGTATATATGCTATTGGCCCTATCATTCCTTTATATCTTCCACTTTTTCTTAGTTTAATTGTTATTAATTGTCTTTCGCATTATTGTGTTTTAGCTTGTCTACTGGGGGGTTTACGTAGATGTCATTATAGCCCAATTTTGAGTCGTGATAAAGTGGTATCAGAGCTCTAGGTTCATCGGTCTTGCCAGTACAAGAGCAAAGTATCTAGTCGAGTCCCATGGATTGGTACGATAATGTCCGTATCCAATCTGCGAGAGGCTATAGGTCATTCCTAGGAAATATGTCATATTGTTTGATTCCTTCTCGTGCGTTCTTGACTTGATCAACTTCTGAGTATCTTTGTTTCACTCTTTCTTAGATGGTTCAGATGATATCTACAGTGGGCAAGGATGAGGCCCCTGCGCCTGCAGTTAGAGCCCTAGCTAGGGGACGGGGTAGAGGCCAACCCAGAGGTCGAGGTAGGGCAGAGGTTGCGGCGCCAACTCAGGACCGAGCTAGACTACCATCACCAGAGCCTGGGATTAGAGTGGATGAGGTACAGTATGAGCTGGAGCATGTGGGGGCCAACCTAGCATCTGACAGGTTTTATGGCTACTCTAATGTTGCAGGACACTTTGGTTTGGTTATTGGGGTTCCTTAAGGGTATGACTCCACCAGCAGGTACGTCGGCCGCTCCAATTGGTTCTTAGGTTAGAGATGAGGGTCAGACTTCAGCTCAGGCAGTAGCACAGGGTACAAGCAGGCTACGACTCCCAGATTAGAGGTATTACCGGTTCCTACAATTGCTCCAACTCTTCCAGCCATGCCAGTTATGTCTTCTGAGGAGCAGAATATGATTGGTAGGTTCTTGAGATTGGGTCCTCTGAGGTTTTCAGGTGCTTCTAGGGAGCGTGCACATGAGTTTTTGACTAGCTGCTAGGAGAGATTACATAATTTGGGGTTAGTAGAGTCACATGGAGTAGATTACACCGCGTTTCAACTGGATGGTCCAGTGAAATAGTGGTGGAGGTCATATGTTGCTTGCCGACCAGCCAGGTCACCTCCGCTTACTTGGGCCTAGTTCTTCGCAGCTTTTCTATAGAAGTACGTACTGCATAGCATGAGAGAGTGGTTTATGGATCAGTTCTCCGGGTTGGAGTAGGGCTCCATGACTATGACTGAGTATGAGGTTTGCTTCCATCAGTTGTCCAGACAGGCCACTATGATTCTACCCACTGAGCATGAGAGAGTACGCTGGTTTGTTTGAGGTTTGACCTTGCATCTTCGCTTGGCTACAGAGGGTATGGTAGCATTAGGTCAATCTTTTCTTGAGGTGGTGGATCATGACCATACTATTGAGGGCATACTTCACGAGGCCCAAAGGGGCAGTGATAAGAGGCCCCACCATCAGGGCAGTTTCAGCGGTTCCTAGACCCGTGGTATAGCCTACTATGGTAGAGGTCAGCACCAGTAGCACTTCTAGCCGAGCCAGCCTGTTCAGGTGGCACTGCAGACTTCTGAGGGTCATAGTAGATAGAGTATCATTCCAGCTCCATAAGGTTTCCATTTAGGGTCCACAAGTCATGATGGTCGTTCTGATTCAACTGGGTCTTCACAGCGGTGTACATATGGTCATGGTTGTTATGAGTGTGGCGAGATAGGCCACTTTTCTAGAGATTGTCTGTCAGTACCGCATAAGAGGCGACAAGATCCGTTGGTTCAGGCCCCCAGGGCTCCAGCACCACCAGCTAGAGGTGGTTCACAAGGTAGTAGGGGTGGTCCCCAGGGTACTAGAGATGGTCCTTAGTTCGGTAGGTCAGGTGGTCGTTGTGGTCGAAGCCACATGTATGCAGTTCTAGACCAGACAGAGGCCGAGGCTTCAGATGCTGTGATCACAGGTACAATATCCATTTGTCATCAGTATGCTTCTACTTTGTTTGATCCGGGGTCTACATTATCATATGTATATGCTTATTATGCTACTCATCTGGAGTCTGCTTGCGTGTCTTTGCCTGCTCCCTTGCGTGTATCTACCCTAGTAAGTGATTCTTTAGTAGTGGATCAGGTGTATCGGGCTTGTGTGGTGACTATCTTGGGTATGACACGTGGGTAGACTTGGTTGTACTTGATATGGTTGACTTTGATGTGATCTTGGGTATGGATTGGCTATCTCTTTATCATGAGGTTTTGGATTGCTTCTCTAAGACTGTTACTCTTCGGATGCTTGGTATCCCTCCTATCATATGGAAGGAAGCTGATAGCCACATGCCAAGGGGAGTTATATCTTTTCTGAGCGCCCAACGGTTGGTTGGAAAGGGGTGCTTAGCCTATCTCTCCTACGTCCATGATACTAGTGCCACCACACCTCCTCTTGAGTCAGTTCCTGTGGTTTGCGAGTATTCGGATGTGTTTCCATATGATCTTCCGGGTCTTCCTCCTGATCATGACATTGATTTTGGTATTGACATTGAGCCGGGCACCAAGCCCATTTCTTTTCTGCCATATCGAATGGAACCTACTGAGTTGAGAGAGCTTAAGGATTGATAACGCCCAAACTACACCTCAATTAAGAAGCATAAGCGGTCTCTATCAAATATAGAACCCAACAAAGGTTGAGGTCGAACCCACAGGGAATAAGGTGTATATTAAGTCGTTAGTAACTTAGTTGACTAGTAATCAATAGTTTCCGGTAAATGAGGGGTTTAAAGTAATCAATCTTTGAACAAATTAAATAGTAATCAACGAGTTTTACGAGTTAAGGAATGAATATGAGAGGTGAACTAGGGAAGTGTTCACCATGGCATCGTAACGAATTCGAATTAGAGCTAAGTTGGGTTCTTTCCATATGTCTATCATGAAGTGATTGAATTCATGCTTACGTCTAAGCATTTCTCAACCAAATAGATGCATTCCCTTTCCAATTCTCTCAAACTTGAAAAGATAAAATACTCATTTCAACTAAAGAATCAAGTAGATTAATCTTGCTAAAGCATTAATCATTAGACGAGAGTTAAGAGTCTCGAATCCTCATTGTTAATCTAATTTACCCTGTTTTAATCTATTAGTTCAAGTAAATCAAACCTAGGCATATTCTAATGTTTGCAACCATTATAAAACGTTAAACACACAAGATTAACAACGTGAACAACATACAAAGTTAACCCAACGTCACCCAGAATCTATATCGTCACTTTTGCCATGGCTCTCATAACCCTAGTTGTGGGAGGTTTAGCCACTCATGCTTGTAAAATGAAAGAAAGAAGTAACAGTATTCATAATAATAAGAAGATGTTCTTACAATATAAAATAACAACTTCACTTTAACTTCCGTAGAGTGCAAGCAACAATGGTGAAAGTCTCAAATAAGAAGACAGGAGTGTCATTTCTCTCTCTTTTTATCGCTCAAAAACTAGCTCAAAAATGTTCTAAATTGTCAGATGTCGAATGATTAAAATAACCCTAACACTAGGTATTTATAGTAGACTAGGAAATAAAGTTCCAAAAATAGACTCGGATCCTGCTTTTTGATCTTGACTGCTTGCCTTGACGCCTCGTCAGGCTTGTGACGGTTCGTTAGCTGAACCGTCACTCTTAACCAGTGTATTCAATCTGCAACTTCTGTTTGACCGGTTGCTGTGATGGAACATCACAACTTTGATGACTCATCATGGCTCCTATCTCTCTTAATTAGTGCATGTGTTCTAACTTCCTCAGGTTGACGGTTTCCCTGATGGCCAGTCACAAGTGTGACGGTTCTTCACACCAAACGTCACCCTTATACAGTGACTATTTCTCAATTGTTTTAGCTTAACGGTTGGTTTGGTGGTTTGTCACAGGCGTGATGACTCATCACACCAACCGTCACCCTTATCCAGTGGGATCATTTTTAGCATTTCTCATCCTTTCCTATCTTTGTCTACTTTTCCTGCAAATACAACATAAAAACCATCAAAAACAACAAAGGTTGGTTGAAAACTCATGATTATTCTTAGTTAGAGGAGTCAAATATACCGTAAAATGCTGGCATATCAACACCCTCAACTTAAAACGTTTGCTTGTCCTCAAGCAACGTGACAACAAAAACAAAAAGATGAATCAACTAAGAAAATACACATCATGTTTCTAGCAATCCATGGCCATTCAACGGTTTAAGCAATTCAAATCAAGCTCCTCCGGTACTACATAAGTGTTTTGAAAAACTAACTTATCAGGATTCAAGAATGTCATTCTGATGTGAAAGAATATTCCACATATGCACAAACAGTTATCCCACCAATTAGTGAGTGATATCGAAATCCCAATGCCCTTACTACAAAGAAGTCCCACACACAAAATTTTGGGACCAAGCAAGATGCTCACACTCACAAATGACTTCAAACAGTGCACATGCGATACCATCGTCTTGCCCTTGCTATTCTATTTCAGTTGTTCAGACCATTGCTCAGGATCACTACAGGACTTATTAAGGCTTGTAACGAGGCTTCGGGTGCAGGTAGGATACATTTTGGGATTAGTAACTAAGCCCTCCTTGGAATCATCGACCTACTATTTCCACTCAACTTAACTTCGTCCATCCTTGTTCGCCTCTTATTTCCTTCTTTCTAGCTACAGGTGCAGCCTCTTTATTTTGACACAATTCTTTTTCATATATTTTTTTCGTTTCTTTTTATTTCTTTTTCTTAGGAACACACTCGCAATTCTCATTCTTTATACAACCAACCATTTTCATCATATTTCCTTTTCTTATCATTTACCTCTAAAGTAGCCACCCTCAACTTAGGCTATTTGCCTGGGTTGAGGTGCACGATGTCCAAGGAAGGACCAGGGCAAAAATAGGGATTCAAAGTTAAAACGGGATGGTGACAGGTTATAGAAAGAAAGGGTCACTTTTGGATCAAACAGGGATCAAAGGGATTATTTACATTTGGACAGTCTTATAGGCTAAATGGACTGCACAAAAAAAGGGCCTGTGATCCTTTCCTAAGCAACTAACTTCAAACTTAACAGAATAGACCGGGCAAGTTCTAGATGCATGCACAGAGTAATAATTTATAACACTTAGCCTCACACACACTTAGCATCAGGAAACCACACCACTACCAACTAACAAAACAATAGTTCGTCCTAAACAAGATTATTCTGATCACATGCACACAAGGACGTTCAAGGATCTATAACAATTAATATTTTCAACACACAAGTAAAACACATCTTTTTTGGAGGGGGCTCCTTTTTATTTCAACAATCAAACAACCATGCTTGCTATAACACCACACAAATAGAATTTTGAAAAATAACCTAAACATGCCGGTTCTACTAGACAGCCCATCGAAGGAAAAGAAACACGACAACAAAAACCTTCGGCGGTGACTCATAGATACCTCTACCCCCAACAAAAAAATCTAGCATTGTCCTCAATGCTAATAAAATAAGTTATGCAAAGTTAAGGGATAGAGATACCTACGAAGCCTAGGCTTCAGAGTCTGGAACAATGGCGGAAATCACAGGGGTCTCCGAAGTAGGGACAGTGCATCTAGTATCGGCTGGTGTACTCAACTCATCAACACCCATAGTCTCTCTGGACTCTGGTACTGCTATTGAGGATACCCCAGCATGTTGGGCATGTACTCTCTCCTATCTTAACTGCTCGTCCAGTATATATTATTTTCGAGCTTCTTCCAACTCTTCCTCCTTCCGTGTTCTCTTCTTATGCTTTCCCTTCTTCGATCTCTTCACTTCACCTTCACCCGTCTTGGGTTCATTGATTGTCAAAGGTCTTCCCAGCAAGTACACTATCATTCCAACTTCCTCCAATTCCATGAAGTCTGCAGCCTGGTCATGAAAGATTTCCCTTTCTGGAGAGCAGTGATATCAGCCTTTACTTTTTACAATTTAGCATCAAACTTGGCTAGTTTTGGATGCTCATTTCATTCAGCCTAGCATCCATCCAGGTCTCCGTAGCATCGATACTAGTGCGTAACCCCTCATACGGCTTCAGATCCTCTCGAATGGCCTCATCTATGGTGGCTTTGAACAATTCAGTCCAAGCTGCAATCTGCCTATCAATCTGTTTTTGCTTTTGCACCACTTTTGAAATATTTTGAGGATTCAGCTGATAGTCGGGTGGTAGAGGAGGTCTCGAAGCCATGTCAGAGCTTTTAGAAGTAGCTCTAGTGGTCTGTGCCGTCTGAGGATCAAATACAGCTAGAGGTAACTCCGTACCTGAGGGGGTGTCAGCTGCTTCAGATGTACTTGGAGTTGAAGCCTCAAAAGCTTGCAACTTATGGACCCTTAGCTCGAACTTTATGTCATCCCTTGCTCTATCGATGTTTTGCTTAGAAGTGGCTTTCAATTCATTATCAATGCCACTCAATATTGGCACCTCTGCAAGTCTACAAAGCTCAGTAACTAAGCATGGGAATGGCAATGAAGAGGTGATCTTGGTGGCTCGGATATGCATCTTATCAGCAATCACCTTTCCAAATTCAATGTTGTACCCAACAATCAAGCCCGCCACTAAGACTGCTCTCACTTCATCTAAATGAGCATCACCACTAGTGGGCAATAACATGTATCTCACAATAGCCCACCAAAATTTTTCAATGAAACTCAATGACTGCTTTGAGATTCTTTCCCTTGAATTTAGTAGCCAGGATGGTGAGCCCTCAGTTAGCATGCGAGCTAGCCATGGTAGTTTCTACGTTGATGTACTCATTTTGTCAAGAAGCTCAGGCATTCCAGCTGGTGGCATGTACTCTTGACCAAAGAGGACCCTATTGATCATCCTCGCAGAAAGATCCACTTGATGTCCCTAGACGATGAACCTGTCCATTATTGCAGTGTCTTTCAACTTCTTCCCTTTTTCTACCATTTTCTCCAAACAAACCAAGTAGCTGGCGTAGAATTCACGCATAATTTAAGGGTAGTACCTTCACAGAGGCCTGCTTATCCATTCTAGCTTGTACCTTTGAAATTTAGTTTGGATGATTGGGTATTCAGGTAGGTAAGAGGTCATAATTTGCACCTCTTCAGCTATCGGTCTCCGGTGGCTCCTTTGATTGGTTGGGAGAAGGCCATCTAGATAATGTTTCCTGACACCCTCGACCTCCCACCAGATTGATTCTCGAACATTTGTGGTCTTGCACCTATAGGTACTGGTGTCAATGGGTGCCTTCTATGGGTTCTTAGTGGCCTCAGTGCCACTCTCATCCTATGGGCTCAAACTGGAGCTCTCACTCCCTTCACTACCACTAGCACTTCCCGACCCGTCACTAGACGACCCACTCTCCTCTTCAGACTAACAGACTTGGGTCTTTTTCTTTTTGGACAACATTGTTTGATAGGCGGGTGCCTCAATTTCTTATGCTTAGCTGTCCGGTTCATCTACTAATGTCCGTGTTGGGGTTGGCCTTTCTTTTTGTTTCCGTGCCCCGCCACGATTTGGTTTTGGTTTAGGAGCCATGTACCTGCAAGAGGGAACAAGTTAGAACACATGAGAAGACAAAAAACACCAAACCAAACCTCACTGTTTAAATCGGACGGTTTGGCTGACGGCCAGTCACAAGTGTGTTGGTTCATCACACAAGCCGTCAGCCTTAAACAGTGGCAATTTAGACAGTGTTGACTCTTCTGAATGTTTGGCTGATGGCCAGTCATAGGTGTGATGACCCATCACACCAATCATCACCACTAACAGTGACCTTTTTACTTGTTGGTGTCTGGTGGTGGCTTGTCTGATGAGAAGTCGTGGACTTGATGAGACGTCAGGCAAACCGTCTCCACTAACCAGGCGCGCTTTTTCTCTTTGGGGCATTTTGTCAAACACTTTGTGTTCCTTAGCACTTTGCCAATCCTTTTTGGGATTTGACTAAGCCCACACCATTATAAATCTGTTAAACCCCATGGGTTACCTTAGACTTCACCCATGTCTTTAAAAAATCAAATTTCCATAGCACAACAACACCAACAACATTTGACAGCCAACCCACAACTTGCTTCTTTTTGATTTAGCCATTGATAGCAAGAAATTCAAGAAGAGAGTTCGAATCATACCATAGATTTGATGGTTGAATAAGATGACTTGTTTCTTGAAGTTGAACAATAAGACTTAACACAAAAACTCTATCCTTGAATTTTCGACAGTCAAGAGGATAAGTGTGAGCTCACGAGTTGGGGAATATAGGGGCTTATGTGGGATGAAGGAACGGGTGATTTTGATTCAAAAGGGTTGGAGAAATTTGGGTTGGAGGAGTGATTTGATTTGTAGAAGGAGGAAAAGAGGAAACCTTTAAAATTGAAATGATCCACTTTTGATTTGGATTAGGTGAAGGGGAGTTGGGTCGAATCGGGCTACGGTTATAGGGTTTGGGTCAGACCGGGTCACAAGATAAAAGAAAAGAAGGAAATAGTACACTTACCTAACTAGAGGTGCATGTGATGACTCGTCATAGGTGTGATGGATCATCACATTAGCCATCAGCACTAAACACTGGGGGTTCACTTTGGTGCTCAGCTTGACGGTTGGTGTGATGGCTCATCACAAGTGTGATAGTTTATCACATGAGCCGTCACTCTTAAATATAACCAGCAGGAATTTTTTTCAATTTTTGATGGTTTCAGTGACCTTTCGTCACAGTTGTGATGACCCACCAGACGGACCCGTCACCCTTAAAACAGAATGCTATTTTCACTTCTAACTTTTTGTCTCTGCACACTCAACAAACATATTAACACATTCCAACAAAACAACTACTCTATGGTACTAATACAACAACAAACTATGGTTTGCCTCTCATATAACGCCTGATTTAACGTCGCAGCACGACATGAGTATCTTGATTACTCAGACTTCCTCAAGATACACCACAGACAAGATATGTACCTCCTTTGTGAGGCTGATATATTGCTTCACTCTCTGACTGTTAACTTTGAAACATTCTCCATCCTTGTTTTCAAGTTCCATAACTCCGGATGGGAACACTTGACATACTTTGAATGGCCCGGACCATTTGGACTTGAGCTTTTCGGGAAAGAGTTTGAACCTAGAGTTGAACAACAACACCAAGTCCCCAACTTTGAACTCTCTCTTCTCAATCCTCCGGTCATGGTACAATTTTATTCGCTCTTTGTAGAGAGCGGATCTTTTATATACTCGCAACCGGAACTCATCCATCTCATTCAACTATTCCAACCTTAATTCTGATGCATCTTTCCAACTAAGGTTCAACTTCTTGAGTGCCCAAAGGTCTTTGTGCTCAAGTTCCACGGGGAAGTGACAAGATTTACCAAAAACAAGTTGGTACGGAGACATACCTATTAGCATTTTGAATGCTGTTTGGTATGCCCAGAGTGCGTTATCCATCTTCATTGCCCAATCTCATTGATTTACATTCACAGACTTTGCCAAGATTTCCTTGATCTCCCGGTTCGACACTTCAACTTGTCCACTCGTTTGGGGGTGATAAGGTGTGGCCACTTTATGTTGCTTAACACCGTATTTGTCCAGAGCAGCTCCGAACACCTTATTGCAAAAGTGAGATCCCCCATCACTTATAATTATGCATGGAGTACCAAATCGACCAAAGATGTTTCTCTTCAGGAAAGTCACCACACTCTTCCCTTCATTATCGGCCAAAGCGACTGCTTCTACCCACTTTAAAACATAGTCAACCACTATCAAGATGTAATGGTTACCATAAAATCTATGCCCCATAAGTCAAACAATTCAACCTCCAGGATTGTGGACATTGGTAACTCTTGCCTACAAGAGATTGCTCCTCGTCTTTGGCATTGATCACAAGATATGGCAAATTCATATGCATATTTATGAATCGTTGGCCAGTAATACCCACACTATATAATTTTCTGAGCAGTTCTTTCACCTACATGATGACTTTGGACTGGAGACAAATGGCAAGCTTGCAAGATGCTTGTCATTTCCACCTCTGGTACACACCTCCTGATTATACTGTCAGCACACAGTCGAAAGAGATAAGGCTCATCCCAGTAATACATACTTGCATCATGGAGAAATTTATTTCTCTGGTGGAAGTTTAGCTCTTCTGGCATCATATCACTTACCAAATAATTGGTAAAATTTGCGTACCATGGCACTATATCAAATGAGGCATCCAACACATGTTCATCCAGAAATGCATCATTGATTTCCAGCTCATCAACCCCTTTCTCTTCATTCTCAAGCCTAGAAAGATGATCTGCCACTTGGTTCTCACACCCCTTCCGGTCTTTGACTTCAAAGTCAAATTCCTACAACAATAATACCCATAAGATTAGTCGAGGCTTTGCATCCTTCTTTGCTATCAAATACCTCAAAGCTGCATGGTCTGTATGCACCACTACTCTTGTGCCAAGTAGATATGCCCTGAATTTTTTGAAGGCATAAACAACTGCCAGCAACTCTTGTTCCGTGACTGTATATTTATTTTGTGCCCTATTCAATGCCTTGCTCGCATAGTAATGGGGTGAAAAAGCTTGTCTCACTTCTGTCCCAGAACAGGTCCAAGTGTAACACCACTGGCATCACACATTACCTCAAATGGATTGGACCAATCCGGGGCAACTATAATAGGCGCATCCACCAACTTCTCTTTTGGGCATTCAAATGCCTTCAAGCACTCATCATCAAACACAAACTTTGTTTCTCTTTCAAGAATCTTGCACAAAGGGTTGGCAATTTTAGAGAAGTCTTTAATAAATTTTCTATAAAATCCAGCATGACCAAGAAATCTCCTCACACCCTTTACTGAGATGGGTGGAGGTAGTTTCTCGATAACTTCAATCTTGGCTCTATCCACCTCAAGACCTCTCACAGATATCTTGTGTCCCAACACAATGTCTTCTTTCACCATAAAATGGCATTTCTCCCGGTTGAGAACAAGATTTGATTCTTCACACCTTTGCAATGCTTGACGCAGATTAGCCAAGCAATCTTCAAATGTATCACCAACTAAAGAAAAGTCATTCATGAAGACCTCCAATGTATCCTCAACCATATAAGAAAACATAGACATCATGCATCTTTAGAATGTTGCAGGAGCATTACACAAATCAAAGGGCATGCATCTGAAAGCAAACGTTCCATAGGGGCAAGTGAAAGTGGTTTTCTCTTGATCCTCTGGTGCGATGGATATTTGGTTGTACCCCGAATATCCATCCAAAAAGCAATACCACCCCCTGCCAGCCAATCTATCAAGCATTTGATCCATAAAAGGCATGGGAAAGTGATCTTGCAAGGTCCAGGAGTTAAGCTTTCGGTAATCCATACAGACTCGCCACCTTATGACTGGTCTTAATGGGTTCAACTCATTTTTTTCATTTTCCACCACTGTCATCCCTCCTCTTTTGGGGACACATTGAACCGGGCTTACCCATTTGCTGTTAGAAATTGGGTACACCACTCCAGCATTAAGCCATTTAATTATTTCCTTCTTCACCACTTCTTGCATCGGCGAATTCAACCTTCGTTGATGCTCAGTGGTTGGCGTACAATCATCTTCCAACTATATTTTATGAGTACAGAGACCTGGTGGGATGCCAATGATATCCGCAATGGTCCAGCCAATAGCTCTCTTGTACCTTCACAATATGGACAATAAGGCTTCAACCCGCCCTTCAATAAGGTCTGCTGCAATGTTCACATACAATGTGTTATTGTCGCCCAAAAATGCATACCTCAGATGGCCCAATAATTCTTTCAACTCTAACACTGGTGCCTCTTCAATAGATGGCTTTGCAGGAGGTGTCGGCCGGTTCTTCAAGTCAAGATCCAATTTCTTTGGGGCGTAGGAATATGACCCCATTCCTACCAAAGAATTTATAGTCTGATCATAATCTTGGATATCATCTCCATCGAAGTTCATCATAACTGTTGCCAAAGTCTCCACAGCAAATCTTTCTTCAACAGATACTACCATATCAGAATCAGCAACTACATTGATAACCAAAATGACACTCATGTCCCTCGGTTGTTTTATTGATTTGCACACGTTAAACTTCACTGTGTCATCATTCAACCTGAAAGTTAGCTCGTTGCTCTCCATCTCCACCAATACTCTTCCGGTTGCTAAGAAGGGTCGTCCCAGAATAATGGGTACCTCAAAGTCTACCTCGCAATCTAAGATCATGAAGTCTTTCGGAAATATGAACTTCCTCACTTTTACAAGCACGTCATATAAAATGCCCACCAGTCACTTAACCAATCTATCAGCCATCAACAACCTCCTAGTAGTCGATTTGGGGGCTCCTAAGCCTAACTGCCAATAAATAGCTAGCGGCATCAGGTTTATGCTAGCTCCCAAGTTGCAAAGTGCTTTGGCAAAATTAAACTCCCCAATGGTGCAAGGAATAGTGAAGGCACCCGGGTCTTCTTTATTTTGGACTAGCGACCTTGATGAGATGGTGCTGCAGTGGTGGAGGTTGTCTTCCGGCTCAAAATTGACTTACCTCTTCTTAGTGATCAATTCCTTCATGAACTTAGCATAACCGAGCATTTTCTCAGCACATCTACTAGAGGGATATTTACAGAAATCTGCTTGAGAATAGTTATAAATTTGTGGAATTTCCTGTCTTCCACCTTTTTCTTAATCCTATGAGGGAAAGGATGAGGAAGCTTTGGTAATTGCCTTGGAAGTTTTTCAACTTCCTTTCCTTTCTCCGCAAGCACTTGAGTAGCATCCTCTACCATAGTGGGTTTTTCAACAGGTACACCCACACTCTCATGAATCACATTCTCATCATCTACTAACTCATCTTCATCGGTAACATCACCTTTCTGAGTCTGAATTACCAGATGTGATTCTGATAGTGTTTTACTACTTCTTATAGTGATCACCATACAACTCTTGTCATTTCTCGGGTTTTGTATAGTGTCACTCGGCAAGGTACCAGTCTTTCTTTGATTTAGAGATGCTGAGATTTGACTCATTTATTGCTCTAACTGCTTGATCGAGGTGGAATGTGAATCCACTAACTGACTTATTGATGATAATTCAGTCCTCATCTCCTTTACCCCAGAGTCAGTCGATTCTACCTTTAACAAAATCTTAGCCATCATATTCTCCAGCTTGGATGTTCCTATCTCATTACTAGCTCTTTCTTGATTTCTAGGTGGTACATACAACCCACCTCTATCAGCTTTATTCTTCCAGTTCCCCTGATCACGATCTCTGTAACTAGCTTTTTCATAATTATTATCCTTCTGATAATTCTGACCTTGGTTTCCTTGGCCATTAGCCTGGAAACCCCCCAAATAATTAGCCTCCTCATCAGACTCTGACTCAACTGCTCTACCTTGGGAACCCACTGCTTTCACATTCTCAATACCTCCGGACAACAAATATTTTGTCAGCAAGTTCATTTGCGTCTTTAAATGGGCCATGTTTTGGTCCCTTTTTTCCTCTTTTATGCGCTGTTCCACTGACATACCAACCACATAATTGCTAGCAGCTACCTCTATATCTCGTGTATGCCAGGCTCTATTTTTTTGGTGAGCCGGTCCAGAATAGTTATGGCCTCAATAAAACTGCACCCCATAAATGCTCCACCTACAGCTTTATCAAGTGTCGGCTTGGTAGCCAAATTCAGTGCTCTGTTAAAGGTCTGCATCAAAAAGTTGGTTGTCAATTGGTGATTCGGGCATTGAGTCAACTTTTTCTTAAACCTCGGCCAGGTTTCATGTAGGGCCTCATGAGGTTGCTATCTGAAATTGCTAATCTCGTCCCGCAACTGTATCATCCTGGAGGGAGGAAAGAACCTTTCTAGGAAAGCTCCTTTCAACTCACCCCAGGTTGTTATAGAATCTGGAGTTATCTCTGTCAACCATAGTGCTGCCTCATCAGACAGAGACAATGGGAACAACCTAAGCTTGATAGCCGTCTGACTCACTCTCGGCAGTTCAAATGACTTGCAAATAACCACAAAATTCATCAGGTGCCTATTGGGGTCATCACCAGCCACACCTCAAAATACCCTTTTCAGATTCAATAACTGGATCATCGTGCTGGTGATGTTAAATTTGGTACCCGACGCTAATGGAGGAAGAACAATGGCACCCGTGGTACCAACTCCATCTAAATCAAGGTCATAATTATCATCCCAAGTAACCTGCCTTGGCTGTTGTCGACCTCTACCACTCTGTTGTGGCCTTTGATCGGTGGGGGCATTATTGTTAACATTATCTTCCTCTCTACCATCACCCACCATAGCCTCATCATCCAACCCAACATCATCCTTACTATCATTAGCATTCAAGTGCTGTTAGGCCTACTGAGCTACAGCGAGTCTTGCTGCCTCTTGTTGTTGTACATTCGTATTTCTCCTTAAAGTTCTAGAATGCTTGGGGTCACAGGGTAATTTCGGTTCACCCGAGCATCGGGTACTTGGCATGCAAAACTTTGTACCCTGTAGCAATAAAAAATAACAAATAAAAGTAAGTCAGGAAAGTATGACTAAGAGTCAACTAAACACACCGAACTTAATGAACGACCGTATTCCCCGGCTATGTCGCCAAAATTTGATAACGCAAGCGGTCGCTGTCAAATATAGAACCCAACAAAGGTTGGAGTCGACCCCACATGGAATAAGGTATAGATTAAGTCGTTAGTAACTTAGTTGACTAGTAATCAATAGTTTCTGGCTCCCACAACCCAAGTTTTAGGAGGTTTAGCCACTCATGCTTGTAAAATGAAAGAAGGAAGTAATAGTATTCATAATAATAAGAAGATGTTCTTACAATATAAAATAACAACTTCACTTTAACTTCTGTAGAGTGCAAGCAATAATGGTGAAAGTCCCAAAGAAGAAGACAGGAGTGTCATTTCTCTCTCTTTTTGTCGCTCCAAAACTTGCTCAAAAATGTTTTAAATTGTCAGATGTTGAATGATTAAAATAACCCTAACACTAGGTATTTATAGTAGACTAGGAAATAAAGTTCCAAAAATAGACTCGGATCCCGCTTTTGATCTTGATGGCTTGCCTTGACACCTCATTAGGCTTGTGATGCTTCGTCAGCTGAACCATCAATCTTAACCAGTGTATTCAATCTGCATCTTCTATTTGATGGGTTGCTGTGATAGAACGTCACAGTTTTGATGACTCGTCATGGCTCCCGTCACTCTTAACTAGTGCATGTGTTCCAACTACCTCAGTTTGACGGTTTCCATGATGGCCAGTCATAGGTGTGACAGTTCATCACACCAATCATCACCCTTATACAATGACTGTTTCTCAATTTCTTCAGCTTGATGGTTGGTTTGGTGGTTCATCAAAGGCGTGACGACTCGTCACACCAACTGTCACCCTTATCCAGTGGGATCATTTTTAGCATTTTTATCCTTTTCTATCTTTGTCTACTTTTCCTGCAAATACAACATAAAAAACATCAAAAACAACAAAGGTTGCTTGAAAACTCATGATTATTCTTAGTTAGAGGAGTCAAATGTGTCGTAAAATGCCAGCACATCAAGGATCAGCTCTAAGTTCTGTTGAGTAAAGGGTTCATCAGGCCTAGTGTGTCTCTTTGGGGTGCCATGGTTCTATTTGTGAAGAAAAAGGACGGATTTATGCGTTTGTGTATTGACTATAGACAGCTGAATAAGGTGATGGTTAAGAAAAAATATCCCATGCCATGTATTAATGATTTATTTGACTAGCTACAGAGTGCAGCAGTATTCTGTAAGATAGATTTGAGGTCAGATTATCACCAGTTAAGGATTAGGGCTGAGGACATCCCAAAGACTGTATTTAGTACTTGATACGACCATCATGAGTTCCTAGTCATGTCTTTTGGGTTGAATAATGCCCCAACGACATTTATGGAGTTGATGAACCATGTGTTCAGTGCCTACTTGGACTCATTTGTGATTGTGTTCATCGACAACATTCTGATTTATTCGAGGAGTAGAGAGAAGCATGAGCAGCATCTCAAAGTTATGCTTTAGACCTTGCAAGACCATCAATTATATGCCAAATTCATTGAGTGTGAGTTTTGGCTTGAGTCTGTGGTATTCATTGGGCATGTGGTGTCCGAGGATCGGATTATGGTAGATCCGGTGAAGATTCCATCAGTTCGTGATTGGGCTAGGCCTACTTCTCCTACCGAGGTTTGCAGTTTCATCGGGTTGGCAGGTTATTACAGACAGTTGGTGGAGGGTTTTTCTTTGATAGCAGCTTTACTGACTAGATTGACTAAGAAAAATGTTTCCTTCCAGTGGTAAGATGAGTGTGACGCGAGCTTTCTGAAGCTCAAGGCCTTATTGACTTCAGCTCTGATTCTTACTCTCCTGGTTGAGGGTCAGGGTTTCACCGTGTATTGTGATGCATCAGGTATTGATTTGGGTTGTGTGTTGATGCAGCAGGGCCGAGTTATTACATATGCTTCCAGAAAGTTGAAGGTTCACGAGAGAAACTACCCCACACATGAGTTGGAGTTAACAGAGGTAGTCTTCGTGTTGATGATGTGGAGGCATTATCTTTATGGTGTGCATTGTGAGATCTTTACTGACCATTGTAGTCTTCAGTATATTTTCAGCCAGAAGGATCTAAATTTAAGGAAGCGTAGGTGGTTGGAGTTACTGAAAGACTATGGCATCTCTATTCCTTATCACCCAGGTAAGGCAAACATAGTGGCGAATGCTTTGAGCCTGAAGGTGGTGAGTATGGGTAGCTTGGCTTTCTTAGTGACAGAGGAGAGACCTTTAGCTTAGGACATCTAGTCCATGGCTAACAGGTTGGTTATACTTGATATTTCTGAGACGGGCCATATTCTTGCTTGTGTTGAGGCTAGATCTTCAATATTAGAGAAGATTCAGGCACATAAGTTTGATGATTCAAGGTTAAGGATCATTCATGACAAAGTGTTGAGCGGTGAGGCTAAAAAGGCAACTTTGGATTCAGAGGTTATTCTGAGGATCTAGGGTCGTACCTGCAATCCTAGAGTTGGTGACTTGGTCAGATTGATATTGGAGGAGGCTCATTGTTCTAGGTATTCCATTTAACTCGGGGCAACTAAGATGTATCATGACTTTAGACAACACTACTGGTGGTATGGGATGAAAAGGGATATTTTAGCTTTCGTATCTAGGTGCTTGAACTGTCAGCAGGTGAAGTTTAAGCACTAGAGGCCAGGTGGTTTATCTCAGAGGATTACCCATTACAGAGTGGAAATGGGAGCAGATTGCTATGGACTTTGTAGTCTGTTTGCCATGTACCTTGCGGAGATTTGATGCTATTTGGGTTATCATGGATAGGTTGGCGAAGTATGCTTACTTTCTGCTGGTTCAGACTTCTTACAGTTTCGAGAGGTTGGCTCAGATCTATATTCGGGAGATTGTCTATTTGCATGGTGTGCCAGTTTCTATCATCTCCGACTGAGGTACTCAGCTCACTTTGCACTTCTGGAGGTCTATTCAGAGAGATTTGGGTACTAGGGTTGAGCTTAGCACCGCTTTTCATCCGCAGACAGATGGTCAGTCAGAGCATAATATTCAGGTTTTGGAGGATATGTTGTGAGCCTGTGGTATTGATTTCGAGGATCAGTGGGACTAGTGTTTAGCCTTGGAAAAGCTTGCATATAATAATAGTTACCATTCCAGCATTCAGATGGCTCAGTTTGAGGCTTTGTATGGTAGGTGGTGCAGATCTCCGGTGGGTTGATTTGATACTTTCGAGGTTAGGCCATGGGGTACCAACTTGCTGCGCGATACTATGGACAAAGTTCGGGTTATTCAGGAAAGACTTTGCACTGCCCAAAGTAGGCAGAAGAGTTATGCTACTGGGGAGTTCGAGATCTAGAGTTCATGGTTGGTGATAATATGTTCCTTCGAGTATCACCCATGAAGGGCGTGATGGGGTTCGGGAGGAAAGGTAAGCTCAATCTGAGGTTCATTAGGCCATTTGAGATCCTTCGTTGTATTGAGGAGGTTGCCTTTGAGTTAGCCTTGCCTTCTGCTCTTTTCTAATGTGCATCCTATGTTTTATGTCTCTATGCTGCAGCGGTATATTCCAGATGTATCTCACGTGCTTCAGTTAGAGTCAATTCAGTTGGACTAGTCCTTAGCCTTCGAGAAGGAGCCTGTTTCTATTTTGGACAGGTAGGTTAGGAAGTTAAGATCCAAGGAAATTTCATCAGTTAAGGTTCAGTGGCGGCATCGTCCTGTCGAAGAGGCTACTTGGGAGATCGAGACCAACATGCGGACCCATTATCCTCGTCTTTTTGAGTCTTCAGGTACTATGTTTTTTCTAACTTTTGCGGATGAAAGATCTTTTAGTAGTGAATGTTGTAATGGCCCTCCAGGTCATTTTCTATTGTTTGCCTTTTTCTGCATTTCGAGCTTTCCCTCAGCGGCTATGGGTCATTTATGACTTGCCGGGACTGACGGTTTGGTGCCCGGGCCATTCGTTAGGTCATTATGACCATTTCCCTATTTTAGAACTTGAACTTAGAAAATCTTTGACTTTGATCAACTTTCTTGGTAAACATGCTCAAAATTGAATTTTGACAGTTTTGTTGGCTCAAAAATGGGGATTTGGTCTAGTGGGACCATTGGTATGGGTCTGAGTGCTTCCGGTTTGATTTTGTGTTGCTTTCTGTGTTTTCAAGCCAGTTTGGCTGGTAATGTTGACTTTGGTCAATATTTCGAGAAGACGACCTCGGATGAAAAATCCGTCAGCACTGTTAGCTCTGGAATGTCGACTTTGGGCTAGGGGGGCCTTTGGTTTGGGTCCCGAGGATTTCAGACTTTTTTTGAGGTGTTGAATTCCGGGTTGGTTTTGGACACGGGGCCCACTTTTTCCATAAAATGATCTCCGTTGGGAGTTTTATCGATTCCATTGAGTCTAGAATGCTGTTTCTGGTGGTTGGTTTTTGTTCACGGGGTTCTGAATGAATCTCGAGGGTCTGTCAGATGAACTTTTGGCCTTGGTGAATTGCTGGTTGCTGCTATAAAAGTTGCAGACCAGTTGATCATTGCGATCGCGAGGTGGCCATCGCATTCTCGATGGACTCATTTCTTGACCATTGCAATCACGTGGGTTGCACTTCGTGACTGTGATGAAGCTGACTAGGACCCGACCTAGTTTTCTTTTCACGAACGCAGGGCTGGACCGTCGCGATCGTGATGGTCTGGCCAGCGTTCCCTCGTGAACGCGTGGGGTCCTTTGCGATCGCGATGAAGGACCCCTGGCAGCTATTTAAGCTTCCAATTTCATTTTCTCCTCCATCATTTCTTCATTTCTCCATTGATAAGCTTTTAAGCTCTGATTTCAGCTCCCTTATATCAACATTCTTCATCCGGTAAGTCCCCTCTTCACCCCTCTCCTCTTTTCCGTGGGTAATCCTCGTTAATTCCCGATAAACTCCATTGTTATTTAATCCTTGGAGCTTGGTTAAAAGCTTGTAGAATCTTTTTCTTGTGCTTCTTGTTCTTGAGTTCGTGGGACTTCCTCCCGTGATTTTTTTCTCTCTCTAATTGGTATGTTTTTCCACTTTTAAATATCGTTAAATCTCTGTTGTTAGTTTCTTGAATTAGTAGTACTTTGGGACTGTTTTGAGCCTCGAAACGAACTCCATTAGCGCTTAAACTTTGAGCATGGGTTTCTAAATCCATCGCAGACATAATTATAATTTTTATTTTCTATTTCGTTACGCGGGCCCCGAGGGTCATTTTCCTACCCGATTTCTGGCTTGTTTTTTCTTTATATCAATATGGGTATCGTTCTTCTCATCTTTACACCTAGATTATGTTGTTAATAGCGTGGCAGCTTTCTGAGGCTATTCGGAAGGGGAAGACACACGAATGGCGGTTCATGTTTGCAGTTCTGCCCCGAGGTAGGTTACCTTTTAGACTGAGTTTAGTTAGATTTTATATATTTGTATGATACTGGAACGTTAGGTAGGATGTTAGATAGATTTAGGCTTGAATCCTGTCTATCGCTTTAAATTGGCCATTTTGGATTATAATATAGAATTATCATGCTTATCCTCAGCCTAGGAGCTTGTAGTATCTTTATGGCTAGTATAGAATCCTTAGTATGCTTTTAGGAGGCTTTACAGGTAGAGTAGAGCTTCTCGGTAGTTTTCGCTTTATTTTTGGTATCTTCTCACTTTATTCCATTGTTATGTGTAATTGTGAGCCCAAGGCCATAACTTGGATTTGGACGGAGTCCTAGGTCAGTTCTCTTGGTTTGGAGGGTGCTTTGCGCTGTTTTGCCTTGTTGTGTGTTTTCTCTGAACATGAAAATTTATATGCTCATACTGCATTGTCATGCTATCGGTACAAAAAAGAATAATTTTTAAGACTTTTGGGTCCTACATTTGACAACTATTGGGTTTTCATGATCTTTGGGCTTTTAAAAGGACTTCTTTGGAATTGTTACTGATTTTTGGGAGGAAAAAGGAGAAAATACTACTTTTTATGTATACGTTGATGAGTCCGAAGTTTAATTCTGAACGCCCGATGTGTTATCTCGGGTTTTACTTTTTATGCACACATTGATGAGTTTGAGGTTAAATTTTGGGCGCTCGATGTGTTATCTTGGGTTTTATTTTTTATACATATGTTGATGAGTCCGAGGTTAAATTTCAGGAGCCCGATGCTCTATTTCGGGTTTTTCCTTCCTCCATTCATTTGATAAGCCCGATGTTCCATCTCGGGTGCGCGTGTACTAGATGTCGGGTTTGACTTGTACATATTCATACATTGCATCATTGTCACATCGCATTGCATTGGCCTTGGGTGTTTTTGGATTGGCGGTTGATCTTGTTATTACTTTACCCTTTTTATTGTCTTTTGGGTTGTTTCAATTTTTGGCATTATAACTAGATTTAAGTGGATCCCTGTATTTTGACTACTTTCCCGTATCTTTCTGAGCTTGGTCTGCCTATGATGCCTACTGAGTACCCATTGTCTTGGTACTCATACTACACTCTGCATCTTTTTTTGATGAAGCACCTAGTACGAGCCACCCTCACTGATCTTCCTGTCGTACGAGGACTGTTGCAGTTCGGATCGCGGTGAACTCCCGACCCTTTTAGAGACTTTACATACTTTTCATCTTGTATATTCTGTCTATATTTATATTTTGGATAGACAGAGTCTGTTGTATAACTACTCCTTACTTTAGTCGCTCTTGTACTAGTGACACCAGGTCCGGGTTGGTTCTCGTGTTGTTTTGTCTCTTGGTCACTTTAGGGCCATCTTATGCATATTTTGTACATTGGTATGTATATATGCTATTGGCCATGTCATTCCTTTATATCTTTCACTTTTCCTTAGTTTAATTGTTATTAATTATCTTCCGCATTATTGGAGTTTGGCTTCTTTACTGGAGGGTTTACATAGACGCCATCATGACCCGATTTTGGGTCGTGACATTTTAGCTGCCAGCCCTCTTTTTGAATGTGTGTGTGTGTTTTTTCAAAACAAAAAAGAAATATGTAAAGAAGAAGGAAAAGAGGTACTAGTATATGTGCTTGAGGTGTATCCTTTCCAAGTATATGTATAAGTAGAAAAAGAAAAAGGGACGTTCGGAGGGAGTAGATAATAGGAAAAGATTGATTTGGTGGGGAGTAATTTTGGAAAATTTCACGTGCGAGTGGGAGTAAAATAGGTACCAAGATCATTTTGGGGTAATTTATTACGGAGAAAATATATTCTTCCATGTAAATATTATTTAGGAATACTTTATGGATATAAAAAGATTTGATCAAGTTTAAAATTTAAAGTTTTGACTCAGTATATTTGAGTCTAAAATAAATTCTTCTAAAAAAATAAAGACTACTAAATTACTAAGAAAATATTATTAGATATAGTCATACAAAAAATTATATTTTGTAATCAAAAGTAATTTAGCAGTATTTACGATAAACGAATAATAACTTTAAAATATTTGCTCAAGTATTTATAAAAAATAGATAAATATAAAAGAGTAAGTAAATAAAATATAATACATTTGCAACTGAAGAATGTAATAATAATAATAATAATAATAATAATAATAATAATAATAATAATAATAAAATAGTACTAAAATATTGCGAATAATATTTAATAACACAAAATCTTATAAAAATAAGTAAAAATAGTGTTTTGGCCTCGTGAATAAAATAGACTCTCGAATGAGTAAAATAACGAAAAGGTGGGACAAAATTGGGTGTCAACAACTGCCCCTTCTTTTCTCGGGATGATGGAAGAATTGTCGGGTAAAGAATGTTGATGTAGTAGCCAATTTTGTCCGAGTGAGGGAATGACTCTTTTTGGAATTAGAAGAAATAGGATAGAGTTGTGAAAATATTGTGGCCAGGACTTCGGTTTTAAGTCGCCTACATATCTCGGGTTTTATGAGAATTAGGCCATGTGTAGTTCTAGATTTAAGAACGAATGAGAGTCCTAAAGAAAAATAAATGATACAAGATTTGACTAGAGGTGGAAGTAGCATGGGTCGATGAGATTGGAAGAGAAGGTCGTATAATTGAGTTGAAGAGATAGGATGTGAATTTGATTCAAGTTGAGATGTGGCTAGACATAAGGGTAAAAAGAGTTGTATCTCGAAAACAGAAGCAAAATTGCTCCTATTTGTAATTTGTTCTCTCTTTCTTACCTGTAGTTTCTAATATGACTATATAAAATGTTTAGCGCATATGAATTAAGTAAATAATAAAGTAAATTACAATAAATATTTAAACATGATGCAAATTTCCCTTTAGACCATGAAAACATTTACTGTAAGACAGTATGGATAACGTCTTGGGGCCATGATACACAAAGTAAATCCTTAGGCCATGAAAAAATGTCTGTAGGCCATGAAAATGATGCCTTTAGACTATGACGCCTTCGGAGCATGATAAGCAGAAATTAAATCCTTAAGCCATGAAATGATGTTCGTAGTCCATGAAAATGATGCCTTAAAACTATGGCGCCTTCGGAGCATGACAAGCAGGAATTAAATCCTTAGGCCATGAAATAATGTCCGCAGGCCATGAAAATAATGCCTTTAGACTATGACGCCTTCGGAGCATGATAAGCAGAAATTAAATCCTTAGGCCATGAAATGATATCCGCAGGTCATGAAAATGATGCCTTTAGACTATGACGCCTTTGGATAATTAAAATGATAATTAAAGAAAGCTTATCTATTTTGAGTAGCATAGCATAACATTGAGTGGCTTGAGTAGCTTGCTTTGTAGTAGCTTGATGCGATTTAATAGCTCAATGTGATCTTTGGGAATAATGCAATTCTTGAGCTCAATGCAATCTCAGGCTCAATGCAATCATGGGCTCAATATAATCTCGGTCACAATGCAATATCAAGCTCAATGGAATCTCGAGCATAATGCAATCTCGGGCTCAATGCAATCTCAGGCTCAATGCAATCTCGGGCTCAATGCAATATCGGGCATAATGCAATTTTGGTCTCAATGCAATCTCAGACACAATTGAATCTAAGGCTCAATGAAATCTCGGGCTTAATGCAATCTGGGGCATAATGCAATCTCGGGCTCAATGTAATCTCGGGCTCAATGCAATCATGGGCTCAATGCAATCACGGGCTCAATGCAATCTCGAGCTCAATGCAATCTCGAGCTCAATCCAATCTCGAGCTCAATGCAATCTTTGACTCAGTGCAATCACAGGCTCAAATGTAATCACGGGCTCAATGCAATTCTAGGGCTCAATGAAGTTAGTTTTTAAGAGATAGAGTAGCTTAACTTTTAGAGCAAATTAGAGAGAGCATAACTTCTCTTGATGGTCATTGTTCTTCTGTCACAATTTGATTGTTATGATGATTCTTGAATTTGAACCTGCCATTTCTGCACACAAAGAAAAATTGTACGTTGTAAAAGGTAAATGTTGACTTGTACCGTTGCTTTTCTTTTGCTTGTTGGACTTTGAACTTGTACTCTATCTGGGTTTCTTGAGATGTAATCCTCGAAATTTTTGAGGATCCTCTCAAAAATTTCTACCCCAGTTTATGACATGAAAAATCCTCATAGTCTCCTTCAAATTAGGGTGTTACTTTTTGTAGAATTTTTTAGAATCTTCTCAATAAATCTACCCCAGTTTCATAGAAGTATATAA
This sequence comes from Jaltomata sinuosa, assembly GCA_003996215.1. Taxonomy (NCBI): domain Eukaryota; kingdom Viridiplantae; phylum Streptophyta; class Magnoliopsida; order Solanales; family Solanaceae; genus Jaltomata; species Jaltomata sinuosa. Next base: position 466,514 of record QJPP01000214.1, on the reverse strand, counting down.
GGTCTTGAGTTCCTGATTTACTCAAAGAAAATTCATCAGTTAAAAAAAATGATATTCTTGAATTAAGTAACAAAAGCATTAACTCTCAATCTAAGTAAGAGTATGGAGGCCCAGAGATTTGAAAATTGAACTATGAGGGTCCATGTGAAACTAGAGAAATAGAATAAAAAATTATCGACTTGTAAAAGTATCAAGTTTGAAAGTGCATAGGGATAAGATGAAGAGATATAGCTAATCAAGTTTTCAAATTATGGTAGAAGCAGGGTTCGTGAAGAGGACAAAAATTATGAAGAGATAGGAAGGGATGGGATCTAGCATATGAGACCTAATTATAGTGAAGAATTCATGATTTTTGATAGTTGTGATAATTTCACACATATCAAAATGCTAAACTAGTAACGAAACTAAAATGGATGAACGAATAAATAATGATAAGATATTTAAAAAGCGCTTGAGATCTACAAAGGAGCTTTGTTTTGAATGAGTAAGAAAACTTATGATTTTGAAGAATTGACTAATTCAAAAAATCTGCTCCAGTTCTAGTTCTGAGACACTTAGCTTGAACTAATCAAAGAATTTTATAAATTGTGGAGATATTTTAGTGATTGAGAAATTGCCCAGTTTTCCACTCTGAAGGTATTTTGAGAAGAAAAAAGAAAGGAAAGAAACCATCAATTTTACTGATAGAAAAGATTATTCGTGTGAAGAACAAGAAAAAATTGCCCTAATATTCCAATATGCAAAAAATTTGATAAGAAATGGAAGAGGCCAAGGATTTTGACTGATTTTGTGTGGATTGTCCCAATTTTCACATATGAGGACATTTTGAGAAAAATGAAGGATTGAAGATTTGATTGACGAAGAAAATTATTTGAGTGATAAGAACTTTCCCCAAGTTTCTAATTATGAGGACATTTTGATGAGAAATAGAAGAGGACGACCTCATCCTTATATAGGATTGCCTACGTATCTTGCTAGAACAAAAATCAGGTCAGACGTAGTTCAAAACCTTACAGTTAGAGAGATTCGGGTGGTGAAAGAGTTAAAGGTTAGAACTTGAGTGATTTCACCAAGTTATGGAGGTTCTATATGATTCAAGAATGTGTACATTAGTATATGACACAAATATCAAGGAATGATAGTATTTGTGAATTCCAAGGAAGGATTTAAACTGATGTGTGTATTGAATAAGATAGACGAGAAAAAAATTATTTTCTCAAAAAAAAGTATGCCCACGCTCTAAAGTTCACGAGAAAACTCAGATTTTTCAGAAGTGAAATGGTGAGTTGATATGGTTAGAGCCAATAGAAAGACATTTGATTTTCACAGGGAAATGAAAATTATGATTCAAGGAAAGGAAGATGATTTGATTAGGTCATAAGATTTGTGTATTTAGGGCCTAAAGGAATAAAGGTTAACATGCCTTAAAATAGTATAATTAGGCATTTTGTGAAAATGGTCTACATAATAGAAATATTTACCTTTCAAATAATGCAAATAAAACGTGATGATGTCCTTTTGTGGTCGTAAACCCCTTTGGACTTGGAACGAAGTCAAACAAAGGGTCTTGATATGTCAAAGATATTAAGACCTCATAGGTTTTAAAGAATGCACGTTTCTTGATAAAGAAACATGTAGGTAAGACTCTATGAATAAAAGTGAGTTTTCTAGACAAGGTTTTCTCAGCTAAACAACTTGAGAGTGGAAAAGCTCATGACTATCGATGCACCGATGATTGACCAATCCATAAGACATTTTCCTTGAAGGGTGTTTTAGACATGAATGTCCGTCAACCACACAATCGTTCTAAAAAAGGAAAAAAGAAATTTGGTGAAAAATTGATATGGAATCGGCCATATCGCCTCTGCCCTTCCCCAAATATTTCTTGAGAATTTCTGAATATTTTTGGGGAAGTTTTTGCATTTACAGTGACTTACTTCTCTATAGCTGTCCCCTGACCGCTATTGCAGTGCTGCCATAGTGGAACCCACCCGCTATGGCAGTGCTGCCATAGTGGAACCCGCCCACTATGGCAGTGCTAACCACCTTGATTTCCACTATAGCAGGAATTTCTCTACTATAGCGGTCATTGCTGTAGCACGGTGTCAAATGCTATAGTGGTTGACATAAAATAGAACCTCGGGAAATCCCCTAAAATTGTCCATTTTACAACACACTTCAAATCTTGACGTTCCAAACCAAACCTTTCACGTCAACTTCGATATTAGGAGTTCTACTCACCCAAATTCTCTTTCAAAAAGTCCCCACAACTCCTTAACGCCTTAGCTAACGGAAATACTAGCTCAACCTAGGACATTTTGCCCAATTATTTCTCAGATTTCCCTAGACTATACCTCGCTCAGAAATTGTCCGAGACTAGCCTAGCCCAAAATTTTTAAATCCCAAACCCGAAAGTTTTCCAATCCAAAATGTTACATGAATGATTTACCCATAACGATGGAGCAGCTCATTACAACTCTTAACCTCAATTAGAGAGCTAGGCCAGACTCAACTCTTAACTGCGTCAATATTTTGGGGATCCACCATCACCCCTCTTTATGAAACCACATGCCCGAAGAAAGAAATCGATGATGACCAAAATTCACACTTTGAAAACTTGGCATACAAATTCTGGTGCCTCAATATCCCCAAAACAATGTGAAGATGCACTGCATGCTCTTCCTTAATCTTGGACTAAATCAGAATATCATCTATAAACACAATCACAAAGGAGTCCAAATATGACTTAAAGACACTATTCATCAAACTCATGAAAGATGCCGGCGCATTGGTCAACCCGAACGACATTACCAGAAACTCATAATGCCCATAACAAGTCCAAAATGCTGTCTTAGGTATATCCTAAGGCCTAATCTTTAATTGATGGTACCCTGACCTCAAGTCAATTTTTGAAAACACCAAAGCACCCTGTAATTGGTCAAAAAGGTCATCTATGCAGGGTAAAGGATACTTATATCAGATGGTGATCTTTTTCAGCTTCTTATAGTCTATACACATCCTTATACTACCATCCTTCTTCTTCACAAATAAGACTGGAGCACCCCAAGGTGAAGCACTGGGATAAATAAATCCCTTATCTAGAAGTTCCTGGAGCTGAGTCTTAAGTTCCCTCAACTCTGCCGGAGCCATACGATAAGGAGGAATATAGATTGGGAAAGAGCTCGGCTCCAAGTCTATGCATAAATCAATATCCCTATCCAAAGGCATGCTAGAAAAATCCACCAAAAATGCCTACTGAAATTCAAAAACCACCAGAACTGACTCAATCAAAGGGGACTCCACTTTAACATCCCAAAAATGAGCCAAGAAGGCTGAACAACCTTTCCCCACTAACTTCCTAGCCCGAACAAAGGATATACTCTAAGACAGCTTAGGTTTATACACACCTTCCCACTTTAGTCTATCCTTACTTGGAATCTCTAGAATCACAGTCTTAGAATTACAGTTTAGCATAATATAATGCAGAGACAACCAAGTCATGCCCAAGATAACATCAAAATCCAGCATATCCAGGATAATAAAATCTACCCAAGTTTTAAACCCCACAAACACCACAGAGCAAGTACAATACACATGGGTTACTACCACAGACTCCCCAACCAGGGTAGAAATATGAATAAGGGAATCAAAAACATCACAAACCAAATCCAGACCAAAGGAAAATTCTGATACATATGAATATGTGGAACCTGGATCAAATAATACAGAAGCCATCTGGTCACATACTAGAATCGTACCTGTTATCATAACATCCGATGCATCAGCCTCAGATTTCCTCAGTAAGGCATATCAATAGGCTCTATCATCAATTTGGGCAACCTCTCTAGCTGGATGCACCACTCTCCTTCCCGCAGTACCATTCCCCCTGTTTCCATGGTCTCCCTAAAAATTGCCTCGCCCATCCTGTGGGTGCCCCTCTGCCATGGCCACCTTCACCTGCTGGAATGACAACCTTAGTCTGCTGCTGCATCTGATTTCCTGCCTGTCTGAGAGGGCACTCCCTCTTAAAATGACCCAAATTACCATAATGAAAATATACATGATCTAGAGAGGGCCTGCTGGTAGAAGTATAGGAAGCCTATTGTCCTCTAGGAGCTTAAAACTATTGATGTACCCCTAATGACCACCTGTAGAAGCTGGCAGGGCCTACTGAATAGGGTGGGCTGAATAGACCTACTGACTGGGACCCTTGGAGTAAGAACCACTGAAATTACCATCATTCTGGGGCTTCTTGGCTCACACCTTAGGCTGCCTAACCTGTCTGACCCACTTCAGTTTCTTCACATAGTCAGTCACCTCATTAAAGCTCTTCCCTGCCTAAGTCATATGAACGGATAGAACGTGCAACTTAGTATTCAGACCCTTAATACACAGACGAATCATGTCTTTCTCAGTGGCCAAAAGTTGAGTAGCGTAAGGAGACAAGGCATGGAACTTAACCTCATAAGCTGCCAAGGACATGATACTTTTCTCAAGAGCCAAAAACTCATCCTTTTTTGCGATCCTTGAGAGTACGGTGCACATATTTCTCTAAAAATAGGGCATGAAATTGAGCCCAAGTCATTGAAGGCAAGGCTAAAGATCGATACTCTATATGTTCCCTACACCACTGTTTGGTATCACCCTGCAGCTAAAAAGTAACAAACTCCACCCCATGCTGCTGTACAATACCCAACTTGTGCAATCTTTCATAGCAGTCCAGAATAAACTCAAACACATCTTCCTTCTATGTACCATGTAATGATGGAGGTTTCGGCTTCAAGAATTCGGTCAACAACTCATGCTCTCTCTCGGTCATAACTGGCCCTAGTACTTCACAAAAGAATGCATCAGTACCCGATGCTTCATCCATCCTAGGAGCTATGACAAAAAGTGGATGAGCACTCAAAACCAGATCTGCTGGCCCAGTAGGGGTGGCTCCAGTACCTGCCAGCCTACTCAGAAAGGCCAACACCTGTTGAATTACTTTGGATGACATAAGGGGAAGACTTGCACCTCTGACCAGTTTTGCCTCCCCCTGCTCCGTGCCCTTCTCAAGCACAACCTCAACCTTCTCTTCAATAGGATCTTGGAGTGGGGGAGGGGCCACTGCCCTTTTCTCTGCTGCTGCTTGAGCCCCACCCCTGGCGGGTGTTACTCTTCCTCTATCCCTTCCCCTTCCCCTTCCTTTCCCTCTAGCTACTGGTCCTGCAGCTAGAGCTGTTGCCCTTGCTCTGTTATGCCAGGTGTTAACCATCTGCGGGCAAAAAAGTGAAGAAGGTTAGATACCAATTTAGATAACCAGAAACCAATTGGAATCAAGTCATAGTATGAAGAAAGAATGAAGAGATAGTTTCCTAAAGTCCTATAGCCTCAAGAAAAAAAGTACAGACGTCTCCATACTTTTCTGCAAGACTCTACTAGATCTATTTTGGTATGACAAGATCAACGAACCTAGGGATATGATACCATCTTTGTCATGACCTAACCTACCGCGAGTGGCACCCACCCAAAATCCTCGGTGAGCGAACCAAGTAACCAAGCCAACATTTATCAAAAATAAGCAGCAAAAAACCTGTTTGCATTGAATAAAACTAAGAATTCATGTCTAATACAATCAAAAATAAAATCCTGCGGAAATACCCCTAGAATCTGAAAGTCATGTACTAAAACATCTACTAATGTCTAAAATACGAGGATACAACCCTAACAATTCAGAAGTTCGAGTCCAAAACAATGGACTAGAAGTAAACTATATGAACCCATGGAAGCCCGAAAGAAGTAGCTCACCCTTGGATACTGGAAATATCAGAACTACATCTGAGGTTGTGTAGCAGCTATCGAAATAATCCTTGTACACATAAAAGAAGAGCAAGTGTTGTATCAGTACACAAAAATAATAGTGTACTAGTAGGATCATCGGCTAGCTCCAAATATATGAGATATAAGCAAATAACTAGCATATAATAAATCCAGATAAGCATGTAAATCCAAGACAGTGAGTATAAACAAGACTTTCGGTCATTAATTAACTTAACAACCACATATAGCATGTCCATAAACCACCACAAGAACAACTTCAGATAAGATTCAACCTAACCTTGAAGTACCCGGACCACCCAAGGATCCCCTAAGAAATCAGCTATGGTGTTTAACAATTCACCCCGGTCTACACAAGAACCATTCTAGCATTTAAACACAGCAACCCAATCACTCAAGGTCTAATAGGAAATAAATGCATCACAATAATTAACCCAGTTCACTCATGGAACCAACACAAGGAAGACATAAATAAACATGTACCATCAAACATATATAATCAAAACTTGTAATGATCCTCCAGGTCATTTTCTATTTTTAGTGATTTTTCTATGTTTCAAGCTTTCCCTGAGTGGCTATATGTCATTTATGACTTGTCGAGACTGACGATTTGGTGCTCAAGCCATTCGTTAGGTCGTTATGGCTATTTCCTTATTTCAGGACTTGAACGTAGGAAATCTGTAACTTTAGTCAACTTTCTTGGTAAATATGCTCGAAATCAAATTCCAATAGTCTCATTATCTCTAGAATTGGGATTTTGGTCCAGCAGCTTTTGGTTTGGTTTTGTCTTGGTTTTTGTGTTTTCAGGCTAGTTTGGCTTGTGGGGTTGACTTTGGTCAACATTCAGAGAAGATGCCTTGGATGGAAATTCTATCAGTGCTGTTAGCTCTGTAATATCTAATTTGGGCTAGAGGGACTTCAAGTTCAGGTCTCGAGGCTTCCAGACTTATTTTGGGGTATTGAGTTCTGAGTTAGTTTTTTGGCATAGTGCCAACTTTTTATTAAAACGATCTCTGCTGGGAGTTTCATCAATTTTGTTGAGTTTAGAATGTTGTTTCTGGTAGGGTAGCATGGTTGGTTTGTGTTCAAAGGGTTTTGAATGAATCCCGAGGGTCCATCGGGTGACTGTTTAACCTTGGAAAATTACTGGTTGCTTCTATGTATTGCAGACTAGTTTGGTCATCGCGACCGCGAGGTGGCCATCGCATTCGCGATGTTATAACTTCATGGCTATTGCGATCACATGCATTTCTCCTCGCAACCATGATGAAGCAGTCTGGGACCTGGTCCAACTTATTGTATGCGATCACATGGCTGGACTATCGCAACCGTGATAGTCTGGACAATACTTTCTCGTGATCGCGTGGGGTCCCTTGCGACCGTGATGAAGGACCCCTGGCAGCTATATAATATGCCAACTTTATTTTCTCCTCCACAATTACAGACTTTCTCCATTGATAAGCTTCTAAGCTGTAATTCCAAAGCTAGTTACTCATTTCTCTTGGTCCAGTAAGTCCCCTCTGATCCCTCTTCTCTTTTCCATTGTATAATTCTCCTTAATTTGGTTATTTATCCATTAGCTTTCCTTTGGTAATTCTCTTGAACTAGTAGGACTTCAGGGCTATTTTGGGCCCCAAAATGAGTCCCATTCTCACTCTACTTTTTAGCATGGGTTCCTTGACCCATTGCGGATGTATCTATGAATTTTGTTTTATATTTACTTTCATGGGCCCCGAGGGTCATTTTTTGACCAGATTTTTGGCTTGAATTTTTGTATAGTAATATGGGTGTCATTCTTCTCATTTTGACACCTGGATTATGTTTTTAATAGCGTGACAGCTTTCTGAGGCTTCTCGGAAGGGAAAGGCATATGAGTAATGATTCATGTTTATGGTACGACCCCGAGGTTGGTTACGATTTACTTTTCTAGACTGAGTTAGTTAAATTTTTATATGATATATGTTACTGAAATGTTAGGTTTGACTGTAGATAGAAATAGGCTTAAATCTTGTAACTTGTGATAAATTGGCCATTTCAGATCGTAGATTAGGATTATTCCTGTTATCCTTAGTCTAGGAGCTCGTAGAATTGTTATGGCTTGTATAGAACCCTTACTATGCTTTTAGGAGGTTTTAGAGGTAGAGTAGAGGTTTATAGTTGTTTTGGTAGTTATATTCCATTATTTTAGCTTTATTGTCGGTTTTAAGTGTAACTGTGGGCTCGAGGCCATAGCTTGGATTTGAATGGAGCTTCCAGGTTAGTTTTCTTGATTGTAGGGTGTTTTGCCCTGTTTTGCCTTGTTATGTGCTACATTATCTGAATGTGGAAATTTAGATGCTCATACTGCATTCTCATGCCTATTGGTACAAAAAAGGATGATTTTTGAGGTTTTGGTTCCAAACTTAAGATTTAGTATGGTTACTGTGATTTTTGGACTTTAAAGGAATTATTTTGGGTTTTACTACTGGTTTTAGAAAGGAAAGGAAAAATACTACTTTATGCCGGTCCGAGGGGTGTTCCCGGGCCTTTTTCTCTTTTTTCAATTTTATGTATATCTATAGTCTGATGCAGTCTTACGGACCCCTGATGCGTTATTTCGGGTTTTTACTTCCCATTTACATATCTACATATATATGCATAGTCTGAAGCGGTATTCCGAGCGCCCGATGCGGTATTCTGGGTGTATACTGTTATGCACTTATGCATCACAATATCTTCCATCGCATTACATTGGCTTGAGTGTATTTGGATTGTTGGTTTTCTGGATTGACTTGTTATTATTTCCTTCTTGTTGGTTTGGTTAGTCCCTTTTCAGTTTTATTACTAGATTTAGGTGGATCCCTATATTTAGCTTACTTTTTTGTAATTTATATTATATATTATCTTTTTGCACTTGATCGGCCTATGATGCTTACTGAGAACCCATTGTTTTGGTACTCATACTACACTCTGCATCTTTTTCTGATGCAACACCTAGTATGAGCCACCCCTGTTGACCCTTCCATCGTTCGAGGCCTGCTAGAATTCAGATCGCGGTGAGATCTCGGTGCCTTGGAGACTTTACATGCTTTCCATCTATCATTTCTATCTATATTTTTTATTTTGGGTAGACAGAGTCTATTGTATAGCTACTCCATACTTTATATGCTCTTGTACCGGTGACTCCAAGTCCGAGTTGGTTCTTTTGTATATAGAGTTATCTTGGTCACTTTAGAGCCATTTATGTATATTTAGTACAATTGGTATGTATATATATGCTATTGGCCCTATCTACCTTATTTATATATCTTCCGCTTTCTATATATAAACTGCTTTATTTATCTTCCGCATGGTTTGGGTTGGCTTGCCTCCTAGGAGGGTTATGTAGGCGCCATCATGACCCGGTTTTGGATCGTGACAGAGTGGTATCATAGCTCTAAGTTCACCGGTCTCGCCAGTACAAGAGCAAAATGTCTAGTAGAATCTCGTAGATCGATACGATGACGTCTATATCCAATCTACGAGAGGCTATAGGACATTCCTAGAAAAGATCCATCTTGTTTGATTCCTTATCGTGCTTCCTTGACTTGATCAACTTCTAAGTATTCTTGTTTCACTCTTTCTCAGATGGTTTGGATGAGATCAACAATAGTAAAGGACGAGGCCCCTGCACCTGCAGTTAGAGCCCTAACTAGGGGATGGGGTAGAGGTTGACCCAGAGGTCGAGGTAGGGGTCGGGCTGCGGCGCCGCTTGGCCCAAGCTAGGGCATCGTCACCAAAGCATGAGGTTAGGGTTGAGGAGGTTTAGTATGAGCCAGAGGGTGTGGGGCTATCCCAGCATCTGGCAAGTTTTATTGCTACTCTAGTGTTGCCGGATACCTTGGTTCGGTTACTTAGGTTTTTTGAGGGTATGACTCTACCAGCAGCTTCACCAGGTACTCCGATTGGTTCTTAGATTAGAGATGAGGCTCAAACTTTAGCCCAGGCAGTGGCTCAGGGTGATTAGAAGTATTTCCAGTCCCTGCAGTTGTTCCACCTCTTTTAGCCCGACCTATTATGTCTCATGAGGAGCAAAAGATTCTTGGTAGGTTTTTGAGATTGGGTCCTCTGAGGTTTTCAGGTGCTTCTAGGGAGGATGCACATGAGTTTCTGACTAGCTGCTAGGAGAGATTGCATAATTTGGGGTTAGTTGAGTCACATGGAGCAGATTACACTGTGTTTCAGCTGGATGGTCCACCGAAACAGTGGTGGAGGTCATATGTATCTTGCAGGCCAGCCGATTCACCTCTGCTTACTTGGTCGAAGTTCTCCACGGCTTCCCTGGAGAAGTATGTGCCGCATAGCATGAGAGAGCGGTTGATGGATCAGTTTTCTGAGTTAGAGTAGGGCTCCGTGACTATTTCTGAGTATGAGGTTTGCTTCCATCAGTTGGATAGGCACGCCACTATTATTTTGCCCACCAAGCATGAGAGGGTGCGTCACTTTGTTTGAGGATTGACTCTACATCTCAGATTGGCCACAGAGGGTATGGTGGCATCAGGCCAGTCCTTTCTGGAGGTAGTAGACCAAACTTGTACTATTGAAGACGTACTTCATGAGGCCCAAGGAGGCAGCGATAAGAAGCCCCGCCATTAGGGCAGTTTTAGTAGTTCACAGGCCCGTGGTAGAGGCTACTTTGGTAGGGGTCAGCATCACCAGCGTTTCCAGCCGAGCCAGCCTGTCCAGGTGGTATTATAGATGGCTGAGGGTCAGAGTAACCAGAGTATTGTTCTTGATATATGAGGTGCTCATAGAGGGTACGCAGGTCGTGGTGGTCATCCTAATTCAGCCGGGTTATCACAGCAGAGTATGTTTGGCCGAGGTTGTTATGAGTGTGTCGAGATATGCCACTATGCTAGAGAGTGTCCATCAGCGCAACACCTTAGACGACATGATCAGATGGTTCAGGCCCCCAGGGCTCCAGTACCTCCAGCCATAGGTGGGGCACATGGTAGTAGGGGTGGTCCCCAGGGTACTAGAGGTGGTCTTCAGTTTGGTAGATCAGGTGGTCGTGGTGGTTAGGGCCACATGTATGCAGTTGCGAGCCGGACAGAGGTCGAGGCTTCAGATGTTGTCATCACAAGTACGATATCCATTTGTCATCAGTCTGCTTCTGCTTTGTTTGATCCAGGGTCTACCTTCTCCTATGTGTCTGCTTATTATGCTACTCGTCTGGAGTATGCTTGTGAGTCATTGCTTATGCCCTTGAGTGTATCTACCCTAGTAGGAGATTCTTTAGTAGTGTATCAGGTGTATCGGGCTTGTGTGGTGACTATCCTGGGGTGTGATATATGGGTAGACTTGGTTGTACTTGATATGGTTGATTTCGACGTTATCTTAGGCATGGATTGGCTGTCTGCTTATCATGCGGTCTTGGATTGATTCGCCAAGACTCTTACTCTACGGATGCCCAGTATCCCTCCTATTGTATGGAAGGGTGCCGATAGCCACATGCCGAGGGGAGTTATATCTTTCTTCAGAGCCCAACGATTGGTTGGGAAGGGGTGCTTAGCCTAACTTGCCTACGTCCATGATACTAGTGCCACCACACCTTCTCTTGAGTCAGTTCCTGTGGTTTGCGAGTATTCTGACGTGTTTCCTTTTGATCTTCCAGGTCTTTCTCCTGATCATGACATTTACTTTGTTATTGATGTTGAGCCGAGCACTCAGCTGTCACAACCCGATTTATCAGGTCATGATGGCACCTATAACCCCCAGTAGGCAAACCAATCCCCATAGCCCAGAACACTTAGTAATGGGCTACTACGTAAGACTCTACGCACAATAAGCAGAAATAAGCGGAAGCAGATATAAGATAAAGACAACGCAGAAGCAACAACCGAGGAACACAATCAAGTGAAAACAAATCCTTCAGTATCCCATACTACCGAAGCGTACACTGAGCAAATAGCAAACAAGGGTGGAATCCAAATACAATATGCATAATGATGTGATATGATTGAACCAGTTTGATAGTAACCCGTATGTTACCCCTTCCAGTACCTAGAAGGCCCAATAGAGGCAGGATCCATGGAAGGGATTCCCTCCAGTACCTCTACTCCACCGTACCCCCTCCTACGGAAAACTCGGCCCATAGATCTTGGCCCAGGAATGGCAGAGTCCATGGAGGTCTACTCGCAAACCATATACTAAAATTGTTAAATCTCAAAGTACAAATGCTCGGAGTGTGTCCAGATGTAAATCAATAATCAAAATCTCGTAGTTTGTGCCCAGAATCAAACTAGGTCTAAAAAAGTAGTAGTGATCTCAAAACCCCATCAAAGGGTGCCCGAAGTATATTCGGGTCTAAATAAGTAATCAAGTCTCAATAACCCTCATAAAGGGTGCTCGGAGTGTATCCGGGTCTAATTACATAGTAAAAACACGCCTAGCACTCCGGCACAGCTAAGTCTAGTATAAGTGTGAAAATTGGTGATAAAATCATCACAATACCCTCTTTACTCCAAGAGGTTTCATAAAAGAAAAAATCAGTTCAAGGACCATTTTATAATCATTTTACCGAAAACGGGCCCTCGGGGCCATTCAAAGTTTAGAAAACCAGTTATAGTAGGCCCAAAGCCAAAACAGTAGTAAAACATATAGAAATATCCTTTGCATGAATGATATGCTCACAAACAATAGGTTAGCCCAACGGCTAACAAACATTCCTATCGGCCCTACACATGCACAATCAATTCTACAACACAGATATTCAACCTAAAGTAATATCACGATGTCCTAGACTCGCAGACATTCTCAAATATCCCACCGTCTATGGTCTAGAGGCATAAACAAAGGCCACACGGAGCCACAAAGGTAATATTACAATACTACAATGAATACTAAAAAAAACACATGAAATAACGGACAGAAGAGGTAGACAAGGTCTGAGGGTACCAACCTAGAAAACAAACTCAAGGATGCTAAGTATTGCAGTTATAGCCTATATACGTAGAGTCTAGGTCGGGAAACCCATAAACTACCTGTCGTCCGATGACTAGCTGCGGGAATGACATTGTCCAAGCTAAAACTGCTCCAAGAAATCCTAATCTGCAAAAACAGTATCAACATAATAATCTACGCGTCAAAATAAGACCAACGATACCCATAATGATAGAAATATAACCGAGTCAAAATTCGGGTCACATAAGCTGGAAACGAAAAACACCACGATGTTCCCTACATTCCCTGGAGAACATACTCAAAATTTGAGTGGAAATGCACCATTAAAAGGTCCCAAAACAGCCCAAGAGCCAAGAAATTACAGAGGGAGTTATGGAAGAAAATGGAAATAAAAGGGTAAACTTACCGGATTTAGAATTCAATTATCGAACAAGGATCAACAATTATATACCTCCAAGTTGTTGGGATGATTCAAGGCTTTAATGGAGGTTTTGAGTCTAAATAAACATGGAGAAACGAGGTAGGAAGTTGAAGGAGATGGCTAGAAATGAGGGTTGGCCAGCTTTTAAAAGATGCCATGCCCAGGCGCTACAACGCCATGTACGCGCAGGTGCGCTGGTGCCACGGCGCCAAGGCAGGCGCAGGCGCAGGCGCACAGGCGCCAAGGCGGGCAGGCAAAGCAACAAAACTGACATGCCAATGCTACTCAACACGCAAGAGTGGCACCCAGGCACAAGCGCGCGCAACCAGGTGCGGCCTAGGCGGCGCCCTAGCGCCATGCCAACAACCAGCAACTGCTAATGCCAACTTAGGCAGATTTTCACACGATAGGCCCCCAGGAACGCATTTGAAGTCCCACGAACACAAATGAGCTAAGTTATCCAACTAGAAACGATGTTCCAAAACCAATGAAATTGACAAAAATCCCATCGAAGGTCGATTTAACAAAAAGTAGGCCCCGTGCCCAAAATCAACCTTTAGGCCAACTATTCCAAAATGGAACTTAAGGGTTGAAATCAAGTCCGAAAGCCTCGAGTCCCAAACCAATAGTCCCTCTAGCCTAAACTTGACACTCCAAAGCTAACAGCATTGACAGAATTTCCATTCGAGGCGTCTTCTTCAAATATTGACTAAAGTCAACCAAAAAAGCCTAACTGTCCTGAAAACACAAACGAGAGAGAATTTCAAGCTGAATAGCTCCTTAATCCCGACCAAAGGTCCAACTAGATCAAAGTACATGCTTCGGAGCTAACGGAACTGTCAGGATTCGATTCCAAGTATGATTACCAAGAATGTTGACTAAAGTCAATGATTTCCAAAGTTAAAGCTCTTAAACATGGAAACAACCATAAAGACCAAACAAACAGTCCGGGAACCAAACTACCGACCCCAACAAGATATAAATGACTTGCGGCTGCTATAGGCAAGCTCTAACCATACAAGGAAGGCAAAAAATGTGTTAATGACCGAAAGGGTTATTACATCATCCACTACTAAAAAGACTTTTATCCCCGAAAGTGAAGAAAGAAGAAAATAGTAGAGACTCAAGAACTGCATATACAATGCCCGCACGATTATCTCATAAAACTCAGGTAGCCTCCTCACCCAGATGGCATCCAACAGAATGAAACCAAGAAAAGCAACCAAGCCTTAACTCTTTACTAGTCAAGTTAGATTCCAATCTTTAACTCTAAAACTCCAAAGGCTTACCAACAAAACTAAACCTTAAGAATCTCAACTAGAATGCGCCGATACAACATCGAAACCAAGAAGACCACCAATATCAACACACGGAACTAGAAAGCTTGATACCACAACCAGATTCACCCAGAAAGTCACCAACCAATACCTCTAACTCATGAACTCAATGATCTGCATAAACCCTTCTAACAACTTGAATCCTTTGTAACAAGACCACAAAGCTTCACAAGTCAAACACCCGAGCCACCTTTGAAACGCTAACAAACCCACCGGAGATCCATGATTCCCGTTACACACAACCTCAAATGAGGTCACCTTTATACTCGAATTCCATTCTAGCCAAGCCATAATCTACTAGCCCTTTCCATCCAAGATAACAACTCATAGCATATCTTTGAAAAATGGAGTAACCTATCCCAACTGACCATTAACAAATGAACGAATGCTTTTGCTAAGATCAATCACAACATCTGAACCAATCTGAACCAACAATCAAAGGTGAACTAAAACTCACACACCAGGGGTTAGAAAAGGCATGTAGAACACCCTGTGTCAAAGGAAAATCTACCAACTATCAAACTAAACCAACTTCACTGAACCATGCCAAGTCTGAATCGGCTGGAAGTAAATGAACTAAAGCAACCTGCCAAAAGACCCAAACCAAAACCAAAGCCCCGTAAGAAGTGTGGTAAGCCTACCACAAAGTCCGTAGCCAACAACTAAGATCCAAGCTTTAGAAGTACCGCTGCTGCTCCAAATACTCGAACACCATTTTAATTTAGGATCACCTTACTAGCCTCACTTCTGAAAGAAGTTCGTTATGTCGCAAAAATCAAGTCCAAAACCCTGTAGGCAAAGGAAAGGATGCTTGAAGTCCACTGTTACCATCTAGATATTGAAAATTTGGATAACCTTTAACTCACCCCCTTTGGCTTACCAGTATGCAAACCACCTACTATAGAAGCATTTTAACATACCGCAACTTTTTGACCCATATGGCTGAGTCTAACCAACGCTGAAACCCCATACAATAGACAACCTCTCAAAGAATCATCCAAATCAATACTTTTACTCTCGAAACACCCAAGGCTACCATCAATCTTAAAATATCATCAGAATCCAAAGTAATCCCACTGGTCTCAACCCGCATGACCTGATCACATATGGAACACACCCATTGATCCTTGAACTGACGCTGCTGAATCTTTCCAACCAAAGTAGAATAAACGTTGCACTGATATGAACACCACAAGGATTTGGCAAGTCTAGCCTAATCCAATGGTTAGCCAAGGACTGGATGTCCAAGGCCAATAACTACTCTGAACTGAGATAGAAAAGCTAAGCTTTATGTAATCACTGCTTTCCAATTCAAAGATGTTGCAACCCAAGAGAACCTTCCACAAATCATCTGATATAACCTGCTAGCCCACAATCCTAAAACCTAACTCTAATTGCCAATCAATGCCTCTGTTGAACCTCTGAGTAGACCCATGCACTGGCGATGAACACTTAAAGGAACTAGAGCCAACTAAGCTTGGAATATACAATTTGCCCAATCCGTAGATTCTACTGAGACTTGGTCCTTCCCAAGGGTACAAAAAGGAAACCACAGTCTATGCAACAAGCTCCCAAAGGTAGTACTACAAGAGGCCACTACCTCGACCTCTCATTAGAAGGAAATCTGACCTCGAATCCATCAAAGGATAAGCCATTACAATCTATAGTCAGTTGAATCACATCACCTCATACTAACCCAAGCAAACCCTTAGTCTTCACCTCAGTTAGCTACTAGTACTCATACACACAAAATTCATCTCAGTCAGCTACCTAAAATCCACGTATATAAGTAAAGAGTCATCACCCTCTTTTGCAGATCCAATGAAACCCTTTTCAAGGATACACTGAACCTGACAAACTCTTCCTCAAAAGACCCTAGAGTTGTTCCCTTAGCTCCCACATCTCTTACTGGCAACACTTGATACGACAAAACAAGAATAGGCTGAATGCCCAACTCAACCAAAATACTACGATCAACACTCAACCGCAATGCTATAGTCAAAACTCACCAGCATGTTATGGTAAAAGTTCAAATAGGATACTATGATCAAAACTCATCCCTCTGGACTGGGGAAGATAATGAAATAATCCAACCAGAATAGAAACAAAAGAAAACCATGGGAGCAACCCATTCACAAGCCAACTCAAACTAACTCTAGAGCCACAACAAAATCGAAAATAAAACCATCTAGGGAAAAGAGGCTATCAAGACCTACCTACGAGTCACAACGCTAGGTAGTCACCTCTCAAGGACAGCATACCCCATCTACTACTAAAAAGAATCAACCCACATGCATAAACACTACAACTCAAGTAGTACCACAACTAATAAGAAACATGTAGGCATATATACAATTACATAAAAAGGGAAGAATCACAATGCAAACAACGCTATTACCAACCAAAGGTAACAAAAGTCATACCTGAAGCAACGATATATGGAACCTCTACCTCTGGCCTACCAAGAGGGGCATCAGAATGATGGTGTCTATCTCTTGATTGAGTAGTTGAAGCTAAAGGCTCAATAATACCTCACCGGGGACAATCTCTAGAAAAGTGACCAACCACCCTATAATCATAACAACCATACTAACTGGAATATGCAATCGTGGGGCAATCCTTAGCAAAGTGCCCACACTAACGATACTGATAACAAGCTTTACCAAATGAAGTCCGATAGGAAGATCTCACGGAACCTGACCAACCACCCTGGCCTACGCACCCTGAATTCAAACCTTGAAGAACTTGACCCGTACTATTTATACTATGCTCGACATGCTCTGTATAACCACCCTCTAAAACTTGTGGAGTAACTGAAACTGTTCTACTAGATAAGAAGCAATGGAACTGATCCCTAGTAGAGAATCCCCTACCTCGAGTCTGGGAACCTTGGAAACTACCTTGATAATGACGCTTCTTACTACTACCTCCATATGCCTCACGACATAAACCCTCAATAGCCCAAACATGATCAACTACATAAAGAAAGGTAGTCCTAACTACAACTAAGTGCTCGGTCGCCAAATGGAGCAGTGAAATCAAACCCCCAATAAAACTCTAAACCCTCTCAAATTCTGTAGGTAAAACCTTAGCATTGCTCATAACCATCTCATGGAACCTTTTCTCATACTCTAATACTGACATACAACCCTGCTGGAGTACTGGAACCTCAAGTCTAACTAATCCACCACTCAAAGAACTAGGTACTACCCCTACCTGGGGTACTAAAGCACCCACCAGAGGACTCGGAGTCCTAGACATGGTATCCTAAAGAACTGGGGTAGCATGAAACCCTACCAGAGGCTGGTCTGGCCTCACACCCTATATCTGATGAGGTATGCTCCTGCTCTAAAATCCTGGCACTGACGGAAGAACTGAAGCAACAGGCACTGAAGCCTCGATATCACCCACTGCCATACGCATCTTAGGCATCTGAGATGGAATGAAACAATTAAAGGTTAGAGGTCGATAAAGTCAGGACGCACGATAAGGATCCAAGAAGATAGAAATTTTCCTAGTAATGCCCTGTAGCCTCCCGTAGATAGGATACAAACATCATTGTACTGATCTGCGAGGCTCTACTTAGATACTTGCTTCAGTACCATGACACTAGAGAACCTAGAGCTCTGATACCAAGCTGTCACGACTCGATTTCTCAGGTCATGATGGCACCTACAGCCCCAGTAGGTGAACCAATCCCCAGAGCCTATAACAGTTAGTAATGGGCTACTACCTAAGCCAATACGCACAATAAAAATAAATAAGCGGAAGTAGATATAAGATAAAGACAATGCAGAAGAAATAACCTAAATATAAATATAAACGAGGAAACTACACCAACTCCAAGACTTGGTATCGATAGTACATGAGCTTCTAAATAGAATACAAGTGCTAGAAGTAACACAATAATAAGTACAACTGTCTCCGAATATACAATGAGTAACAGTGCGAAAAGATGAGATATGGTCAAGCCCTGGTCGGCAAGAGCTCACCCTAGTCTTGAATATCCAAAGCAGCACTAGTTTCCACACGATCAACGGCAAAATCTCACACTAATATCTGAACTAGAAAGATTTAGAAGTGTAGTATGACTACCAATAGCTAAGAAACATGTACCCAGTAGGAAACATCAATCGACTGAGCGCATATAAGATATAAAAATAGTAAGAAGCAAATAGCAAAGAAGCAGTCACTGAAACAATAGAGAAAGCACATGGAAACTAGCCAGGATAAAAGTTAACAAGAATCACAAACATGCTATGCTAGCCAAAGAAGATATATATAACACAAAACACAAGTGAAGGAAAGAAGAACGCACCTGGAGTCCTTGCAACAACAATATATATAAAGAGAGAGTTGAGAAAATAGCGATATACCGGTAACCTCAAGTAGAAAAGGGAATGAGGGAAAGTATGGAAACATAATCAAGCTAGAAACAATATAACTAATGGAAACATGCTTAAACACCCAATTAGAATCAGAGAATCAGATAACAACCCTACAATTACAATCCTAGGGTGGAATAAACTAAGCCATAAGGAAACTAAAACCACAAACTAGCACCATGAAAGATGGTAGGTTCTGCTAACCCATAAATACTCACAAGGCCATATAAACAGTGCCTCAATAATAAAGGAACTGCTAGGACATCAATAATCAAAAGATCCAATAGTCAGAGCCTCAATAGGCTAGAATCCACTAAACCACCAAGAACCAAAGGCCATAACAAGCTCTATAAGATGACAGGAGTAACATAATCTACCTACAGTCCCAACAGTCACCCATACAACTGACGAACACAATCAAGTGAAAAAAACCCTCCGGCATCCCATACTACCGAAGTGTACACTGAGCAAATAGAAAACTAGAGTGGAATCTAAATACAATATGCATGATAATGTGATACGATGGAACTAGTGTGATAGTAACCCGTATGTTACCCCCTCCGATACCTAAAAGGCCCAATAGAGGCAGGATCCATAGAAGGGATTCCCCCGAGTACCTTTACTCTATCGTACCCCCTTCTCCGGCATACTCGGCCCATAGCTCTTGGTCCAGGAATGACAGGGTACATGGAGGTCTACTCGTAGAACACGTACTAAAATCGTGAAATCTCAAAGTACAACTGCCTAGAATGTGTCTTGATGTAAATTAATAATCAGAATTTCATAGTATGTGCCTAGAATCGAATCAAGTTTAAAACAATAGTAGTGATCTCAAAACCCTGTCAAAGGGTGCCCAAAGTATATTCATGTCTAAATCACTAATCAAGTCTTAATAACCCTCATAGAGGGTGCCCGTAGCATATCCGAGTCTATATACATAGTAAAAACATGCCTAGCACTCTGGCACAGTCGAGTCTAGTATAAGTGTGAAAACAAGTGATAAAATCATCACAATACCCTCTTTACTCCAAGAGTTTTCATAAAAGAAAAAAAATCAGTTCTAGGACTATTTTATAATCATTTTACTAAAAATGGGCCCTCGGGGCCAAACAAAGTTTAAAAAATTAGTTATAGTAGGCCCAAAGCCAAAATAGTAGTAAAACATACAGAAAAATCCTTTGCATGAATGATATGCTCACAAATAATAGGTTAGCCCAATGGCTCACAAATATTTCTATCGGTCCTACACATGCATAATCAGTTCAACAACACAGACATCTAGCCTAAAGTAGTATCACGATGTCTGGGACTCGCAGAGATTCCCAAATATCCCACTGTCTATGTTCAAGAGGCATAAACAAAGGATACACGGGGCCACAAGGGTAATATTACAACACTACAATTAATACTACAAACAACGCATGAAATAACGGATAGAAGAGGCAGACAAGGTCTGAGGGTACTAACCTAGAAAATTAACTCAAGGATGCTAATTAATGCAGTTATAGCCTATATACACAGAGTCTAGGTAGGAAAAGCCATAACCTACTTATCGTCCGATGACTTGCTATGGGAATGACATCATCTTGCTCAAACTGCTCCAAGAAGTCCCAATTCACAAAAAAACTATCAACACAATAATCTACATGTCAAAATAAGACCAACGATACCCATAATGCTAGAAACGTAACTGGGTCAAAATCTGAGTCACATGTGGGCTCGTGGGCATCACAACCCAAAGCGTAAAATGAAAAACATCATGGTGTTCTCCATATTCCTGGGAGAACATATTCAAAATTTGAGGAGAAACACACCATTAGAATGGTGCCTCCTCGAGTTGCTCGGAATGCTACTCCTCAAGTTCTGGTTCCCGATGTCACGAATGATGAGTTTAGGAATGCTATTCACTTGCTAGCCCAAACTTTGGCAACTCAGGCCAATCAACAGGTTCCTGCCCCCGTCCATCCTCAAGGAGGGATAGCAGCCCAAGCTCGTGACTTCATCCGTATGAACCCACCAGAGTTTTGGGGTTCGAAAGTGAGTGAGGACCCGCTCAACTTTATTAATGAAGTAAAGAAGATATTTGAGGTTATGCAAGTGGTTGGGGTTGATTGTGTTGAGCTTGAATCCTATCAACTCAAGGATGTGGCTCACATTTGGTTCACACAATAGAAGGAGGCTAGGGTGAGGGATGCAATCTCCACAACTTGGGAGTGTTTTGAGAGAGCCTTTATTGATAGGTTCTTTCCCCGTGAGTTGAGGCAAGCGAAAGTGGAGGAATTTGTGAACTTGAGACAGGGTTTGATGTCAGTGCAAGAGTATAGTTTGAAGTTCACTCAGTTGTCTAGATATGCTCCCTCCATGATAGCGGACCCGCATGATCAAATGAGCAAGTTCATATATTGGGTTTCTGATGTGGTGAAGAAAGAGTGTAGGTCTGCTTTGTTGTTGAGTGATATGAACATTTCTCGACTCATGACTCATGCTCATCAAATTGAGGTTGACAAGCTTAGGGAGATGGTAAGGAGAACAAGATGGTTAGATCCGAGGGATCAAGTTTTGGTCATCACAGGTCCGGAGGTGGACATCGCTCTTCTTTCCAGAAGAAGTCATCAAGATCCGTTCATTCTTCTGTTAGTGCTCCTACTTAGGCTCATAAGCCTTGTTATGATCAGGGTGGTAGAGAATCTGGTTCCTATTCCCAGTCTCAAGGTAGTGTTACTAAGGGACCTTCCTACCCAGTTTGTGTTAAGTGTGGGAAGACTCACCCCGGTGAGTGTTTGGCTGGTAGAGAGGGTTGTTTTGGGTGTGGTCAAACTATGCACAGTTTTAGAGATTTCCCTTCAGCTAAGAAGGGGCAAGGAGGTGGTAGGACTCAGTATAACCCAACAGCTTCAGATGGTAGACCAGCCCCACAGGGCGTAGCTTCTAGTTCTAGTGGTCAGCGCCAGGACCGTCTTTATGCTATGTCCTCCCGCTAGGATCAAGAGAGTTCTCCAGATGTAGTTACCGGTATGTTAAAAGTCTTCTCTCTTGATGTGTATGCCTTGTTGGATCTCGGTGCCTCCTTATCTTTTGTAACCCCTTTTGTGGCTTGTAAGTTCGAGGTTCATCCTGAATTGCTTTTAGAACCCTTTCATGTTTCTACTCCTGTTGGTGAGTCAGTCCTAGCCGAAAGAGTCTATTGAAATTTCCCTATCTCAGTCCTTTATAATGTCACTTCAGCAGATCTAGTAGAGTTGGAGATGACTGATTTTGATATTATTCTTGGTATGGACTGGTTGTATGCATGTTATGACTTAGTTGATTGCCTCACTCGTGTGGTTAGTTTCAAGTTTCCTAATGAACCTGTCCTAGAATGGCAAGGTAGTCCCTCTTCTTCGAAAGGTCCTTTCATATCTTATCTTAAGGCTAGGAAGATGATTTCTAAAGGTTATGTCTATCATATAGTTTGGGTTATGGACACAGAGTCTGAGACCCCGACTATTCAGTATGTTCCAGTTGTGAACGAATTCCCAGAAGTGTTTTCCGATGATTTGCGTGGAGTCCCACCCGAGCGGGAGATCGACTTTGGGATAGATCTTCTTCCAAATACGAATCCTATCTCTATTCCTCTCTATAGAATGGCCCCTGCGGAGCTCAGGGAGTTAAAAGATCAATTGAAGGACTTGGTTGATAAGGGTTTCATCAGGCCTAGTATCTCTCCTTAGGGTGCCTCAGTTTTGTTTGTTCAGAAGAAGGATGGATCTTTTAGAATGTGTATTGATTACCGCCAATTGAACAAGGTCACAATCAAGAATAAGTATCCCATTCCTAGGATTGATGACTTGTTCGATCAGC
The DNA here is from genome assembly GCA_003996215.1 of Jaltomata sinuosa. Taxonomy (NCBI): domain Eukaryota; kingdom Viridiplantae; phylum Streptophyta; class Magnoliopsida; order Solanales; family Solanaceae; genus Jaltomata; species Jaltomata sinuosa. The sequence goes on along the minus strand of QJPP01000214.1, from coordinate 443,790 downwards.
TTCAGGGTGCTTGTTTCTTCTCTAAAATTGACCTTAGATCCGGTTATCATCAACTTTGAGTTCGGGAATGTGATATCCCAAAGACAGCCTTCAGGACTCGGTATGGTGATTATGAGTTTGTTGTGATGCCTTTTGGTCTAACGAATGCTCCTGCAGCTTTTATGGGTTTGATGAACCGTGTATTCAAACAGTATTTGGATATGTTTGTGATTATTTTCATTGATGATATCCTCATCTACTCTCGGAGTGAGGAGGAGCATGCGGATCACTTGAGGGTTGTGTTGCAAACTCTCAAGGATAGACAGTTGTTTGCTAAGTTTAGAAGGTGTGAGTTTTGGATGTAGTCTGTTGCTTTTCTGGGTCATATTGTGACTAAAGATGGTATTCGGGTTGATGCTCAAAAGATAGAGGCAGTAAAGAACTGGCCTAGACCTATTTCCCCATCTGATATTAGGAGCTTTTTGGGTTAGGCTGGTTACTATAAGAGGTTTGTGGAAGGTTTTGCTTCCATTGCTGCCCCTTTGACCTAATTGACTCAGAAGAAGGTGAAATTCCAGTGGTTCGACTTGTGTGAGAAGAACTTTCAGGAATTGAAAACTAGATTAACCACCGCTCCAGTGTTAGCTCTACCCGAGGGCTTGGATGATTTTGTTGTGTATTGTGATGCTTCTTGGATTTGTTTGGGTTATTTTTTGATGCATCATGGTAAGGTGATTGCCTATGCCTCTAGACAGCTTAAGACTCATGAGAAGAACTATCCTACTCATGATCTTGAGTTAGCAGCCGTGGTCTTTGCTTTGAAGATTTGGAGACAATACTTCTATGGTGTGCATGTGGATGTATTCACCGATCATTAGAGTCTTCAATATATGTTCACTCAAAAGGAATTGAATTTGCGACAAAGGAGATGGCTTGAGCTCCTTAAGGATTATGATATGAGTGTGCTTTACCATCCGGGTAAGGCCAATGTTGTGGAAGATGCTTTGAGTAGGTTGTCTATGGGAAGTGTAACTTCTATTGAACATGGAAAGAAGGAATTGGTTAAAGAAGTTCATAGGCTTGCTCGGTTGTGAGTTCGCCTTATGGACTCGACCGAAGGTGGTGTGATTGTGACTAATGGTGCCGAATCATCCTTGGTGGCTGAGGTGAAAGCCAAGCAAGACCAAAATCCCATTCTACTTTAGCTTAAGGGTGCAGTTCGTCAGCAAAGGGTTGAGGTTTTCTCCCAAGGGGGAGACGGTGTGCTTCATTATCAGGGTCGCTTATGTGTGCCAGATGTTGATGGGTTGAGACAACAAATTTTGTACAAGGCCCACAGTTCTTGATACTCCACTCATCTGGGTGCCACTAAGATGTACCATGACCTACGGGAAGTCTTTTGGTGGAATGGTATGAAGAAGGACATAGCCGGGTTTGTGGCTAAGTGTCCCAACTATTAACAGGTTAAGATGGAACATCAAAGGCCAGGTGGTATGCTTCAAGATATTAACCTTCCCACTTGGAAATGGGAAGCAATCAATATGGACTTTATTACAGGTTTGCCTCGTACTCGAAGGCAATATGATTCCATTTGGGTAATCGTTGACCGGATGACCAAGTCATACCATTTCTTGGCTGTTAAGACTATGGATATTGTGAATGATTATGCCATACTCTACATTTGGGAGATAGTCCGATTGCATGGTGTTCCCTTGTCTATCATTTCTGATTGAGGCCCTCAGTTTACATCTCAGTTTTGGAAGTCGTTTCAGAAAGGTCTTGGTACTAAGGTAAAGCTTAGCACAGCCTTCATCCTCAGACAGACAGCCAAGCAGAGCATACTATTCAAACTTTGGAGGATATATTGAGAGCGTCTGTGATTGATTTCAAAGGTAATTGGGATGATCACTTGCCTCTTATCGAGTTTGCCTACAATAACAACTTTCACTCTAGCATCCAGATGGATCAGTATGAGGCACTTTATGGCCGAAGGTGTATATCTCCTATTGGTTGGTTCGAGGTTGGTGAGGTAGCCTTGATTGGTCCAGATTCTGTACATGATACCATGGAGAAAGTTCAGCTTATTCGGGAGAGGTTGAAGACCGCTCAGAGTTAACAAAAATCTTATGCGGATGTGAGGAGAAGGGAGTTGGAATTTGAAGTTCATGATTAGGTTTTCCTTAAGGTCTCACCCATGAAGGGTGTGATGAGGTTTGGCAAGAAAGGGAAGCTTAGTCCCCATTTTGTAGGTCCTTATCGGATTTCGAGGAGAGTTGGTAGTGTTGCTTATGAGTTGGAGTTGCCAACGGAGTTGGAAGCGGTTCATCCAGTTTTTCGTGTTTCCTTTTTAAAGAAGTGTGTTGGCGATCCGAGCTTGATTATTCCTTTAGAAGATGTGGGTGTGAAGGATGGTCTCACTTATGAGGAGGTTCCCGTGGAGATCCTTGATCGTCAGATTCGGAGGTTGAGAAATAAAGAAGTTGCTTTGGTAAAAGTCCTTTGGAGGAATCAACTTGTTGAGGGTGCTACTTGGGAAGCAGAAGAGGCCATGAAGGCCAAATATCCTCATCTCTTTCCTTCCAATTCTGTTCCAGCTTGAGGTACTAGTTTCCTCCTTAGTATGTCCCTCTGATTCTACTCCATCAGTTCCTCTCATGATTTTAGCATGCACCCATGTTTTACGAAGTTAGTTTATCATGTTTTCAAGTTGAAAAGTTCAAGTTTTATGATTACTCTATGATTTCCATGTTTTGATGTTTGATTGGGCTGTTTTCCCCTCAGTTTTCCTTGTTTAGTCTTCATTTGAGGATGAATAATCCCAAGGGGAGATATTGTAACACCCCGGAAACGTATCCTGCTTTTAAACTCAGACTTGCAGAAAATTTTTAGACTTCCACAAGTCATGGAAGTGACTCATGATTTCAGTCCTGCAGACCATCCTCATGTCTGAGAACCACGAGTTAGTTTCATGACTCGTGAACATTTCCACGAGTCGTGGAACCAAACTGTGGAACTCAGACAGAGAATAGTCAAGTTCCCTAAGTTCAATGACTCAGTCCTACGACCCATGGAAGCTTCCACGAGTCATCCTGTGGGACCATAGGAAACATCCAACTGCCTGGAATTTTGGCTCAGGAACCACGACTCCATTCCATGAGTCATGACTGGTTCTACAATTAGTGGGAGGGACCAGTGGAACCTGAAGTCGGGTTTTTAAGTCAGTTTTTCTAAGTCAAATCCCTGGGGTATTTTAGTCATTTCCCACCCTTTTTAACTCCTAAGTGAAGTCGTTTTGACTGCTTTTAGAAGGGTTTTCACCCATATTATCCTAAGTCTATCTAAAGCTCCTCATTCTTCACTCAAAAGAGAAAGTTTCTCTCAATCTCAAGTCTCCAAGCTCCTAGTCAAGTCTCCTAATCTTTTCCATTGAAGTGGGTGATCTTCCACCAAGGTATATGGTCTTTAACAATGGGTTCCTTTTACCCTTGTGCCCAAAATCCCCAATTCTTATGTTGAAGTATGAACTTATGAAATTAGGGTTTTGATCTAAATTTGGGGAAAGTTTATGAAATCAGTTCCTATGTTTAAATTCATAGTGTCTTTTTGATTTTACATGATTTGATTATGACTCTCTTATTGGTTTTGAAAGCCCGAGCATGAAAGTTGATTTCTAGCATGAAATTATGAATTTGCATGTTTTCAATAGAAAATTAGCATGATTAGATATCATGGCCTCTATGTATTTAAGAAATTGCATGCCTAATTCTTTAAGTATGAATTTAGCAAGAAAAGCATGTTTTGAATTATGGCTATGCTAAGTCTATATATGTATGAATTTGAATTGCATGGCATCAGATATGTCTTATTGCTTTTCAAACAGTTTTGGCATCAGATATGTCACGAGTTATGAACATCTTTAACATCATACATGTCATTGGTTATGAACAGTTTTGACATCAGATATGTCATCAGTATGAACAGTTTTGGCATCAGATATGCCCAGTATTATATGAGCTATATGTATGTTTTGGGAGTAGTATTAGCACCGAGTTGGAAAGGGTGAGAGTATCCAAAAAGGTCCCAGAACTACGTGCCCCCATAGGTCTTAAGTCCCCTCTGTTAGGCATCAGTTTTAGTGATCATGCCACAGTAGTGCCTTTATACCCTGGAAAGGTATATTGGGTCCTCTCGATGGGGTGGATACATCAAATTCCATGTAGCTCACATGGTCTATGTCGGTTAGAGAACCTCCCACAGAAAACAGTTTATGCTTTTAAAACTTGCATTTGACTCTTATTTAGATTTCAGACTTATTACTTATGACTATGTTTTAGTTTACAGAAAGTATTAGAGTCATTGCACTCAGTTTATGTTTAAAAGCATGATTTCAGTTATTTAAGTATACTTAGCATGTTTTGATCAAGTTCATGCCTTGCTCATATACTTAGTACATTCCATAGTACTAACGCATATTGCGCTACATCCTTTTGATGATGCAGATTTAGGTGTCCCTTCACAACTTTGTGGCTAGAGTTCCTGGCCGCTCACTCTCAGCTTTGGTGAGTCCTCATAGTACGAGGAATAAACTTTATTCTAGATTTTCTATGTTTCCTTTCCTTCCAGATTATTGAGTTAGTTGGGGTATTATCCCATCAACTCCTTATGCTAGTAGTAGAGGCTTTTCAGACATAGTATCGTTGGGTTCCGTTGGATGATTGTATCTCTTGATTCGACTTTTTGTTTATGATATTTTGAGTCTTTATCTATGATTGCTTTCGCTTATCTTTTGTTATGCTTGAGAATGCTATGAACAAGGGTTAGCTTGGGATCCTTGGGGTTCCAACTCCCGTGTTACGTCTAGGGTAACCTCAAGGCATGACAAAATGGCCATAAAGACCAAACAAATAGATCGAACACCAAACTACCAGTCCTAGCAATCCATAAATGACTTGGGGCCACTATAGTCAAGCTCTAATAGTACAGAAAAGGAAAAAACACGTAAAAAACTGGAAGGGTCATTACATTAGCCCATTTCTATTCTGCCATATCAGATGGCACCACATGAGTTGATGGAGCTTAAGGATCATCTCCAGGATCTGTTGAGTAGAGGGTTCATCAGGCCTAGTGTGTCTCCATGGGGTGCTCCAGTTCTGTTTGTGAAGAAGAAGGACGGGTCCATGCATTTATTTATTGACTACCGATAGTTGAATATGGTAATTGTGAATATTAGATATCTGATGCCGCATATTAATAATTTGTTTGAACAGTTATAGGGGTAGCAGTGTTCTCTAAGATTGACTTAAGGTCTGGCTATTACCAATTGAGGATTAGGGTTGTGGACATCTCAAAGACTGCATTTAGGACTCGACACGACCATTATGAGTTCCTAGTCATGTCTTTTGGATTGACTATTGACCCAACAACATTTATGGAGTTGATGAACCATGTGTTATGTGCCTACTTGGACACATTTCTGATTGTGTTCATCGATGACTTATGATATATTTGAGGAGTAAATAAAAGCATGACCAGCATCATAGAGTTGTACTTCAGACCTTGCGAGACCATCAGTTATATGCCAAATTCACTAAGTGTGAGTTTTGGCTTGAGTCTAAGGCATTCCTAGGGCACGTGGTATCCAAAGATGGGATTATGGTTGATCTCGTGAAGATTGCGACAGTTTGTGATTTGGCTAGGCCTACTTCTCCTACCAAGGTTCACAGTTTCATTAGGTTGGCAGGTTACTACAGATGGTTTGTGGAGGAGTTTTCTTCTATAGAAGCTTCATTGACTAGATTGACTCTGAAGAATGTTCCCTTCCATTGGTCAAATGAGTGCAAGATGAGATTTCTGAAGAACAAGGCCTTCTTGACTTCAGCTCTGATTCTTACTCTTCCGGTTAAGAGCTAGGGGTTTATCATGTATTGTGATTCTTCAAGTATTGGTTTGGATTGTGTGTTGATGCAGTAGGGCCGAGTTATTGCTTATGCTTCTAGATAGTTAAAGGTTTACGAGAGAAACTACCCCACACATGACTTGGAGTTGGCAGCGGTAGTCTTCACGTTAAAGATTTGGAGGCATTATATTTATGGCATGCATTATGAGATCTTCACTCACCATCATAGTCTTCAGTACATTTTCAGCCTGAAGGATGTAAATTTGAGGCAGTGTAGGTGGTTGGAGTTACTGACGGACTATGATATCTCTATTCTTTATCATTCGGGAAAGGAAAATATGGTAGCGGATGCCTTGAGCCAGAAAGCAGTGAGTATGGGTATCTTGGATTTCCTAGCAACATATAAGTGACCTTTAGCTTGGTACATCCAGTCCTTGGCTAACAGGTTGGTTAGACTTGATATCTCTAAGCTGGGCCATATTCTTGTTTGTGTTGAGACTAGATCATCCTTGTTAGAGCAGATTTAGGCACAACAGTTTGATGATGTAAGGTTGAGGATCATTTATGACAAGGTGTTGGGCAGTAAGGCTAGGAAGGTGACCTTAGATTCAGAGGGTGTTCTGAGGATCGAGGGTCGTATCTGCGTTCCTAGAGTTGATGACTTAGTTAGACTGATCTTGGAGGAGGCTCATTTTTCTAGATATTCTATTCATCCCGAGGTAGCTAAGATGTATCATGACTTGAGGCAACACTATTTGTGGTGTGGGATGAAGAAGGATATTTCAGCTTTCTTATCTAGGTGCTTGAACTGTCACCAGGTGAAGTTTGACCACCAGAGGCCAGGTGGTTTGACTCAGAGGCTACCTATTCCGGAGTGGAAATAAGAGCAGATAGCTATGGACTTTGTTGTTAGTTTTCCACATACTTTGAAGAGATTTAATGCTATTTGGGTCTTTTGTAGATAGGTTGACAAAGTCTGCTCACTTTTTGCAAGTTCATACTTTCTACAGTTCTGAGAGGTTGGCTCATATCTACATTCGTAAGATTGTCCATTTGCATGGTTTTCCATTTTCTATCATTTTTGACCGTGGTACTCAGTTCACTTTGCATTTTTGGAGGTCTTTTCACAGAGAGTTGGGCACTAGAGTTGAGCTTCGCACCACTTTTCATCTGTAGACTGATGGCCAGTAAGAGTGTACTATTCATGTTCTAGAAGATATGTTATGAGCCTGCATTATTGATTTTAGAGGTCAGTGGGACCAATGCTTAGTCTTGGCAAAGTTCGCTTATAATAATAGTTACCATTCCAGCATTTAGGTGGCTTTATTTGAGGCATTTTATAGTAGGCGGCGCAGATCTTCGGTGGTTGGTTTGATGTTTTTGAAGTTAGGCCGTGGGGTATTGACTTGCTTCGTGATTCTATGGATAGAGTTTGGGTCATTCAGGAGAGACTTTGCACTGCCCAAAGTAGGCAGAAGAGTTATGCCGATCGGAGAGTTTGAGATCTAGAGTTCATGGTTGGTGATAGTGTATTCCTTCAGGTGTCTCCCATGAAGGGCGTGATGAGGTTAGGGAGGAAGGGTAAGCTCAGTCGTAGGTTCATTGGGCCATTTGAGATCCTTCATCACATTGGAGAGGTTGCTTATGAGTTGGCCTTGCCTCCTTCTCTTTCCAGTGTTCACTCAGCTTTTCATATCTCTATGCTGCATCTATATATTACAGATGAGTCTCACGTACTTCAGTGGGATTCGATTCAGTTGGATGAGTCTTTGGCTTTTGATTAGGAGCTTGTTGCTATTTTGGACAGGCAGGTTAGGAAGTTGAGATCCAAGAAGATTCCATCAATTAAGGTTCAGTGGCACCATCATCCTGTCGATGGGGCTACTAGGGAGATTGAGACCAACATGCAGACCTGCTATCCTTATCTTTTTGAGTCTTTAGGTATTATCCTTTCTCTAACTTTCGAGGACGAAAGTCCTTTTAGTAGTGGATGTTTTGATGACCCTCCAGGTTATTTTCATTTTTTCATGCTTTTTTTGCTTTTCAAGCTTTCCCTCTGCGACTACAGGTCATTTATGACTTACCAGAACTGACGGTTTGGTGCCTGGTCCATTTGTTAGGTCGTTAAGGCCATTTCCCTATTTCAAAACTTAAACTTAGGAAATCTATGACTTTGGTCAACTTTCTTGGTAAACATGCTCAGAATCAAATCCTGATAGTCCCGTTAGCTCCGTAATGGGGATTTTGGTCTAGTGGGAGCCTTGGTCGGAGTCTAGGAGCTTTCAGTTTGGTTTTGTCTCGGTTTCTTTGTTTTCAGGCTAGTTTGGCTTGTGGGGTTAACTTTGGTCAACATTCAGAGAAGACGGCCTCAGATGAAAATTGTGTTAATGTTGTTAGGTTTGGAATGTCGACTTTGGACAAGTGGGACCTTTGGTTTAGGTCCCGAGGCTTCCAGACTTATTTTGGGGCATTGAGTTCTGAGTTTGTTTTTAGGCATGGGGCCCACTTTTTGTTAAAACAATCTCCATCGGGAGTTTTGTCGATTCTGTTGAGTTCGGAATGCTATTTCTGGTAGGGTTGCATGGTTGGTTTGTGTTCACAGGGTTTTGAATGAATCCCGAGGGTCCGTCGAGTGACTTTTTAGCCTTGGAAAATTTTTCATTGCTGTTGTGTGTTGCAGACCAGTTTGGTCATTGCGACGACAAGGTGGCCATTATGTTGTGGTGGTGTAGCTTCCTGGACATCGCGATTGCGTGCGCTTCTCCTCGCGACCGCGATGAAGCAGGCTGGGACCCAGTCCAACTTGTTCTACGCAATCGCGTGGCTGGACCATCGCGATCGCGATGGTCTAACCAATGCTTCTTCACGATCGCATGGGGTCCCTTGCAAATGCGATGAACGATGCCTAGCAGCTATATAAGCTGCCAACTTTATTTTCTCCTCCACAATTACAAACATTCTCCATTGATAAGCTCTTAAGCTGCAATTCCAAAGCTAGTTACTCATTTCTCTTGGTCCGGTAAGTCCCCTCTGATCTCTCTTCTCTTTTCCGTTGTATAATTCTCCTTAATTTTGTCATTTTTCTGTTAGTTTTCCTTTGGTAATTCTCTTGAACTTGTAGGACTTTGGGGCTGTTTTGGGCCCCAAAACGAGTCCCGTTCGTACTCAAGTTTTAAGCATGGGTTCCTTGACCCGTTGCAGATGTAATTGTGAATTTTGTTTATGTTTCATTGCATGGGCTCCGAGGTCATTTTACGACCCGATTTCTGTCCTGAATTTTTGTATAGTAATATGGGTGTCATTCTTCTCATCTTGACACCTGGATTATGTTCTTGATAGCGTGTCGGCTTTCTGAGGCTGTCCGAAAGGGGAAGGAATACAAGTGACGGTTTGTATTTGCAGTTCAGCCCTGAGGTAGGTTAAGGTTTACTTTTCTAGACCGAGTTAGTTAGATTTTCATATGATAGATATTATTGGAACGTTAGGTTGGACTGAAGATGGAAATAGCCTTAAATCTTGTAACTTGTGATGAACTGGCCATTTCGAATCGTAGATTAGGATTATTCCTGTTATCATTAGTCTAGGAGCTTATATTATTGTTATGGCTTGTATAGAATCCATAGTATTCTTTTAGGAAGTTTTAGAGGTAGAGTAGAGGTTTGTAGTTATTTCCGTAGTTATATTCTATTATTTTTTCTTTATTATTGATTTTATGTGTAACTATGGGCCCAAGGCCATAGATTGGATTTTGATGGAGCTTTTAGGTTAGTTCTCTTGATTGGAGGGTGTTTTTCCCTGTTTCGCCTTGTTATGTGCTACATTCTCTGAACGTGAAAATTTACATGCTCATACTGCATTCTCATGCCTATCGGTACAGAAAAGGATGATTTTCAAGGTTTTGGTTCCAAACTTAAGATTTACTACGAATACTGTGATTTTTGAACTTTAAAGGAATTATTTTAGGTTTTACTATTGGTTTTGGAAAGGAAAGGAAAAATACTACTTTATGCCAGTTCAAGGGGTGTTCCCGAGCCCTTTTCTCCTTTTTCACTTATATATATATATATATATATATATATATATATATATATATATATATATATATATATTTATAGTCCGATGTGGTATTTCCGACCCCCCATGCGTTATTCCATATTTTTTACTTCTTATTTATATACATACATATATATGCATAGTCTAATGCGGTATTTCGAGTGCCCGATGTTGTATTCTGGGTTTATACAATTATGCACTCATGCATCACGGCATATTCCATCCCATAACATTGGCTTGAGTGTATTTGGATTGACGGCTGTCTTGTTTGACTTGTTATTATTTCCTTCTTGTTGGTTTGGTTATTCCTTTTTTCAGTTTTATAACTAGATTTAGGTGGATCCCGATATTTAGCTTACTTTCCTATAATTTATATTATATATTATCTTTCTGCGCTCGATCAGCCTATGATGCTTGGTACTCATACTACACTCTGCATCTTTTTCTGATGCAGCACCTAGTATGAGCCATTCACGTTGACCCTTCCATCATTCAAGGCCTGTTGCAGTTCAGATTGCGGTGAGCTTCCGGCGCCTTGGAGACTTTACATGCTTTCCATCTATCATTTCTATCTATATTTTGTATTTTGAGTAGACAGAGTTTGTTGTATAGCTACTCCGTACTTTAGACGCTCTTGTATTGGTGACACCAGGTTCGGGTTGGTTCTTTTGTATGTTTTTTCATCTTGGTCACTTTAGGGCAATTTATGTATATTCAGTACAATGGGTATGTATATATGCTATTGGCTCTATCTCCCTTATTTATATATCTTTCGCTTTCTATATATAAACTGCTTTATTTATCTTCCGTGTGGTTTGGGTTCGCTTGCCTACTGGTGGGTTATGTAGGCTCCATCATGGCCCGATTTTGGGTCATGACAAAATTGTACCAGGCGTGGTACCCGAGCCAACAATTATAGAACCTGTACTAGGCATGGTACCCATGCAAACCGATAGATATCCCGTACCAGGCGTGGTACCCAAGCCAACCGATAAGTATCCCGTACCAAGCGTGGTACCCGAACCAACCGATAAATCACAGATATCATACAATCACAGACACAATGAATAAAACCATACTTGTAAACCCAACAAGCATTAAAACAAGTTCATTGCACCGGATTGATAACAAAACATCATTTCACATAAAGTTCCTTATTCCCTAAACATGCAATGTTCAGAAATACTAAGTAATAGTTAATATGCACATATAACGCATCTTAGGAAAACAACAACCATCACCTACCTCGAATTAGCCTGGAAGCTCTACTGGACCAGATCCTTCCCATTTCTTGAAGCTTTTGCTTGTCCTTGGTCTAAAACAACCACATAATACTATAATTAATCAATGTGGCCTAAATATTCCCTGGATTATACCCAAATCCCAATCCCTAGGCCAAACCCATGATCATTCCACCCGTTCTCGGGCTCCCCCACCAATAATTCTCCTAGAACTATTATTTTTATGGTTATATTTAGCAAATTATGGTAAATTAATCATGAACAGGTAATTATAATCAAAACCCAAGATTTATACACCCTAGATTCTTCCTTCGTAGGTCAATCCAAACCTTCCACCAAGCTTGCAACTACCGATTCTAAAGTGTAACAATTGTAGTGCAAAGTTAGGGGAGCAAAATCCTTACCTTTACGACTATAAATTAGTGAAAAACTGATGAGGAGTTGACCAAATTGCCTAGCAGCACTGCCGTAGTGGAAGCCGGCCGCTATAACGGGGTTGACTGCCTTGACTTCCACTATAGTGAGAATTTCTCCGCTATAACAGTCATCATCGTAGCAGTGTTTCAACCACTATAGTGGTTAACACAAAACAGAACCTCAGGAATCCTCCCTAATTTTCCCATTTTGCAACAAACCTTTAAACCTTGACGTTTCAAACCAACCCCTTCAAGTCAAGTTATGATACCGGGAGTTCTACTCACCCGAATTCACTTCTAAAAAGTACTACAGACTCATCAATGTCTTAACTAATTGGAAATCTAGCTCAACCATAATCATTTTACCCAATTCTTTCCTGAATTTCCCTAGACCATACCTCGCTCATGAATCATTCGAGACTAGCTTAGCCCGAATTTTCTAACTTTGGAAAATAGAAGTTTTCTTGCCCAATTCTTGGCATAAAAAGCTTATAAGCAAGAAGAAACTACACCCGCACCCATTTGTTAAGCACCCATCATCAATACATCCCTAGACAAGAGAATTTAGCCACTCATAGCAAGAGAGAAAGAGATACTAGCTGGGTAATTCAAAATCTCTTTCATTAGAGCTGAATCTCAAGTTCTAGATTCAATTTGAGCACACATGTGTTAACCAAGAGAATTAGATTGAAACCCTCTTCTCAATGGAGGTGAAAAACATAGTCTCCAAGCAAAAGGCTCTTTAAAATATTCAGAATGAAAAAAGTTATTTACAATTGTGCCTAAATAGGCCTTTTATAGTGTCCAAAAATGTCACTAAAAATTAGGACAAAAATGCCCCTCGGGAGGTGTGCAGCGCGACATGCGATTCGCACGTTGTGATGTGCGCGTCGCACCCTGCCTCCAGTTGAACTAGTGACTTCAGCTATCTTTGGGAACTCCGTGTGAAGGAGGTGCGGTTCGCACCTTAGGATATGCGCATCGCACAGCGACCGAACCCTTTAACAGACTCTTCAGGACATTTGAAGCTTTGTGTGGAGGAGGTGTGGTTCGCACCTCGGCTTGTTCGTGTCACACGGCCACCACATCTCCAGTCAGAATCTTCAGCTTTTCTGAACACTTCACACTTTACTCCTTTTTAGCTCTTTTTGGGTCCATTTCCTTGTATATCATCATCTATTAAAAGTACCTGCATAGAGATCAATAAAGTCCATAAGACCTCTAAATCTATTCAAAACATAGCAATAATTCATGGAAATAGGCTCAATAAGTTGATAGATTATCGACTTATCAGTATGCATCAGCAGTGTTTCCAGCTAAGCCGGCCTGTCCAGGTGGCATTACATATGGCTGACGGTCAGAGTAGCCAAAGTAATGTTCTTGCTCCATGAGGTGCTCATTCAGGGTCCAAAGGTCGTGGTGGTCATCCTAATTCAGCCGTGTCATCACAGTGGAGTATGTTTGGCCTAGGTTGTTATGTGTGAGGTGAGATAGGCCACTTTTCTAGAGAGTGTCCATCAGTGCAACACCCTAGACGGCAGGATCAGATGGTTCAGGCCCCCAGGGCTCCAATACCTCCAGCTAGAGGCAGGGCACATAGTAGTAGGGGTAGTCCTCAGGGTACTAGAGGTAGGCCTCAGTCTTGTAGATCAGGTGGTCATAGTGGTCAGGGCCACATGTATGCAGTTTCGGGCCGGACAGAGGACGAGGCCTTAGATGTTGTCATCACAAGTACAATCTCCATTTGTCATCAGTCTCCTTCTGTTTTGTTTAATCCAGGGTCTACCTTCTCCTATGTGTCTGCTTATTATGCTACTCATCTGGAGTCTGCTTGTGAGTCATTGCCTGCATACTTGCAGGTATCTACCCTAGTAGGAGATAATTTAGTAGTGTATCAGGTGTATGGGGCTTGTATGGTGACTATCCTGGGGTGTGATATGTGGGTAGACTTGGTTGTGGTTGATATGGTTGATTTCGATGAGATCTTAGGCATGGATTGGTTGTCTCTTTATCATGCGGTCTTGGATTGCTTCGCCAAGACTATTACTCTATGGATGCCTAGTATCCCTCCTATTGTATGGAAGGGTGCCGATAGCTACATGCCGAGGAGAGTTATATCTTTCCTGAGCACCCAACGGTTGGTTGGGAAAGGGTGCTTATCCTAACTTGCCTACGTCCATGATACTAGTGCCATGCCTATCTTGCCTACGTCCATGATACTAGTGCCACCACACCTTCTCTTGAGTCAATTCTTGTGGTTTGTGAGTATTCAGATGTGTTTCCTTCTGATCTTTCGGGTCTTCCTCCTGATCGTGACATTGACTTTAGTATTGATGTTGATCCAAGAACTCAGTTGTCACGACCCGATTTCTCAGGTCATGATGGCACCTATGACCCCTAGTAAGCGAACCAATCCCCGTAGCTCAGAATGGTTAGTAATAGGCTACTATCTAAGCCAATACACACAATAAGAAGAAATAAGCGAAAGCAAATATAAGATAAAGACAACATGGAAGCAACAACTTGAATATAAATATAAACGAGGAAACTACACCAACCCCAAGACTTGGTATCGATAATACATAAGCTTCTAAATGGAATACAAGTGCTAGAAGTAACAAAATAATAAGTACAACTGTCTCCGAATATACAAAGAGTAACAGTGCCAAAAGATGAGATACGGTCAAGCCCTGGTCGGCAGGAGCTCACCCTAGTCTCGAATATCCAAAGCTGCATGAGTCTCCATGCGATAAACGGTGAAAGCTCACACTAATATCTGCACCAGAAAGATGCAAAAGTGTAGTATGAGCACAAATTGCTAAGCATCGGGTACCCAGTAGGCATCATCGGCCTACTAAGCGCATATAAGATATAAAAATAATAAAAAGCATATAGCAAAGAAGCATACACCGAAATAATAGAGAAAACACATGGAAACTAGCACGGATAAAAGTCAACAAGAATCACAAACAAGCTATGCTAGCCACAAAAGATATATATAGCACAGAACACATGTGAAGGAAAGAAAAACGCACCTGGAGTCCTTGCAACAACAATATATATAAAGAGAGAGTTGAGAAAATAGCGGTATACCGGTAATATCAAGTAGAAAAGGGAATGAGGGAAAGCATGGAAACATAATCAAGCTCGAAATAATATAACTAATGGAAACATGCTTAAACACCCAACCAGAATCAGAGAATTAGATAGCAACCCCGCAATTACAACCCTATGATTGAATAAACTAAGGCACAAGGAAACCAAACCACAGACCAACACCATGAAAGAGGGTAGGATCCACTAACCAATAAATACTCAGAAGGTCACATAAACAGTACCTCAACAATAAAGGAACCACTAGGCCATCAATAATCAAAAGATCTAATAGTCAGAGCCTCAAAAGACTAGAATCAACTAAACCACAAAGAACCAAACTCTATAACAAGCTCTATAATATGACAGGAGCAACATAATCTACCTACAGTCCCAACGGCCGCCCATACAACCGAGGAACACAGTCAAGTGAAAACAAACCCTCCGACATCCCATACTACCGGAGCGTACACTGAGCAAATAAAAAACAAGGGTGGAATCTGAATACGACATTCATGATGATGTGATATGATAGAACCAGTGTGATAGTAACCCGTATGTTACCCCCTCCTGTACCTAAAAGGCCCAATAGAGGCAGGATCCATGGAAGGGATTCCCCCGAGTACCTCTACTCCACCATACCCCCTCCTCCGACACACTCGGCCTATATTTCTTGGTCCAGGAATGACAAGGTACATGGAGGTCTACTCGTAGACCATATACTAAGACCACGAAACCTCAAAGTACAACAACTCAGAGTGTGTCCGGATGTAAATCAATAATCAGAATCTCATAGTACGTGCCCAAAATCGAACTAGGTTTAAAATAGTAGTAGTGATCTCAAAACCCCATCAAAGGGTGATTGAAGTATATTCGGGTCTAAATTAATAATCAAGTCTCAATAACTCTCATAAAGGGTTCCTGGAGAATATCCGAGTCTAATTACATAGTAAAAAAAATGCCTAGCACTCCGGCACAGCCGGCTTTATAAGTGTGAAAAGTAGTGATGAAATCATCGCAATACCCTCTTTACTCCAAGAGGTTTCATAAAAGAAATAATCAGTTCCAGGGCCATTTTATAATCACTTTCCAAAAATAGGCCCTCGAGGCAATGCAAAGTTTAGAAAACCGGTTGTAGTAGGCTCGAAGCCAAAATAATAGTAAAACATGTAGAAAAATCCTTTGCATGAATGATATGCTCGCAAACAATAGGTTAGTCCAATGGCTAACAAACATTTCTATCAGCCCTGCACATGCACAAT
The DNA here is from genome assembly GCA_003996215.1 of Jaltomata sinuosa. Classification (NCBI taxonomy): domain Eukaryota; kingdom Viridiplantae; phylum Streptophyta; class Magnoliopsida; order Solanales; family Solanaceae; genus Jaltomata; species Jaltomata sinuosa. The sequence goes on along the minus strand of QJPP01000214.1, from coordinate 427,850 downwards.
CAGTTCTACAACATAGATATCCAACCTAAAGTAATATCACGATGTTCGGGACTCGCGGACATTCCCAAATATCCCACTGTCTATGGTCCAAAGACATAAACAAAGGACAAATGGGGCCACAAAGGTAATATTACAACACTACAATAAATACTACAAACAACACATGAAATAACGAACAGAAGAGGTTGAACAAGGTCTAAGGGTACCAACCTAGAAAACCAACCCAATGATGCTAATTAATGCAGTTATAGCCTATATACACAAAGTCTAGGTAGGGAAAGCCATAACCAACCTGTTGTCTAATGAATATCCACGAGAACGACATTGTCCAAGCTCAAACAACTTCGAGAAGTCCCAATTCGCGAAAACACTATCAACATAATAATTTACGCGTCAAAACAAAACCAACAATACCCATAATACTAGAAATATAACTGGGTCAAAATCTGGGTCACATAAGCCAGAAACGAAAAACACCACGATGTTCCCTACATTTCCTGGAGAACATACTCAATATTTGAGCGAAAACGCACCATTAAAAGGGCTAAAGAGGGCTCAAAACAGCCCAAGAGCCAAGAAATTACAGAGGGAATTAATGGAAGAAAACAGAAATAAAAGGGTAAACTTACCGGATTTAGAAGTCAATAAGCAAACAAGGATCAACAATTATATACCTCCAAGCAGTTGGGATGAATCAAGGGCTTTAATGGAGGTTTTGAGTCTAAATAAACATGGAGAAATGAGGTAGGAAGTTGAGGGAGATGGCTGGAAATGAGGGCTGGCAAGCTTTTAAAAGTTGCCATGCCCAGGCGCTACAATGCCATGCACGCGCAGGTGCGCTGGTGCCATGACGCCTAAGTAGGCGCAGGCGCATAGGCGCCAAAGTGGGCATGCAATGTAGGGGCGCGGGCATGCCAGCGCTTCTTGGCACCCAGGCGCAGGTGCGCACGTGCAGGTGCATCCTAGGCGGTGCCCTACTGCCATGCCAACAACCAGCAACTGCTAATGCTAACTTAGGAAAATTTTCACACGATGGGACCCCAGGAACGCATCCTAGGTCCCACAAACACAAACGAGCTGAGCTATTCGATTGGAAATGGCGTTCTAAATCCAACGAAATTGAAAAAAATCCCATTGGAGGTTTATTTAACAAAAAGTGGGCACCGTGCCCAAAATCAACCTTTAGGCCAACTATTCCAATATGGAACCTAAGGGTCGAAATCAAGTCCAGAAGCCTAGAGACCCAAACCAATAGTCCGTCTAGCCTAAACTCGACACTCCGAAGCTAATAGGGCTGGCGGATTTACATTCGAGGCCATATTCTCAAAATATTTACCAAAGTCAACCAAACAAGCTCAACTGGCCTGAAAACACAGAACGAGAGAGAATTTCAAGCTGAATAGCTCTCGAATCCTGACCAAAGGTCCAACTAGACCAAAGTCCATGCTTCAGAGCTAACAGAACTGACATAATTTGATTCTGATCATGATTACCAAGAATGTTAACTGAAGTCAACGATTTTCAAAGTTAAAGCTCTTAAACAGGGAAACGGCCATAAAGACCAAACAAATGGCTCGGGCACCAAACTACCAGTCCCAACAAGTGATAAATGACTTGGGGCCTCTACAGGAAAACTCTAACTGTACAAGGAAGGCAAAAATGCATAAATGACCGGAAGGGTCATTACATCATCCACTACTAAAAAGACTTTCGTCTTTGAAAGTCAAGAAAAAAGAAAATAGCAGATTCTCAAGATCTACGTATACAAAGCCCGCACTATTCTCTCAGAAAACTCAGGTAGCCTCCTCAACCGAATGGCACCCAACAGAATGAAACCAAGAAAATCAACCAAGCCTTAACTCTTTACTAGCCAAGATAGATTTCAACCTTTAACTCTAAAACTCCAAAGGCTTACCAACCAAACTGAACCTCAAGAATCTCAACTGGAATGCGCTGACACAACATTGAAACCAAAAAGACCAAGGCTATAAACACACGAAACTCAAAAGCTTGATACCACAGCTAGATTCACCTAGAAAGTCACCAACAAAAACCTTTAACTCATGAACTCAATGATCCGCAAAAAACTTTCTAACAACTTGAATCCTTTGTACCAAGACCACCAAGCTTTACATAAGTGGAACACTCGATCCACCTTCGAAATGCTAACTAACCCACCGGAGATCCATAGTTCCTGTTACACCCACCTCAAACGAGGTCACCTTTATACTTGAATTCCAGTCAAGCCAAGCCATAATCTACTAGCACTTGCCATCATAGATAACAACTCGTAGCATATCTTTGAAAAATAAAGTAAGTTATCCCAACTGACCATCAACCAATGAACAAATGCTTTTGCTAAGATCAATCACAACAACTGAACCTATCTGAACCAATCATCGGAGCTCAACTGAAACTCACACACCAAGGTGGGAAAGGCATGTATGAACACCCTTTATCGAAGGAGAATCTACCAACTGTTGAACTGAATAAACCTCGCTGAACCATGCCAAGTCTGAATTGGCTGGAAGGAAATGAACTAAAGCAACCTGCCCAAAAACCCAAACCAAAACCAAAGCCTCGCAAGGAGTGTGGTAGGCCTACCACAAAATCCGTAGCCAACAACTAAAATCCAAGCTTTATAAGTACCACTGTTTCTCCAAATACTCGAACACCATTTGGATTTAGGATCACCTTACTAGCCTCACTTATGAAAGAAGTCCATCATGTCACAAATATCAAGTCAAACACCCTGTAGGCAAAGGAAAGGATGCTTGAAGTCCACTGTTGTCATCTAGCTATTAAAAATTTAGATAACCTTTAACTCACCCCCTTTGGCTCAAAACCACTTGGTCTACTATACCAGTATGTAAACCACCCACTCCAGAAGCATTTTAACATATCGCTACTCTTTGGCCCACACTGGCCGAGTCTAACCAATGCTGGAACCCCATAAAACAGAAAACCTCTCAAATAATCATCCATATCAAGACTCTCACTCTCGAAACACCCAAGTCAACCATCAATCTTAAAATATCATCAGAATCCAAAGTAACCCTGCTGGTCTCAACCTGAATGACCTTATCACATATGGCACACACCTACTGATCTTTGAACTGACGCTGCTGAATCTATCCAACCAAGGTAGAATGGACCTTGCACTGACCAGAACACCACTAGGATTTGGCAAGTCAAGCCTAATCCAATGGTTAGCCAAGGACTGGATGTCCAAGGCCAATGACCACTCCGAACTATGATAGAGAAGCTAAGCTTTCCGTAATCACTGCTTTTCAATTCAAAGATGCTGCAACCCAAGATCCTGAAACCCAACTCTAATTTCCAATCAATGCCTCTGTCAAACCTCTAAGTAAACCCATACACTGTCGATGAACACTTATAGGAACTAGAGCCAACTAAGCTCAGAATATACAATTTTCCCAATCTGTAGATGCTACTGAGACTTGGTCCCTCCCAAGGGTATGATGAGGAAACCACAGTCGATGCAACAAGCTCCCAAAGGTAGTACTGGAAGAGGCCACTACCCCGACCTCTCACTAGAAGAAAATCTGACCTTGAATCCATTAAAGGATAAGCCACTACAATATGTAGTCAGTTGAATCACGTCACCACTCACTAACCCAAGAAAACCCTCAGTCTTCACCTCAATCAACTACTAGTACTCATACGCACAAGAGTCATCTCAGTCAGCTACCCAAAATCCACGTATATAAGTAAGGAGTCGTCACCTTCTTTTGCAGATCCAATGAAACCCTTTTCAAGGATATACTTAACCTAAAAAACTCTTCCTCAAAAGACCCTAGAGCTGTTCTCTTATCTCTCACATCTCTTACTGGCAACACTTGATATGACAGAATGAGAATAGGTCAAATGCCCAACTCAACCAAAATACTATGATCAACACTCAACCGCAATGCTATAGTCAAAACTCACCATCATGCTATGGTCAAAATTCAAACAGGATACTATGATCAAAACTCATCCCTCTGGACTGGGGAAGATAATGAAATAACCCAACCAAACTAGAAACAGAAGAAAACCATGGGAGTAACCTATTCACAAGCCAACTCCTTAACCCAACAATTAGAGAAGATCGATTCTAATTTCCCAAAAAAATCAAAACCAACGCATGCCCACTGGCATAACCACTCTAGTCTTCTCAAGAAAAAACCTCAAACTTTAGCACGTAACCACCGGTGTCACACCAACCCAGCAAAAGGACTCCTACCAAAAGCAAGAGAATGGCGTAGGTAACAACCACCCAAGACTGCTAGAAATTAAACAAATCAAACTAACTCTAGAACCCCAACGAAACCAAAAATAAAACTAACTAAGAAAAAGAGGCTATCAAGACCTACCTATGAGTCACAACACAGGGAAGTCACCTCTCAAGGACAGCATACCCCATCTACTACTAAAAAGAATCAACCCATTGAGAAATTACATGCATAAACACTACAACTCAAGTAGTACCACAACTAATAAGAAATATGTAGGCATATATACAATTACATAAAAAGGGTAGAATTGCAATGCGAACAATGCTATTTCCAACCAAAGATAACAAAAGTCGTCTCTGAAGCAACGATAGCTAGAACCTCTACTTATGGCCTACCAAGAGGGTCATCGGACTGGTAGTGTCTATCTCTTGATTGAGTAGTCAAAGATGAAGGCTCAATCATCTCTCACTGGGGACAATCTCTAAAAAAGTAACCAACCACCTATAATCATAACAACCATGCTGACTGGGATATGCAATCGTTGGAAATCCCTAGCAAAGTTCCCACACTCACGACACTGATAACAAGCTTTACCAAATAAAGTCCAACAGGAAGATCTCACAGAACCTGACCATCCACCATGGCCTACACACCCTAAATGCAAACCTTAAAGAACTTGACCCGTACCATGTCTACTCTTCTCGACATGCTCTGTACAACCACCCTCTGAAACCTGTGGAGCAATTGAAACTGGTTTGCTAGATAAGAAGCAATGGAACCGATCCCTAGTAGAGAATCCCGTATCTCGAGTCTGGGAACCTTAGAAACTACCTTGACAATGATGCTTCTTACTAATACCTCCATATGCCTCACGACTTAAACCCTCAATAGCCCAAACATGATCAACTACCTGAACAAAGGTAGTCCCAAATGCAACTAAGTGCTCGATCGCCAAATAGAGCAGTGAAATCAAACACCCAATGAAACTCTGAACCCTATCAAACTCTGTAGGCATAACCCTAGCAGTGCACCTAACCATCCCGTGGAACCTTGACTCATACTCCAATATCTACATATAACCTTGTTGAAGAACTGGAACCTTAAGTCTAACTGATGCACAACTCAAAGAACTGGGTACTGCCCCTACCTGGGGTACTAAAACACCCACTGGAGTACTCATAGTCCTAGCCATGGTATCCTGAAGAACTGGGGTATCATGAAACCCTATCAGAGCTGGGCTGGCCTCACACCCCATATCTTATGAGGTATGCTCCTGCTCTGAAATCCTGGCACTGACGGAAGAAATGAAGCAACAGGCACTTAAGCCTCGACATCACCATATGTCGTACTCGTCTAAGGCATCTGAGACGGAAATAAACAAATAAAGGTTAGAGGTCGATAAATCCAGGATGTACGATAAGGAGCCAAGAAGATAGAACTTTTCCTAGTAATGCCATGTAGCCTCCCTAAAATAGGATAGGGATGTCATTGTATCGATCTCCGAGGCTTTACTTACACTTGCTTCTGTACCATGACACTGGAGAACCTAGAGCTCTGATACCAAGCTATTACAACCCAATTTCTTAGGTCATGATGGCACCTACAACCCCCAGTAGGCGGACCAATCACCATAGCCTGGAACAATTAGTAACGGGCTACTACCTAAGCCAATACGCACAATAAGAAGAAATAAGCAAAAGTAGATAAAAGATAAAGACAACGCGAAAGCAACAACCTAAATATAAATATAAACGAGGAAACTACACCAACCCTAAGACTTGGTATCGATAGTACATGAGCTTCTAAATGGAATACAAGTGTCAGAAGTAACAAAATAATAAGTATAACTGTCTTCGAATATACAATGAGTAACAGTGCCAAAATATGAGATGTGGTCAAGCCTTGATCGGTAAGAGCTCACCCTAGTCTCAAATATCTAAAGCTGCACGAGTCTCCATGCGATCAATGACAAAAGCTCACACTAACATCTAACATAAAAAGATGCAAAAGTGTAGTATGAGCACCAATTGCTAAGCAACAGGTACCCAGTAGGAATCATTGGCCGACTGAGTGCATATAAGATATAAAAATAGTAAGAAGCAAATAATAAAGAAGCAGTCACAGAACAAATAGAGAAAGCACATGGAAACTAGCATGGATAAAAGTCAACAAGAATCACAAACAAGCTATGCTAGCCACAGAAGATATAAATAACACAAAACGCAGGTGAAGGAAAGAAGAACACACCTGGAATCCTTGCAATAACAATACATATAAAGAGTGAGTTGAGAAAATGGCGGTATACCAGTAACCTCAAGTAGAAAAGGGAATGACAGAAAGCAGGGAAACATAATCAAGCTAGAAACAATATAACTAACGTAAACATGCTTAAACACCCAATTAGAATCAGAGAATCAGATAGAAACCCTGTAATTACAACCCTAGGATGGAATAATCTAAGCCACAAGGAAGCCAAAACCACAAACCAGCACCATGAAAGATGGTAGGATCCTCTAACCCATATATACTCAAAAGGACATATAAACAGTGCCTCAATAATAAAGGAACCACTAGTACATCAATAATCAAAAGATCCAATAGTTAGAGCCTCAACAAGCTAGAATCCACTAAACCACCAAGAACCAAAGGACATAACAAGCTCTATAATATGACATGAGTAAAATAATCTACCTACAGTCCCAACGGCCACCCATACAATTGAGGAACACAATTAAGTGAAAATAAACCCTCTGGCATCCCATACTATCAGAGCGTACACTGAGCAAACAATAAACAAAGGTGGAATCTGAATACAATATGTATGATAATGTGATATAATGGAACCAGTGTGATAGTAACATGTATGTTACCCCCTTCGGTACCTATAAGGTCCAATAAAGACAGTATCCATAGAAGGGATTCCCTGAGTACTTCTACTCTACCGTACCCCCTCCTCCAGCACACTCGGCCCATACCTCTTGGTCCAGGAATGACAGGGTCCATGGAGGTCTACTCATAGACCACATACTAAAACCATGAAATCTCAAAGTACAACTGCCCAGAATGTGTCCAGATCTAAATAAATAATCAGAATCTCGTAGTACATGCCTAGAATCAAAATGCGTCTAAAACAGTAATAGTGATCTCAAAACCCCGTCAAAGGGTGCCCGAAGTATATTTGGGTCTAAATTAGTAATCAAGTCTCAATAACCCTCATAAAGGGTGCCCAGAGCATATTCAAATCTAAATACATAGTAAAAACATACCTAGCACTCTGGCACAGCCGAGTCTAGTATAAGTGTGATAACTGGTGATAAAATCATTGCAATGCCATCTTTACTCCAAGAGGTTTCATAAAAGAAAAAATCAATTCCAGGACTATTTTATAATCATTTTACCAAAAAGGGCCCTCGGGGCCATGCAAAGTTTAAGAAAATAGTTATAGTAGGCCCAAAGCCAAAATAGTAGTAAAACATGCAGAAAAATCCTTTGCATGAATGATATGCTCGCAAACAATAAGTTAGCCCAATGGCTCACAAATATTCCTATCGGCCCTAAACAGGCACAATCAGTTCTACAACACAAATATCCTGCCTAAAGTAATATCACAATGTCCGAGACTCATAGAGATTCCCAAACATCCCACCGCCTATGGTTAAGAGGTATAAACAAAGGCCACATGGGGCTACAAGGGTAATATTACAACACTACAATGAATACTACAAACAACGCATAAAATAACGGATAGAAGAGGCGGACAAGGTTTGAGGGTACTAACCTAGAAAAACAACCCAAGGATGCTAATTAATGCAGTTATAGCCTATATACGCAGAGTCTAGGTAGGGAAAGCCATAATCTACCTGTTGTTCGATGACTAGCTGCGGGAACGACATCATCCAAGCTGAAACTGCTCTGAGAAGTCCTAATTTGCAAAAACACTATCAACATAATAATCTATACGTCAAAATAAGACCAATAACACCCATACTTCTAGAAACATAATCGGGTCAAAATCCAAGTCACATGTGGGCCTGTGGGCCTCACAACTTGAAGCTAAAAATGAAAAACATCATGGTGTTCCCCACATTCTCGGGAGAACATACTCAAAATTTGAGCATAAACACACCATTAAAAGGGTTCAAAAATCCCAAGAGACAAGAAATTACAGAGGGAATTAATGGAAGAAAACAGAAATAAAAGGGTAAACTTACCGGATTTAGAAGTCAATAATCGAACAAGGATCAATAATTATATACCTCCCAGCTTTTAGGATGAATTAAGGGCTTTAATGGAGGTTTTGAGTCTAAATAAACATTGATAAATGAGGTAGGAAGTTGAAGGAGATGGCTGGAAATGAGGGCTGGCCAGCTTTTAAAAGTTTCCACGCCCAGTTGCTACACCACCCATGCATGCACAAGTGCGCTGGTGCCACAGCGCCCAGGCGGCAAAATGGGTGGGCAACGCAGGGGTGCTATCATTCCAGCACTGGCCATCATGCAGGCATGGCACCCAGGTATAGGCGCGCGTGCAGGTGTGGCCTAGGCGGTGCCCTAGCGCCATGCCAGCAACCAGCAACTGTTGATGCCAACTTAGGCAGATTTTCACATGATGGGCCTCCAGGAATGCATCCGGGGTCCCGTGAACACAAATGAGCTAAGGTATTCAACTATAAATAATGTTCCAAATCCAAAAAAATCAAAGAAAATCCCATCGAATGTCAATTTAATGAAAAGTGGACCCCGTGCCCAAAATCAACCTTTAGGGCAACTATTCCAAAATGGAACCTAAGGGCCTAAATCAAGTCTGGAAGCCTTGAGACCTAAACCAATGGTCCTTATAGTCTAAACTTGACACTCTGGAGCTAACAATGCTGGAAGAATTTCCATTCGAGGCCGTCTTCTCCAAATGTTGACCAAAGTCATCCAAACAACAAAATAAGAGAGAATTTCAAGCTAAATAGCTTTTGGATCGCAAAAAAAGGTCCAACTAGACCAAAGTCCATTCTCTAGAGCTAATGGAACTGTTAGAATTCAATTTTGAGCATGATTAACAAGAATGTTGACTGAAGTCAATGATTTCCAAAGTTAAAGCTCTAAAATAGGGAAACGACCATAAAGACCAAACAAATGTCTTGGGTACCAAACTACCAGTCCTAGCAATCCATAAATGACTTCATGCCACTACAGGAAAGCTCTAAGAGTACAATGAAGGCAAAAACACATAAATGACCAGAAGGGTCATTACATCAGCCCATTTCTATTCTGCCATATCAGATAACACCAGCTGAGTTAATGGAGCTTAAGGATCAGCTCTAGGATATGTTGAGTAGACGGTTTATCAGGCTTATTGTGTCTCCATGGGGTGATCCAGTTCTATTTGTAAAGAAGAAGTATGGGTCCATGCATTTGTTTATTGACTACCGAAAGTTGAATAAGGTAATAGTGAAGAATAAATATATGATGCCGCGTATTGATAATTTGTTTGACCAGCTACAGGGGTAGTGATGTTATCTAAGATTGACTTGTTGTTTGGCTATTACCAGTTGAAGATCAGGGCTACAGATATCTAAAAGACTGTATTTAGACTCGATACGGCCATTATGAGTTCCTAGTCATGTCTTTGAGGTTAACTAATGCCCCAACAGTATTTATGGAGTTGATAAACCATGTGTTCGGTGACTACTTGCACTCATTTGTGATTGTGTTCATCTATGGCTTCTAATATATTCGAGGAGTAAAGAAGAGCATGAGCAGCATCATAGAGTTATACTTCAGACCTTGCAAGACCATCAGTTATATGCCAAATTCACTAAGTGTGAGTTTTGGCTTGAGACTATGGCATTCCTAGGGCATGTGGTGTCCAAGGATGGGATTATGGTGGACCTAGGGAAGATTGCGGTAGTTCATTATTGGTCTAGGCCTACTTCTCCCACCGAGGTTCACAGTTTCATTGGGTTGGCAGGTTACTATAGATGGTTTATGGAGGGGTTTTCTTCTATAGAAGCTTCATTGACTAGATTGACTTTGAAGAATGTTCCCTTCCAGTGGTGAGATGAGTGTAAGGCGAGCTTTCTGAAGCTCAAGGCCTTGTTGACTTAACCTCCATTTCTTACTTTTCTAGTCAAGGGCCAGGGGTTTACCGTGTATTGTGATGCTTCAAGTATTGATTTGGGTTGTGTGTTGATGCAGCATGGCCAAGTTATTGCTTATGCTTTTAGATAGTTAAAGGTTCAAGAGAAGAACTACCCCATACATGACTTGGAGTTTGCAGCGATAGTCTTCACATTGAAGATTTGGAGGCATTATCTTTATGGCGTGCATTGTGAGATCTTCACTATCCATCATAGTCTTCAGTACATTTTCAGCCAGAAGGATCTAAATGTGAGGTAGTGTAGGTGGTTGGAGTTAATGAAGGACTATGACATCTCTATTCTTTATCATCTGGGCAACGCAAATGTGGTATCGGATGCCTTGAGCTGGAAAATAGTGAGTATGGGTAGCTTGGATTTCTTAGCAACAAACGAGTGACTTTTAGCTTGGGACATCCAGTCCTTGGCTAACAGGTTGGTTAGAGTTGATATCTCTGAGCTGGGCCATATTCTTGCTTGTCTTGAGGCTAGATCATCTTTGTTGGAGTAGATTTAGGCACAACAGTTTGATGATGCAAGGTTGATGATCATTTCTAACAAGGTGTTGAGCTGCGAGGCTAGGAAGTCAACCTTAGATTCAGAGGGTGTTCTGAGGATCGAGGGTCGTATATGCGTTTTTAGAGTTGGTGACTTAGTTAGATTGATCTTAGAAGAGGCTCATTATTCTAGATATTCCATTTATCTCGAGGTAGCTAACATGTCGTGACCTAAGGCAACACTACTGGCGGTGTGGGATGAAGAGGTATATTTCAGCTTTTGTATCTAGGTGCTTGAACTGTCAGCAGGTGAAGTTTAAACACCAGAGGCCATGTGGTTTGACTCAGAAGCTACCTATTCCGGAGTAGAAATAAGAGCGGATAGCTATGGACTTTGTTGTTTGTTTTCCATGTACTTTTTGGAGATTTAATGCTATTTGGGTCATTGTGGATAGGTTGAAAAAGTCTTCTTAGTTTCTGCAAGTTCAGACTTCCTACAGTTCTGAGAGATTGGCTCAAATCTAAATTCATAAGATTGTCCATTTGCATGGTGTGCCAGTTTCCATCATTTCTGACCATGGTACTCAATTCACTTTACATTTTTGGAGGTCTGTTTAGAGAGAGTTGGGCACTAGAGTTGAGCTTAGCACCGTTTTTCATCTGTAGACTGACGGCCAGTCAGAGCATACTATCCATGTTATAGAAGATATGTTGTGAGCCCGCATTATTGATTTCAGAGGTTAGTGGGACCAGTGATTATCCTTGGCAGAGTTCGCTTATAATAATAGTTACCATTTCAGCATTCAGATGGCTCCATTCGAGGCATTGCATGGTAGGCGGTTCAGATCTATTGTGGGTTGGTTTGATGCTTTTGAGGTTAGGCCATGGGGTACCGACTTGCTTCATGATTCTATGGATAGAGTTCAGGTCATTCAGGAGAGACTTTGCACTGCCCAGAGTAGGCAGAAGAAGAGTTATGTTGATCGGAGAGTTCGAGATCTAGAGTTCATGGTTGGCGATAGCGCATCCTTTCAGGTGTCGCCCATGAAGGGCGTAATGAGGTTCAGGAGGAAGGGTAAGCTCAGTCCTAGGTTCATTAGTCCATTTGAGATCCTTCGTCACATTGGGGAGGTTGCTTATGAGTTGTCCTTGCCTCCTGCTCTTTCCAGTGTTCACTCAGTTTTTCATGTCTCTATGCTGCATCGATATATTTCGGATGAGTCCCACGTACTTCAGTGGGATTCTGTTCAGTTGGATCAATCTTTTTCTTTTAAGGAGGAGTCTGTTGCTATTTTGGGGTTATTCAGGGTTTTTACTTCCCATTTACATACATACATATATATGCATAGTTTGATATGGTATTTTGGGCGCCCGATGTGGTATTTTGGGTTTATATTATTATGCACTCATGCATCACAACCTCTTCCATTGCATTACATTAGTTTGCGTGTATTTGGATTATCGGTTGTTCGGATTGACTTGTTATTATTTCCTTCTTGTTGGTTCGGTTAGTCCTTTTTTGGTTTTATAACTAGATTTAGGTGGATCCCTGTATTTAGCTTACTTTGCTATAATTTATATTATATATTATCTTTCTGTGCTTGCTCGGCCTATGATGCTTACTGGGTACCCATTGTTTTGGTACTCATACTACACTTTGTATCTTTTTCTAATGCAGCACCAAGTACGAGCCACTCCCATTGACCCTTTTATCATTCGAGGCCTGTTGCAGTTCGGATCGCGGTGAGCTTCTGGCTTCTTGGAGACTTTACATGCTTTCCATCTATCATTTCTTCCTATATCTTGTATTTTGGGTAGACAGAGTCTATTGTATAGCTACTCCATACTTTAGACGCTCTTGTACCGGTGACACCAAGTCCGGGTTGGTTCTTTTGTATGCTTTGTCATCTTGGTCACTTTAGGGCCATTTATGTATATTTAGTACAATTGGTATGTATATATGCTATTGGCCCTATCTCCTTTATTTATATATCTTCCACTTTCTATATACAAATTACTTTATTTATTTTCCGTGTGGTTTGGGTTGGCTTGCCTACTGGGAGGGTTATGTAGGCTCCATCATGGCCCGGTTTTGGGTCATGACAAAACTGTACCAGGCGTGGTACCTGAGCCAACCAATATAGAATATGTATTAGGCATGGTACCCATGCAAACCGATAGATATCCCGTACCAGGCGTGGTACCCGAGCCGATCGATAAGTATCCCATACCAGGCGTGGTACTCGAGCCAGTCGATAAGTATCCCATATCAAGCGTGGTACCCGAACCAACTGATAAATCACACATATCATACAATCACAGACACAATGAATAAAACCACACTTGTAAACCCAACAAGCATTAAAACAAGTTCATTGCACGGGATTGACAACCAGACATCATTTCTCATACAGTTCCTTATTCCCTAAACATGCAATGTTCATAAATACTAAGTAATAGTTAATATGCACATATAACGCATCTTAGGAAAACAACAACCATCACCTACCTCGAATTAGCCTGAAAGCTCTACTGGACCGGAGCCTTCCCATTTCTTGAAGCTTTTGCTTGTCCTTGGTCTAAAACAACCACATAATACTACAATTAATCAATGTGGCCTAAATATTCTTTGGATTATACCCAAATCCCAATCCCCAGGCCAAACCCATGATCATTCCACTAGTTCCGGGCTTTTCCACCATTAATTCTCTTAGAACCATCATTTTTATGGTTACATTTAGAGAATTATGGTAAATTAATCATGAACAAGTAATTATAATCAAAACCCAAGATTTCTACACCCTAGAACCCTTGTTACACTGGGTTATTCCTTCTTAGGTCAATCCAAACCGTTCCCCAAGCCTGTAACTATCCATTCTAAAGCGTAACAATTGTAGTGCTAAGTTAGGGGAGCAAAATCCTTACCTTTACGACTAAAATTAGTGGAAAACTGATGAGGAGTTGCCCAAATCGCCTCTTCCCTTCCCCAAAACATTCTCGAAGAATTCTGAACACTTTTGGGAAGTTTCAAAATTTACTATGACTTATTCCACTATCGCGGTCTCCGATCTGCTATAGCAGCACTGCCGTAGTGGAAGCTGCCCGCTATAAAGGGGTTGACTGCCTTGACTTTCGCTATAGCGGGAATTTCTCCAATATAACGGTCATCATCATAGCGGTGTGTCAACCGCAGTAGCAGTTAACACAGAACAGAACCTCGGGAATACTCTCAAATTTGCCCATTTTGCAACACACCTTCAAAGCTTGATGTTTCAAACCAACCCCTTCGAGTCAAGTTACTTTACCGGGAGTTCTACTCACCCGAATTTACTTCTAAAAAGTACTACGAACTCCTTAACGTCTTAACTAACCAGAAATCTAGCTCAACCTTAGTCATTTTATCCAATCCTTTCCCGGATTGCCCTAGACCATACCTCGCTCATTAATCATTCGAGACTAGCTTAGCCCAAATTTTCTAACTTTTCAAACTGGAAATTTTCTAGCCCAATTCTTTGCACGAAAAGCTTACCCGTAATGACGGAATAGGTCATTACAGTAAAAGTGTAAGAAATATATTTTAATATATATATGAGAATATTTAAAGAAGAAAATTTAGTTTGTTTGAAAATTTATATATAAGAAAATATATAAAAAGCGTAAAAGAATGTATATTATTAATATAAAAAGTATGTAAATATGTTAATATAAAAGAATAGATACTACTATGAAATATATGTATTGTCATGACCCGATTTCTCAGTCATGATGGCACCTACAACCCCCAGTAGGCAAACCAATCCCCGTAGCCCGAAATAGTTAGTAATGGGCTAGCTTCTGATAGTTTAAGCGGAAGATTCCTTAAATAAGAGGAAACAAGGGCATGTGGAGAAGAAAATAGATAACAAGAGTAATACATATAAAATGCAGAAACTAAGCCAAACCCAAAACCTGATATCAAATTGTATAAGAGCCGAACTACATCAGGAGTACAAAGGTCTAAAATTCATATATACACAATGTCTCTGAAACGATAAGAGTACAAAATACACCAAGGATAACTGAAGTCATGCTCAGAACGCCAAGAGCTCACCCTCAGCCTGGATGATCCAAAAACTGCACCCCGCATGAGTCTCTGATGCTCTAATGATGATGGCCCATGCTAGGACCTGTACCAGAAGATGCAGAGGGTAGGGTGAGCACCAAATGTGAAGCACAAGGTACCAGTAGGTATCATAGTCCGACTGGGCACATATAAAGTAGAAGAGCAATAGCATACAGAGTAGAAGCAAACAGTCACAGAAATCAATGAAAAGTGCACACGAAATAGCCCAGAGGGAAAACAACAGAAAACAACATATAACGCTAGCATATAGAATATATACACACAATAGGCACAGGTGAAAATAAGGATGACGCACCTGGGATCCTCGCATAAACAGTATATATATAAGTGTAGGTTCTAGAAATGGGCGGTATATCAGAAACCTCAAGTATAGAGAAGGGGAGGGAAGGATAAAGTAGACATGTCGGTAAACAAAATAGACAACCAGACAAACCATATCACACTCAATCCAGCAGTAACAACCTAGCAAGTCCAGTTCCACACCTATAACCGTAGTAGAGAACAAATCCGTAATAAAGTAAAGAGAGTCTACCTACAGTCCCCCGACCGCCCATACAACCAAGGAACGCAATCAAGTGAAAACAAGCCCTTCGGCATCCCCATACTACTGGAGCATACAATCAACAAATAGCAAACAAGGGTGGAATCCCGAACAATGAATTATATAAAGCATGAAAACCTCATGGTGAAATAGAACCTCTGTATGTACCTCATCTGATGCCGATCGGGCCCAGTGGGCAGGTTCCATGGAAAGACATAGCCCGTATACATCTACTCCACCATATACCCTCCCCCCTGGCACACTCATCCCAAAGCCTCAGGCCTGGAGCGTCAAGGTCCATGGAGATCCCGGACCTCATACTAAAACTCAAAATCAAAACGTGTCCTCCGAAATCAAGTTCGGATTCAAGCCAGTGGCTAAGTCTCAAATATGCATGCCTAGACCCTGTCTAGGACTAAAACAGTGAAAAAGATATATCTCAAAAACCCTTCCACGGGTCCTCGGGCATAATCGGGTCTAAAACAGTAGTAAAAACATCTCAAATGCTCGACCCAACCGATCCTGATATCATTTCAAATTAGTAAGAAAACTCAGCTAGCACTCTGACCTGGTCGAGTCTAGCAACAGTAGTAGATCATGATAAAACCATACTTTTAACCTTCTTTTACCCCAAGAAGATCCACGTATCAAGTCAAATCATTTCCAAATCCAATTTCAATGAAAATGGGCTCCCGGGGCCATGCAAGGTTTAGAAAATCAGTTTCTGTAGGCCCGAAGCCAAAAAGCGTAATAAAACATGGAAAAGCTTCTTTATATGCATGGAAATGATATGATCAACTCAAATAGCTGCTCGGCAGCTCACAATCAACCTAAAGGCCCTTCACAGGCTCCGAGGCTACTCAGTAAGCATAACAAGCCTAGAAGGATATTTCTATGCCCGGGACTCGCGAACATTCCCAATAATCCCACATTCTATGTTCCAGAGGCAACAAAACCTCACAGTATCACAAGGGTAATAAATATATCAACTAATAGGAGTACTACACACAACGGAGGAAAGAAATAGGATGAATCATGGAAAAGCGGTCAAGGTCTGTAGTAACAACCTAATAACCCAACCCAAGGATGCCAACTAGTACAATTTTAATCGATATATGTGAAGTCTAGGGAGTTAAGCCGTAACCTACCTATCATCCGCCGACAAGTTGCGAGAACGACGATATCCAAGGTCGAGCTGCTCCGAGAAGCTCCGAACGATAATCAAACTATCAAATTCATGAATAAAATATAAGGACGAGTCTAACGATACCCATATTTCTACAATTGTAGCCAGGTCGATATCCGGGTCAAAAGTGAGCCCGTGGGGCTCACAACCCGAAATCAAAAATGAAATGAACCACGATGATCCCAACGATGCCAAGAATGCATGCTCAAAATTTGAGCACAATTGGATAAGGGAAGGCCACCAAAACAGCCCTCCCAAGTTGGGGATTAAAGAATGGAAATTTCAAAAATAAAAATGGAAATTAGGCAAGAATTACTTACCACAAAGATGGAATTTCAAGCCGAGACGGACAATCCTTTACTTCCATGAAGCATGCATGAGCTAGGGGAAGCCACTACATAAGAATTTCCAAGCTTTGGTAGGATCAACAATGGAGAAAATTAAGAAAATTCAAGGGAAGCTAAAAGGAACAAGTGGGGAGATGACTAACCAAGAATCGAAAAAACACGGAAAATCCACAAGCAATTGATTCCCCAAGGATTAGAAATGATCAAGAGGAATTTTTGTGGAGAGAATTTTTAGTTTTAGAGTTAGAAAAGTGAGGAGAAGTGGCTGGAAAAAATGAATTTCCAGCCATTTATAGCTGCTGGTCGCAGCTGATTTTCTGCAATTTTAAAAAAACTCGATGGGGAATTCTGAGCTCAATCGGAAACCGATATTCAAAAACCAATAATGCTAATGGAGTGGAAGAAACATTCCGGACTCAATGGAATAGATGAAACTTCCATACGAGGTCGTTTAGGAGAAATGTTGACCTAAGTCAACACTAACGAAAAGGAACTCAAAGGCTCGAAATGAGTTTGACTCACCCGGATCCTGAACCAATCATATTCCTAGCCCAAACTCAACATTCTGGAGCTGATGGAATCGTCGAATTTTGAATTCGACACTTCGATCATCGAAAGTCACCCGAAGTTATACTTTCAGCTCCAAATAGCCTGAAAATGAGAAAATAACACAAACCCCACACATTCTCAGGCCTCAACTAAAGGTCCAACTAGACCAAACTCATCGCTCTGGAGCTAACAAAACTGTCAGAATTCAATTCCAAGCATGTTAGATAAGAATGTTGACTAAAGTCAATGATATTCTAAGTTTAAGCTTTAAAACAGGCGAATGGCAAAAATGACCAAATGAACAACCAAGGCACCGAACTACCAGTCCCAACAAGCCATAAATGACTTGGGGCCACTACAGGAAGGCTCTAACAGTGCAATAAATGCAAAAATATGAAGATGACCTAAAGGGAGACCCCCTAACCTAGGTTGGGGCGAAAACTCCAAAATCCAAAACGTTGGTTAGGGTTCCTCTCCTTTTAGGCGAGCTACTTCGTTCCAAACCTTTCTCTAATAATAAGGTAAGCTTTCAAGCCGCTGCCCTTTAAAGGAGCGGGCGCAGTAAACTGTAATTGTAAAAAGATTGGAAGATCTGGCCAAAGCCAATAGCACAATAGTTGTTCCTCGGTCTCAGTCCATTCAGTCAAGCTAGAAGACAAACCGGTGTAACTCCTAAAGCCCTTGTTGCTTTAGTCAAAGAAGTGCCCTGCAACGGCCAGAGAAAATTCATCTTCCATACCATCATGGCACACCAGAAAAAGAAGGGCTGCTAAGCCAGATAGAAAGCCTTGGAACACCAAGACAGTAGCAAGTGCGGCTTCTGGAACACGATAAGGCGATGGTACAACCGTGGAATAAAAGTTGTGCCTCGACAAGAAGCCTCGCATCTAGCATGTGGATTCCAATTCCAAAGCTGTGACAAAACTGTGGGTTCATGACCTGCTGCCTATAGTTTAGAAGTCTCGGGCTAAAACAGAATGAATCCAATCTGGGATAAAACTCCTTACATGGGGAAGTCCAAGCTGGGATTGGGGAATCAGAAAGAAGTCACAGTCATCACAACATCCACTACTAAAAAGACTTTCGTCCTCGAAAATCAAGAAGAAGGGAGTACCTGAAGGCTCGAACAACTGCGAATACTGAGCACATAACTTACTCTCAGTCTCCCAAGTATCCTTATCGATCGAACGATGTCTACACTGAACTTTCACAACTAGAATCTCCCTAGATCTCAATCTCCTGATATCTCTGGCTAGAATAGCTATCGGCTCCTCAACAAATGATAACCTCTCATCCAACTTAACCGAATCCCAATGCAACACATGAGACTTATCTGGCATATACCGGCACAACATCGAGACATGGAAGACTGGGTGAACTGCTGAAAACATCGAAGGCAAGGCTACCATGTAGGCAACACTACCAATCCACTGTAGAATCTTAAATGGGCCAATAAACTTGGGGCTAAGCTTGCCCCGTTGACTAAATCTCATCACGCCCTTCACGGGCGATACTCGAAGGAAAACCTGGTCACCAACACTGAACTCCAAGGCATGAAGCCTATGATCGGCGTAGCTCTTCTACCTACTCTAGGCTGCTCTAAGTCTATCCTGAATCAAACGGACTCAGTCTAAGGAATCTCTAAGTAAGTCTGTACTCTGCGGTCTGGACTCCAACCCATCAAACCAATCAATCAGCGATCTGCAATGCCTACCATAAAAAAGCCTCAAAAGGTGCCATGCCAATGCTCGAATGAAAGTTATTATTATACGCGAACTCGGCTAATGGCACGTACTGATCCCATGAACTGCCAAAGTCAAGTACACAGGCCTGAAACATGTCCTCTAGGACCTAAATAGTCCTCTCGAACTTGCCATCTGTCTGAAGGTGGAAAGCAGTACTAAGATGAACCTCCGTACCTAAATCCCTCTGTATAGCTCTCCAGAGCTGAGATGTGAACTGAGTGCTGCAATTTAAAATGATATAAGTTGGGACCCCGTGCAACCGTACAATCTCATGAATGTAGATCTAAGCTAACCTCTCTGCCGCATAGGAAGTCTGAACCAGCAAGAATGCGCTGACTTAGTCAGCCTATCAACGATCACCCAAATGGAATCAAACCTCCGAGTAGTATGAGGCAAACCAACAACAAAGTCTATAGTAATACCTTCCCACTTCCACTCAGGAATGGGAAGTCGCTGCATCAAGCCACCCAATCACATGTGCTCTAACTTAACCTACTGACAATTCAAGAACCGAGTTACAAACTTCTCCACGTCTCGCTTTATACCACTCCACCAGTAGAGCTATCTCAAATCTCTGTACATCTTCGCTGCACCAGGATGAATGGAGTATCTAGAACAATGTGCCTCACAGAGTATCAAATGTATCAAATCACCAACCCTCGGGATAGAAAGTCGACCATTAAACCTTAGAATACCATCAAAACCCAAATTAGCACGATTGGCCTCACCCCGAACTACCTGATCACGAAGGTCACATAAACTCTGATCCTTGAACTGTCAACTTTGAATCTGATCAACTAGAGTAGAGCGAACCTCAACACAGGCAAGAACTCTATTGCGATCCGATAAGTCAAGCCTAACCAGATGGTTAGCCAAGGACTGGATGTCCAAGGCCAACGGTCGCTCAGAAACTGAAAGTGAAGCTAGGCTGCCAATACTCACTGCCTTCTAACTTAAGGAATCCGCTACCATGTTTTCCTTGCTCGGATGGTATAAAATAGTGACATTGTCCTTCAGCAACTCAATCCATCTACTCTGCCTAGAGTTCAGCTCGGCTGACTCGTCATGTACTGAAAACTATTATGGTCTGTGAATATCTCACAATGAACTCCATATAGATAGTGCCTCCACATTTGGGTCACGAAGACTACCGCTGCCAACTCTAAGTCATGAGTAGGGTAGTTGTGCTTGTGAACCTTCAGCTTCCTCAATGCATATGCTATCACTCAACCCTGCTGCATCAGCACACAACCAAGACTGACCGCTGAAGCATCATAATACATGGATAAACTCTGACCCTTAACCGGAAAATTCAAAATTGGAGTTGAAGTCAATAAGGCCTTAAGCCTCTGGAAGTTATCCTCGCACTGATCAGACCACTGAAATAGAACATCCTTCCTAGTCAGTATAGTCAACGATGCTGCAATAGAAGAAAATTCCTCAATGAACCGTCTGTAATACATGGCTAACCCAACAAAGCTGCAAACCTCGGTAGGAGTAGTAGGTCTACGCCAATCACGAACTACAGAAATCTTACCCGGATCAACTCTAATCCCATCCTTAGACACCACATGCCCTAGAAATGCAACTGACTCTAACCAAAACTCACACTTTGAGAACTTGGCATAAAGCCAATGATCTCTCAAAGTCTGAAGTACAGTCCTCAAGTGTTGCACATGCTCATCTCTACTCCTCGAGTATACCAGGATATCATCAATGAAGACTATCACGAACATATCCAAGTATGGGCTAAGCACCTTGTGCATCAAGTCCATAAAGGCTGCGGGGGCATTAGTCAACCCAAAAGACATCACCAGGAACTCATAGTGGCCATAAGGTGTCCTAAATGCTGTCTTAGGGATGTCCTCCGCACTAATCCTCAATTGATGGTAGCCGAACCTCAAATCAATCTTCGAAAACATGGAGGAACCCTAAAGATGATCAAATAAGTCAACAATCCTGGGTATCAGATACTTATTCTTTACTGTCACCTTATTCAACTGCAGATAATCAATACACATCCGCATCGACCCATTCTTTTTCATCACAAAGAGAATAGGAGCATCCCAAGGAGACACACTCGGTCTAATGAACCCCTTAGTTAATAAATCCTGGAGCTGCTCCTTAAGCTCTCTCAACTCAGTAGGAGTCATAGGTAGGGAGGAATAGAAATGGGTATGGTGCCTGGCTCAAACTCAATGGCAAAATCAATATCCCTCTCAGGTGGAAGGCCTGGCAGGTTGGTAGGAAACACATCTAGGAAGTCTCTAACCACTGGAATAGACTCAGGAGACGTATGGTCAGCACTAGCATCTCAGACATATGCTAGATAAGCTAAAAACCCACAGGATATCATCTTTCTAGCTCGAACACAAGAAATGATCTGAGACGGTGCATGGCTAACAGAACCCTTCTATTCAACTGGGGATGCACTGGGAACGGCTATGGTAACGGTCTTGGCATAGCAATCCAAAACCGCACGATGAGGGGACAACTAGTCCATGCCCAGTATCACATCAAAATCCAACATATCAAGTATCATCAGGTCATCCCAAGTCTCTAAATCACCAACAGATATCACACAGGATCTCACAATCCGATCCACTACTAAAGAATCACCTACTGGAGTTGAAATAGAAACAGGCACAGATAATGGCTCACTAGCCAACCCCAAACAAGGCAGAAAGTAGGCATATACATATGAACAAGTGGATCTAGGATCAAACAAGGCATAAGCTAGTTGATGGCATACAAAAATTATACCTGTGATCACGGCATCCGAGGCCTCTCCCTCTGGTCTCCCAGGGACCGCATAAAACTAAAGACAACTCCTACCTTCTCGACTGCCATCCCTACCACCTGCTCTACCATGTGGGGAACCACCCTTAGCCTGACCACCACCCCCTCTATCTAGAAGATAAACTTCTCGTAATGGCTCGGCTCTCTGAATTGTACCCTACTGAGGTAATCTCTAGCAAAGTGACCAACCACACCACAAGTATAGAAAGCCCCTGCGACCTACTCGGTCGGGATGAACCAGCAGAACCCCAATGGCCAGCATGACCTGATACCCCAAAATATGTACATCCCGATGGTTGACCACTGTGACCTCGCTGACTGCCCTGACCCTTCTCAAACTGAGAACTAGAAGCCTGAAGTGATGCCTGTATGAATTGGCTAGACTGACCCTGATGCTGCTGCGACTGATAACCTCAGCCCCACTGGCCTAAACCTCTACCACTATGCCTAGAACCATTGTAACCACCCTGATGTCGAGGCCTCTTATCTCTGGCCCTAGTGTCATGACGACGCGAATCCTCAACTGTGCTGACATAATCTACAATGGCCTAGAATGACCGACCGCTAGCAACCAGTATCTCTGCAGGCTCTCTAAACTCTCTCTGTAACCCCCAAACAAATATACGAACTCTGTCGGCCTCAGTAGGCATAATCATGGCTCTAAAAGGAGTAAGCTGATGGAAGCGGGTCTCATACTCCAAGACGGTCATAGTATCCTAAGAAAGTCTAGTGAACTTCTCCCTCCAATGCTCTCGATCGCTCTGTGGAAAGATCTTGGCCATAAAGGCCTCATAGAACTCAGACCATGTCAAAAGAGGTCATGTAGAAGGCCTGCAAGCAACCTGTGCTCTGCACCATAACTTTGTTGGACCCTCTAGCCTATATGCAGTATATCCAACCCCGTGGGTCTCCAATAAGACCAAATGATGCAACATCTCCTCACATGTAGTGATAAAGTCATGTGGGTCTTGATCCTGTGTACCAGCAAACCTCGGTGGTGCAAATCTCAGAAACCTACCCAAGGCCTTCTGCTCCGTCTCTGTCTTAGTAGGGCGAGGACCAGGAGGCTGGGCAACCGATGGAACTGGAACAACCTCACTGCAGGGAGCCACTATAATAGGCTACGCTCCTGAACTCTAAACACCCAGGGCTGCCCCCTGAGTGGATGT
Source organism: Jaltomata sinuosa (assembly GCA_003996215.1). Classification (NCBI taxonomy): domain Eukaryota; kingdom Viridiplantae; phylum Streptophyta; class Magnoliopsida; order Solanales; family Solanaceae; genus Jaltomata; species Jaltomata sinuosa. The sequence goes on along the minus strand of QJPP01000214.1, from coordinate 404,529 downwards.
ATGTGCTGCCTCTAAAGGTCTCTCTCCAATCATACCCAGAAGCGAAAGTAACAAACCCCGAATATCTGAAGACTGAGCTGGGGCTGAAGCTGGCACAGAAGTTGATGCTGGAACTGGTACTGGAGCTGGTGGTACCTGTGCCGTCCACGGGTCCACATGCTGCTACTCTGGAGCTAAATCTGGCTCTACCTCAACTCTAGCAGCTCTAGCAGGTGTCGCTGCTCTGGGGCACCCTCGATCCCTACCTCTACCCCGGCGACCACCCCAGTCCCCAGTTGGAGTCGGAGGTGCAGGGGCAGGAGGCTCTCCTCCACCAAAAGCTGAAGATTTCGTATGAACCATCTGCAGAAGAGTGAACCAGAATAATTGATATTTCTAGAAACTTTCAAGGATACTACACATGAAAGAGGAATACGAACAATCCATTTTCCTAAGATATACTATAACCTCCCGAAGATTGAGTATGAATGTCTTCGCCCTAATCCGCAGGACTCTACTAGACATTGTCTCCTATACTGATGACACCAGTGAACCTAGAGCTCTGATACCAAGCTGTCACGACCTAATTTCTCGATCATGATGACACCTAATACCCTCATGTAGGCAAACCAATCCCCGTAGCCTAGAAGGTTAGTAATGGGCAACCTTCTAATAGTTTGCGCGAAAGATTCAGTAAATAAGCGGAAGCAAGGGCATGAGGAGAATAAAATAGATAACAAGAGTAATACATATAAAATGCAGAAACTAAACCAAACCCAAAACTTGGTATCAAAGCGTATAAGAACCAAACTACATCAGGAGTACAAAGGTCCAAAAGTCATATATACACAATGTATTCGAAACTATAAGAGTACAAAATACACCAAGGATAACTGAAGTCAAGCTTTGAACGCTAAGAGCTTACCCTCAGCCTGGATGATCCAAAAATTGCACCCCGCACGAGTCTTTGATGTGCTAACGGTGATGGCCCATGCTAGGATCTTCACCAGAAGATGTAGAGGGTAGGGTGAGCACCAAATACAAAGCACAAGGTACCTAGTAGGTATATAGGCCGACTGGGCACATATAAAGTAAAAGAGCAATAGCAGACATAGTAAAAGCAAACAGTCACAAAAATCAGTGAAAAGTACACAGGAACTAGCCCAGAGGGAGGACAATAGAAAACAACATATAAAGATAGCACATAGAATATATACACACAACAGGCACATGTGAAAGTAAGGACGACACACCTGGGATCCTCGGAAAAATAGTATATATATAAGTGTAGGTTCTAGAAATGGGTGGTATTTTGATAACCTCAAGTATAGAGAAGGGGAGGGAAGGATAAAGTAGACATGCTCGGTTAACAAAATAGATAACCAGACAAACCATATCACTCTCAATCCCGCAGTAACAGCCTAGCAAGTCCAATTCCATACCTATAACCATAGTAGAGAACAAATCTGTAATAAAGTAAATAAAGTCTACCTACAGTCCCCCGGCCGCCCATACAACCGAGGAATGCAATCAAGTGAAAACAAACCCTTCGGAATCCCATACTACCAGAGCATACAATCAACAAACAACAAACAAGGGTGGAATCCCGAACAATGAATGATATATTGCATGAAAACCTCAGGGTGAAGTAGAACCTCTGTATACCTCCTTCGCTGCCGATCGGACCCAGTAGGCAGGTTCCATAGAAGGACACAGCCCGAAAATAAAAATGAAAATTGGGCAAGAATTACTTACTACGAAGATGGAATTTCAAGCCCAGACGGACAATCCTTTACTTCCATGAAGCATGCATGAGCTAGGGGCAACCACTATATAAGAATTGCCAAGCTTTGGTAGGAGAAACAATGGAGAAAATTAAGAAAATTCAAGGGAAGCTATAGGATTTTGTTACTCTGTTACTACTCGGAGATAGTTCTGTATATATTATTTTGGATGCTTCGTACTCCTTCTATGTAGCTCCCGCTCTATACTATGATACCAGGTTTTGGGGTTTGATTTAGCTTCCGCATATGTATTTATATTCCTATTATCTATCTTGTCATCTTATTCCCTTGCTTCAGCTTGATTATATCATTTCTTCCACTTAACTATTAAGTAATAGCCCACTACTAACTGTTTAGGGTTATGGATATTGGTTCGCCTACTGGGGGTTGTAGGTGCCATCATGATCAAGAAATTGGGTTGTGACAGCTTGGTATCAGAGCTCTAGGTTCACCGGTGTCATCAGTATAGAAGTCAATGTCTAGTAGAGTCCTGCGGATCGAAGCGGAGATGTCCGTACTTAAACTTTGGGAGGCTATAGTGACATCATAGGAAAATGGATTGTTCTTGTTCCTCTTTCGTGCGTAGTATCCTTGAAAATTTCTAGAAATCTCACTTATTCTGGTTCACTATTCTGCAGATGGTTCATACGAGATCTTCAGCTTCTGGCGGAGGAGAGCCTCCTACCTCTGCACCTCCGACTCCAGCTGGGGGCCAGGGTGGTCGCCGGGGTAGAAGTAGGGGTCGAGGGCACCCCAGAGAAGCATCACCTTCTAGAGCTACTAGAGTTGAGGTAGAGCCAGAGTTAGCTACATAGCAACAATATGTGGACCCGGGGATAGCCCAGGTACCACCAGCTCCAGTACCAGTTCCAGCATCAGCTTATGTGCCAACCTCAGCCCCAGCTCAGTCTTCAGATATTCAGGGTTTTTTACTTCATCTTCTGTGTATGATTGGAGAGAGACCTTCAGAGGAAGCACAGACATCCGCTCAGGGGGCAGCCCTGGGTGTTCAGAGTTCAGGAGCACAGCCTGCTACTGCGGCTCCCTGTGCTGAGGTTGTTCCAGTTCCGTCAATTGCCCAGCCTCTTGCTTCTCACCCTACTATGAAAGAGATAGAGCAGAAGGCCGTTGGTAGGTTTCTGAGATTAGCACCACTGAGATTCGCTGGTACATTGGGTCAGGACCCACATGACTTTATCACTACCTACAACGAGATTCTTTAGTATTGGATCAAATTGTGAGATCCTGTGTGATATCTGTTGGTGATTTGGATACTTGGGCTAACCTGATGATACTTGATATATTGGATTTTGATGTGATACTGGGCATAGACTGGTTTTACCCTCACCGTGTGGTTTTGGATTGCTATGCCAAGACTGTTACCATAGCCATGCCTGGTGTATCCCCGATTGTATGGCAGGGTTCTGTTAGCCATGCACCATCTGGGATCATTTCTTATCTTCAATAGAAGGGTTCTGTTAGCCATGCACCATCTCAGATCATTTCTTGTGTTTGAGCTAGGAAGATGATATCTTGTGGGTGTTTAGCTTATCTAGCATATGTACGAGATACTAGTGCTGACCCTATGTCTCCTGAGTCTGTTCCTATGGTTAGAGACTTCCTAGATGTGTTTCCTACCAACCTGTCAGGCCTTCCACCAGAGAGGGATATTTATTTTGCCATTGAGTTAGAGCCAGGCACCAGGCCCATTTCTATTCCTCCCTACCTTATGGCTCCTGTTGAATTGAGAGAGCTTAAGGAGCAGGTCTAAGATTTGTTAGCTAAGGGGTTTATTAGACCGAGTATGTCTCCTTTAGGTGCTCCTGTTCTCTTCGTAAAGAAGAAGGATGGGTCGATGCGGATGTGTATTGATAATTGGCAGTTGAATAAGGTGACAATGAAGAATAAGTATCTGATGCCTAGGATTGTTGATTAGCTTCAGGGTTCCACCGTGTTTTCTAAGATTTATTTGAGGTACGGTTACCATCAGTTGAGGATTAGGGCGGAGGACATCCCTAAGACAACATTCAGGACATGTTATGGACACAATGAATTCCTGGTGATGTCTTTTGGGTTGACTAATGCCCCCGCAGCCTTCATGGACTTGATGCACAGGGTGCTTAGCCCGTACTTGGATATGTTTATGATAGTCTTCATTGATGAGATCCTGGTATACTCGAGGAGTAAAGATAAGCATGAGAAGAACTTGAGGACTGTACTTTAGACTTTGAGAGATCATCGGCTTTACGCCAAGTTTTCAAAGTGTGAGTTTTGGTTAGAGTCAGTTGCATTCCTAAAGCACGTGGTTTCTACGGATGGGATTAGAGTTGATCCGGGTAAGATTTTTGCAGTTCGTGATAGGCCTAGACCTACTACTCCTACCGAGGTTCGTAGCTTTGTTGGGTTAGCCGGGTATTACAGATGGTTCATCGAGGGATTTTCTTCCATAGATGCACCTTTGACTATGCTGACTAGGAAGGATTATCCATTTCAGTGGTTTGATCAGTGCGAGGATAGTTTCCAGAGGCTTAAGGCCTTATTGACTTCAGCTCTAGTTTTGGCTTTGCCGGTTAAGGGTCAGAGTTTCTCCGTGTATTGTGATTCTTCAGGGGTTGGTCTTGGTTATGTGTTGATGCATCAGGGTTGAGTGATAGAATATTCATCAAGGCAGCTAAAGATTCACGAGCGCAACTACCCCAATCACGACTTAGAGTTGGCGGTGGTAGTCTGGTGGTACTATCTATATGGAGTTTATTGTGAGATATTCACCGACCATCGTAGTCTTCAGTACATTACGAGTCAGAACGAGATGAACTCGAGACGGAGGAGATGGATTGAAATGCTGAAGGACTATGATTTCACTATTTTATACCATCTGGGCAAGGCAAATGTGGTAGCGGATGCCTTTAGTCGGGAGGCGGTGAGTATAGGCAGTCTAGCTTCACTTTCAGCTTCTGAGCGACCGTTGGCTTTGGACATCTAGTCCTTGGCTAACCATTTAGTTAGGCTTGACTTATCGAATCCCAGAAGAGTTCTTGCCAGTGTTGAGGTTCGTTCTACTCTAGTGATTAGATTCAGAGCCGACAGTTCCAGGGTCAAAGTTTGTGTGACCTTCATGATCAGGTGGTTCGGGGTGAGGCCAGTCGGGCTACCTTGGGATATGATGGGATTCTGAGGTTTGAGGGTCGACTTTGTGTTTTGAGAGTTGGTGATTTGATATAGTTGATACTCAGTGAGGCACATTATTCCAGATACTCCATCCATCCTTGTGTAGGGAAGATGTATAGAGACCTGAGATAGCTTTACTGGTGGAGTGGTATGAAACGGGATGTGGCAGAGTTTGTATCTGAGTGCTTGCGCTGTCAATAGGTGAAGTTCGAGCACATGAGATCGGGTGGTTTGATGTAGCAACTTCCCATTCCTGAGTGGAAGTGGAAAGGTATTACTATAGACTTTGTTGTTGGTTTGCCTCGTACTATTTGGGGGTTTGACTCTATTTGGGTGATCATTGATAGGCTGACAAGTTAGCACATTTCTTGTTGGTTCAGACTTCCTACGGGGCAGAGAGGTTAGCTCAGATCTACATTCGTGAGATTGTACGATTGCATGGGGTCACAACTTCTATCATTTCAGATTGCGGCACTCAGTTCACATCCCAGTTCTGGAGAGCTATATAAAGGGATTTGGGTACAGAGGTTCAGCTTAGTACTGTTTTCCACCCTCAGACAGATGTCCAGTCTGAGAGGACTATATAGGTCTTCGAGGACATGCTTCAAGCTTGTGTTCTTGACTTTGGAGGTTCATGGAATCAGTTTGTGCCATTGGCTGAGTTTGCGTAAAATAATAGCACCTTTTAAGGCTTTGTATGGTAGGCATTGCAAATCACCAATTGGTTGGTTTGATGGGTTAGATTGTAGACCGCAGGGTACAAATTTACTTAGAGATTTCTTGGACTGAGTCCATTTAATCCAGGACAGACTTTGAGCAGCCCAGAGTAGGCAGATAAGTTGCGTTGATCATAAACTTTGTGCCTTGGAGTTTAGTGTTGGTGATCTGATTTCCTTCGAGTATCGCCCGTGAAGGGCGTGATGAGATTCGGTCGGCGGGGCAAGCTTAACCCCAGGTTTATTGGGCCATTTGAGATTCTACAGAGGGTTGGTAGTGTTACCTACATATTAGCCTTGCCTCTGATGTTTTCAGTTGTTCACCTAGTTTTCCATGTTTTGATGTTGCGCCGGTATGTGCCAGATGAGTCTCATGTGTTGCATTGGGATTTGGTTCAGTTAGATGAGAGGTTATCATTTGTTGAGGAGCCGATAGCTATTCTAGGCAGAGATATCAAAATATTGAGATCTAGGGAGATTTCTGTTGTGAAAGTTCAGTGGAGACATCGTTCGATTGAGGAGGCTACTTGGAAGACTGAGAGTGAGTTGCATGCTTAGTATCCGCAGTTGTTCGAGCCTTCAGGTATTCCCTTCTTCTTGACTTTCGAGGACTAAAGTCTATTTAGTAATGGATGTTATGATGACGCTTTCGATCATCTTCACGTTTACGCATTCATTGTATTGTTAGAGCCTTCCTATAGTGGTCCCAAGTCATTTATGTCTTGCTGGGACTGGCAGTTCGGTGCCCTAGTCGTTCATTTCGTCGTTTTGGTCGTTTGCCTATTTTAGAGCTTAAACTTAGAATATCGTTGACTTTGGTCAACATTCTTAGCTAACGTACTTGGAATTAAATTCTGACTATTCCGTTAGCTCCGGAGCGATGAGTTTGGTCTAGTTAGACCTTTAGTTGAGTCCTGAGAACTTTCGGTGTGGGTTTTGTGTGGTTTTCTCAGTTTTCAGGCTATTTAGAGTTGAAAGTGTAACTTCGGGTTAATTTCGATGATCCGAGTGTCAGATTCAAAATCCGACGATTCTATTACCTCCAGAATGTTGAGTTTGGGCTAAGAAGATGGTTGGTTCGGGTTTCGGGTGAGTCAGACTCATTTTGAGCCTTTGAGTTCCTTTTCGTTAGTATTGACTTGGATCAACATTTCTCTGAAACGACCTCGTATGGAAATTTTGTTGATTTAGTTGAGTCTGGAACGTCGTTTTCACTCTATTAGCACTATTGGTTTTTGAATATCGGTTTTCGATTGTGCCCGAAATGCCCCGTCGAGTTTTCTAAAAAGTGCAAAAAATCAGCTGCGGACAGCAGTTATTTATTGCTGTCATTTCATTTTTTTCCGGCCCTCCTCCTCACTTTTCTCACTCTAAAACTCAAAATTCCCTCCACCCTTTTGCTCCAATTCAGTTCTAAACCTTGTGGAATTATTTGTTCGTCGATTATCTGTAGTTCTTCGCCTCTTGGTAAGTCATCTTCCCCAACTTGTCTTCTTCAGTTTTTCTCTTTATTCCTCCATTGATGCTCATCCAAAGCTTCGATTTTGTGATAGATTCTACCCCCTAAGCTTGTGCATGTTCGTGAGTGTGAAGTTTCATCTGGCTTGAGCTGATTTTCCATCATTTTGGTAAGTAATTCTTACCCAATTTCCGTTTTTATTTTCAAAATTTCCATTCTTTAATCCCCAACTTGGGCGGGCTGTTTTGGTGCCCTTCCCTTGTCCAATTGTGCTCAAATTTGGAGCATGCCTTCTTGCCATCGCTGGGGTCATCGTGGTTTTTTCATTTTTGTTTTCAGGTTGCGGGCTCTGCAGGCCCGCTTTTGACCTAAATATCGACCCGTCTACAATTGAGTCAATATGGGTATCATTAGATTCGTCTTAATATTTTATTCATGAATTTGATAGTTTGATTCTCATTCGGAGCTTCTCAGAGCAGCTCAGCCTCAGATATCGTCATTCCCGTAGCTTGTCGTCGGACGACAGGTAGGTTACGGCTTAACTCCCTAGACTTCGCTTATATCGGGAAAAATTATACTAGTTGGCATCCTTGGTTTAGGTTATTAGGTTGGTACCACAGACCTGGACTGCTTTTCCATGATTCGTCCTATTTCTTTCCTACGTTGTGTGTAGTATTCCTATTAGTTGATATATTTATTACCCTTGTAACCCCGTGAGGTCTTGTCGACTCTAGAACATAGAAGGTGGGATTATTGGGAATGTTCACGAGTCCCGAATATAGAAATATCCTTCTTGGCTGGTTATGCTTGCTGAGTAGCTTCGAATTTTGTGCAGGGCCGTTAGGTTGATTGTGAGCTGTCAAGCCGCTATTTGGGTTGATCATATCATTTCCATGCATATAAAGAGGTTTTTCCATGTTTTATTATGGTTTTTGGCTTCGAGCCTACAAAAACTGATTTTCTAAACCTTGCATGGCTCCGAGGGCCCATTTTCGATGAAATTGGATTTGGAAATTATTTGACTTGATACGTGGGTCTTCTTAGGGTAAAAGAAGGTTAAAAATATGGTTTTATCATGATTTACCACTATTGCTAGACTTGACCGGGTCGGAGTGCTAGCTGAGTTTTCTTACTGATTTGAAATGATATCAGGCTCAGCCGGGTCGAGCATTTAAGATATTTTTACTATGTTTTAGACTCGGTTGTGCCCGGGCACCATTGAAAGGGTTTTTGAGTTATCTTTTTCACTGTTTTAGTCCTAGAAGGGTGTAGGCATGCATATTTGTGACTTAGCCATTGGCTTGAACCCGGACTAAATTTTGGAGGACACGTTTTGATTCTGAGTTTTAGTATGGAGTCTGGGACCTCCATGGACCTTGCCTCTCCGGGCCTGAGGCTTTGGGTTGCGTGTGCTAGGGGGAAGGGTATACGGTGGAGTAGAGGTATACGGGTTGTGTCCTTCCATGGAACCTATCTGCTGGGCCCGATCGGAACCGGAGGAGGTACATACGGAGGTTCTATTTCACCCTGAGGTTTTCATGCATCATATTATTCATTATTTGAGATACCACACTTGTTTTCTATATGTTGATTGTACACTTTAGTAGTATGGGATGCCAGAGGGTTTGTTTTCACTTTATTGCGGTCCTCAGTTGTATGGGAGGTCGAAGGACTGTAGTTAGACTCGTGTCACTTTATTTCAATATTGTTCCCTGTTACAGTCGAGTATGAGTGTGATTACTTTAAGGTTGTGAGTTCCTGGATTGAGTTTGTATGACTAGATTTCGTATTAACTCATGTATGTCGAGCATGTCTACCTTTATTCTTCTCTCCTATTTCCTTATACTTGAGGTTACCAGTATACCGCCCATTGTTAGAACTTATTAACATATATACTATTTTTGCAAGGATCCTAGATGCGTTGTCCTTACTTTCACATGTGCCTGTTATGTATATATATTCTATATGTTAGCCTTATATGTTGTTTCTGTTGTCTTCCATCTAGGCTAGCTACTGTGTGCTTATCGTTGAATTATGTGACTGTTTGTTCCTACTCTGCCTGCTATTGCTCTTTTACTTTATATGTGCCCAATCAGCCTATGATACCTACTGGGTAACTTATGCTTCGCATTTGGTGCTCACCCTACCCTCTGCATCTTCTGGTGCAGATTCTAGCATGGGACATTGCCATTAGCGCGTCGTAGACTCATGCGGGGTGCAGTTTTTGGATCATCCAAGCTGAGGGTGAGCTCTTGGCATTCAGATCTTGTCTTCAGTTATCCTTGGTGTATTTTGTACTCTTATAGTTTTGGAGACATTGTGTATATATGACTTTTGGACTTTTGTACTCCTGATGTAGTTTGGCTCTTATACGCTTTGATACCAGGTTTTGGGTTGGTTTATATTCTGCTTGTTTATATATTTCTTGTATCTATTTTCTTTTCATTATACCCTTTCTTCTGTTTATGTATCGAATCTTCCGCTTAAACTGCTAGAAGGTAGCCCATTACTAACCGTTATGGGCTACGGGGATTGGTTCTCCAACTAGGGGGTTGTAGGTGCCATCATGACCGAGAAATTGGGTCATGACCTCTTAGAATCAGAGCTCTAGGTTCACCGATATCATCGGTATAGAAGCCAATGTCTAGTAGAGTCCTACGGATCGGGGCGGAGACATCCGTACTCAATATTTGGGAGGCTATAGTGACATCTTAGGAAAATGGATTGTTCTTTTTCCTTTTTCGTGCGTAGTATCCTTGAAAGTTTCTATAAATCTCACTTATTCTGGTTCACTCTTCCGCAGATGGTTCATCCGAGGTCTTCAGCTTTTGGCGGAGGAGAGCCTCCTACTCCTGCACCTCCGACTCTAGTTGGGGTCGGGGTGGTCACTGGGGTAGATTTAGGGGTCGAGGGTGCCCCAGAGTAGCGGCACCTTATAGAGCTGCTAGAGTTGAGGTAGAGCTAGAGTTAGCTCTAGAGAAGCAGCATGTGGACCCAGGGACAGCCAAGGTACCACCATCTCCAGTACCAGTTCCAGCATCAGCTTTTGTGCCACCTTCAGCCCCATCTCAGTCTTCAGATAATTGAGGTTTGTTACTTCATCTTCTGGGTATGATTGGAGAGAGACCTTCAGAGGCAGTACAAACATCTGCTCAGGGGGCATCCCTGGGTGTTCAGAGTTCAGGAGTGGAGCCTGCTACTGCGGCTCCCCATGCTGAGGTTGTTCCATTTCAATCTATTGCCAGCCCCTTGCTCCTTGCCCTACTATGACAGAGATGGAGCAGAAGGCCTTGGGTAGGTTTCTGAGATTATCACCACCGAGATTCGCTGGTACATCGGGTCAGGACCCACATGACTTTATCACTACCTACGAGGAGATTCTTTAGTAGTGGATCGGATTGCGAGATCATGTATGATATATGTTGGTGATTTGGATACTTGGGCTGACTTGATGATACTTGATATGTTGGATTTTGATGTGATACTGGGCATGGACAAGTTGTCCCCTCACCGTGCAGATTTGAATTGTTATGCCAAGATCATTACCATAGCCGTGCCCGGTGTATCCCCGGTTGTGTGGTAGGGTTCTGTTAGCCATGCACCGTCTGGGATCATTTCTTGTTTTCGAGCAAGGAAGATGATATCCCGTGGGTGTTTAGCTTATCTAGCATATGTCCGAGATGCTAATGCTGACCCTACGTCTCCTGAGTCTGTTCCTGTGGTTAGAGACTTCCTAGATATGTTTCCTACTAACCTGCCAGGCCTTCCACCTGAGGGGGCTATTGATTTCACCATTGAGTTAGAGGTATGCACAAAGCCCATTTCTATTCCTCCCTACCGTATGGCTCCTATTGAGTTGAGAGAGCTTAAGGAGCAGCTCCAAGATTTATTAGCTAAGGGGTTTATTAGACCGAGTGTGTCTCTTTGGGGTGCTCCTGTTCTCTTCGTAAAGAAGAAGGACGGTCGATGCGGATGTGTATTGATTATCGGTAGTTGAATAAGGTGACAGTGAAGAATAAGTATCCGATGCTTAGGATTGATGACTTATTTGATCAGCTTCAGGGTTCCGCCGTGTTTTCTAAGATTGATTTCAGGTCTGGATACCATTAGTTAAGGATTACGGTAGAGGACCTCCTTAAGACAACATTCAGGACAAGTTACAGCCACTATGAGTTCTTGGTGATGTCTTTTGAGTTGACTAATTCCCCCGCAGCCTTCATGGACTTGATGCACATGGTGCTTATCCCATACTTGGATATGTTCATGATAGTCTTCATTGATGAAATCCTAGTATACTCGAGTAGTTGAGATGAGCATGAGCAATACTTGAGGACTGTACTTCAGACTTTGAGAGATCATCGGCTTTACGCCAAGTTCTCAAAGTGTGAGTTTTGGTTAGAGTCAGTTGCATTCCTAGGGCACGTGGTGTCTAAGGATGGTATTAGAGTTGATCCGAGTAAGATTTCTGCAGTTCGTGATTGGCCTAGACCTACTACTTCTATCGAGGTTCGCAGCTTTATTGGGTTAGCTAGGTATTACAGATGGTTCATCGAGGGATTTTCTTCCATAGCAGCACCTTTGACTATGCTGACTAGGAAGGATGTTCCATTTCAGTGGTCTGATCAGTGCGAGGATAACCTCCAGAGGCTTGAGGCCTTATTGACTTCAGCTCCAGTTTTGGCTTTGCCGGTTGAGGGTCAGAGTTTCTCCATGTATTGTGATGCTTCAGGGGTCAATCTTGGTTATGTCTTTATGTAGCAGGGTCGAGTGATAGCATATGCGTCGAGGCAGCTGAAGGTTCACGAGTATCGTCCGTGAAGGGCGTGATGAGATTCGGTCGGCGGGGGAAGCTTAACCCCAGGTTTATTGGGCCAATTGAGATTCTACAGAGGGTTGGTAGTGTTACCTACATATTAGCCTTGCCTCCGATGTTTTCAGTTGTTCACCTAGTTTTCCATGTTTTGATGTTGCGCCGGTATGTGCCAGATGAGTCTCATGTGTTGCATTGGGATTTGGTTCAGTTAGATGAGAGGTTATCATTTGTTGAGGAGCCGATAGTTATTCTAGGCAGAGATATCAAAATATTGAGATCTAGGGATATTTCTGTTGTGAAAGTTCAGTGGAGACATCGTTCGATTGAGGAGGCTACTTGGAAGACTGAGAGTGAGTTGTGTGCTCAGTATCCGCAGTTGTTCGAGCCTTCATGTACTCCCTTCTTCTTGACTTTCGAGGACTAAAGTCTATTTAGTAATGGATGTTATGATGACGCTTTCGATCATCTTCACGTGTACGCATTTATTGTATTGTTAGAGCCTTCCTATAGTGGCCCCAAGTAAATTATGTCCTGCTGGGACTGGCAGTTCGGTGCCCTAGTCGTTCATTTTGTCGTTTTGGTCGTTGCCTGTTTTAGTGCTTAAACTTAGAATATCGTAGACTTTGGTCAACATTCTTAGCTAACATACCAAGAATTGAATTCTGACTATTCCGTTAGCTCCGGAGCGATGAGTTTGGTCTAGTTAGACCTTTAGTTGAGTCCTGAGAACTTTCGGTGTGGGTTTTGTGTGGTTTTCTCAGTTTTCAGGCCATTTAGAGTTGAAAGTGTAATTTCGGGTTAATTTCGATGATCCGAGTGTCAGATTCAAAATCCAACGATTCTATTACCTCCAGAATGTTGAGTTTGGTCTAGGAAGATGGTTGGTTCGGGTTTCGGGTGAGTCAGACTCATTTTGAGCCTTTGAGTTCCTTTTCGTTAGTGTTGACTTGGATCAACATTTCTCCGAAAAGACCTCGTATGGAAGTTTTGTTGATTTAGTTTAGTATGGAATGTCGTTTTCACTCTATTAGCACTATTGGTTTTTGAATATCGATTTCCGATTGTGCCCGAAATGCCCCGTCGAGTTTTCTAAAAAGTGCAGAAAATCAGCTGCGGACAGCAGCTATTTATTGCTGTCATTTCATTTTTTTCCAGCCCTTCTCCTCACTTTTCTCACTCTAAAACTCGAAATTCCCTCCACCCCTTTGCTCCAATTCAGTTCTAAACCTTGTGGAATTATTTGTTCGTCGATTATCTGTAGTTCTTCGCCTCTTGGTAAGTCATCTTCCCCAACTTGTCTTCTTTGGTTTTTCTCTTAATTCCTCCATTGGTGCTCATCCAAAGCTTCGATTTTGTGATAGATTCTACCCCCTAAGCTTGTGCATGTTCGTGGGTGTGAAGTTTTATCTGGCTTGAGCTAATTTCCATCATTTTGGTAAGTAATTCTTGCCCAATTTCCATTTTTTTTTCAAAATTTCCATTCTTTAATCCCCAACTTGGGCGGGCTGTTTTGGTGCCCTTCCCTTGTCCAATTGTGCTCAAATTTGGAGCATGCCTTCTTGGCATCGTTGGGGTCATCGTGGTTTTTTCATTTTTGGTTTCAGGTTGCGGGCTCTGCAGGCCCGCTTTTGACCTAAATATCGACCCGTTTACAATTGTATCAATATGGGTATCATTAGACTCGTCTTAATATTTTATTCATGAATTTGATAGTTTGATTCTCGTTCGGAGCTTCTCAGAGCAGCTCAGCCTCAGATATCGTCATTCCCGTAGCTTGTCGTCGGACGACAGGTAGGTTACGGCTTAACTCCCTAGACTTTGCATAAATCGGCAAAAATTATACTAGTTGGTATCCTTGGGTTAGGTTATTAGGTTGGTACCACAGACCTTGACTGCTTTTCCATGATTCGTCCTATTTATTTCCTACGTTGTGTGTAGTATTCCTATTAGTTGATATATTTATTACCCTTGTAACCCCGTGAGGTCTTGTCGACTCTGGAACATAGAAGGTGAGATTATTGGGAATGTTCGCGAGTCCCAAATATAGAAATATCCTTCTAGGCTGGTTATGCTTGCTGAGTAGCTTCGGATTCTGTGCAGGGCCGTTAGGTTGATTGTGAGCTGTCAAGCAGCTATTTGGGTTGATCATATCATTTCCATGCATATAAAGAGGTTTTTCCACATTTTATTATGGTTTTTTGCTTCGGGCCTACAAAAACTAATTTTCTAAACCTTGCATGGCTTCGAGGGCCCGTTTTTAATGAAATTAGATTTGGAAATTATTTGACTTGATACGTGGGTCTTCTTAGGGTAAAAGAAGGTTAAAAATATGGTTTTATCATGATTTACCACTATTGCTAGACTTGACCGGGTCAGAGTGCTAGCTGAGTTTTCTTACTGATTTGAAATGATATCAGGCTCAGCCGGGTCGAGCATTTGAGATATTTGTACTATGTTTTAGACTCGGTTGTGCCCGGGCACCTTTGAAAGGGTTTTTGAGTCATCTTTTTCACTGTTTTAGTCCTAGACGGGTGTAGGCATGCATATTTGAGACTTAGCCATTGGCTTGAACCCGGACTCAATTCTGGAGGACACGTTTTGATTCTGAGTTTTAGTATGGAGTCTGGGACCTCCATGGACCTTGCCTCTCCGGGCCTAAGGCTTTGGGTTGCGTGTGCCAGGGGGAAGGGTATACGGTGGAGTAGAGGTATACGGGTTGTGTCCTTCCATGAAACCTGTCTGCTTGGCCCGATCGGAACCAGAGGAGGTACATACAGAGGTTCTATTTCACCCTGAGGTTTTCATGCATCATATCATTCATTATTTGAGATACCACCCTTATTTTCTATATGTTGATTGTACACTATAGTAGTATGGGATTCGGAGGGTTTGTTTTCACTTTAATGCGGTCCTCAGTTGTATGGGAGGTCGAAGGACTGTAGTTAGACTCTTGTCACTTTATTTCAATATTGTTCCCTGTTACAATCGAGTATTAGTGTGATTACTGTAAGGTTGTGAGTTCCTGGATTGAGTTTTTTATGACTAGATTTGGTATTAACTCATGTATGTCGAGCATGTCTACCTTAATTCTTCTCTCCCATTTCCTTATACTTGAGGTTACCAGTATACCGCCCATTGTTAGAACTTATTAACATATATACTATTTTTGCAAGGATCCTAGGTGCGTTGTCCTTACTTTCACATGTGCCTGTTGTGTATATATATTCTATATGCTAGCCTTATATGTTGTTTCTGTTGTCTTCCATCTGGGCTAGCTCCTGTGTGCTTATCGTTGAATTATGTGACTTTTTGTTCCAACTCTGCCTGCTATTGCTCTTTTACTTTATATGTGCCCAATTAGCCTATGATACCTACTGGGTATCTTATGCTTCGCATTTGGTGCTCACCCTACCCTCTGCATCTTCTGGTGCAGATTCTAGCATGGGACATTGCCATTAGCGCATCGTAGACTCATGCGGGGTGCTATTTTTGGATCATCCAAGCTGAGGGTGAGCTCTTGGCATTCAAATCTTGTCTTCAGTTATCCTTGGTGTATTTTGTACTCTTATAGTTTCGGAGACATTGTGTATATATGACTTTTGGACTTTTGTACTCCTGATGTAGTTTGGCTCTTATACGCTTTGATACCAGGTTTTGGGTTGGTTTAGATTCTGCTTGTTTATATCTTTCTTGTATCTATTTTCTTTTCATTATACCCTTTCTTCCATTTATGTATCGAATCTTCCGCTTAAACTGCTAGAAGGTAGCCCATTACTAACCGTTCTGGGCCACGAGGATTGGTTCTCCTACTAGGGGGTTGTAGGTGCTATCATGACCGAGAAATTGGGTCATGACCGCTTGGTATCAGAGCTCTATGTTACCCAATATCATCGGTATAGAAGCCAATGTCTAGTAGAGTCCTACGGATCGGGGCGGAGACATCCGTACTCAATCTTTGGGAGGCTATACTGACATCTTAAGAAAATTGATTGTTCTTTTTCCTTTTTCGTGCGTAGTATCCTTGAAAGTTTCTATAAATCTCACTTATTCTGGTTCACTCTTCCGCATATGGTTCATCCGAGGTCTTCAGCTTTTGGCGAAGGAGAGCCTCCTACTCCTGCACCTCTGACTCAAGTTGGGGGCCGGGGTGGTCACCGGGGTGGTCACTGGGGTAGAGGTAGGGGTCGAGGGTGCCCTAGAGTAGCGGCACCTTATAGAGCTGCTAGAGTTGAGGTAGAGCCAGAGTTAGCTCCAGAGAAGCAGCATGTGGACCCAGGGAAAACCAAGGTACCACCATCTCCAGTACCAGTTCCAGCATCAGCTTCTGTGCCAGCTTCAGCCCCATCTCAGGCTTCAGATATTTGAGGTTTCTTACTTCATCTTCTGGGTATGATTGGAGAGAGACCTTCAGAGGCAGTACAAACATCTGCTCAGGGGGCATCCCTGGGTGTTCAGAGTTCAGGAGTGGAGCCTGCTACTGCGGCTCCCCATGCTGAGGTTGTTCCATTTCAATCTATTGCCAGCCCCTTGTTCCTTGCCCTACTATGACAGAGATGGAGCAGAAGGCCTTGGGTAGGTTTCTGAGATTATCACCACCGAGATTCGCTGGTACATCTGGTCAGGACCCACATGACTTTATCACTACCTACGAGGAGATTCTTTTGTAGTGGATCGGATTGTGAGATCATGTATGATATATGTTGGTGATTTGGATACTTGGGCTGACTTGATAATACTTGATATGTTGGATTTTGATGTGATACTGGGCATGGACTGGTTGTCCCTTCACCGTGCAGTTTTGAATTGCTATGCCAAGATCATTACCATAGCCGTGCCCGGTGTATCCCAGGTTGTGTGGTAGGGTTCTGTTAGCCATGCACCGTCTGGGATCATTTCTTGTCTTCGAGCTAGGAAGATGATATCCCGTGGGTGTTTAGCTTATCTAGCATATGTCCGAGATGCTAATGCTGACCCTACGTCTCCTGAGTCTGTTCCTGTGGTTAGAGACTTCCTAGATATGTTTCCTACTAACCTACCAGGCCTTCCACCTGAGAGGGCTATTGATTTCACCATTGAGTTAGAGGTAGGCACCATGCCCATTTCTATTCCTCCCTACCGTATGGCTCCTATTGAGTTGAGAGAGCTTAAGGAGCAGCTCCAAGATTTATTAGCTAAGGGGTTTATTAGACCGAGTGTGTCTCTTTGGGGTGCTCCTGTTCTCTTCGTAAAGAAGAAGGACGGTCGATGCGGATGTGTATTGATTATCGGTAGTTGAATAAGGTGACAGTGAAGAATAAGTATCCGATGCTTAGGATTGATGACTTATTTGATCAGCTTCAGGGTTCCGCCGTGTTTTCTAAGATTGATTTAAGGTCCGTCTACCATTAGTTAAGGATTACGGTGGATGACCTCCTTAAGACCATATTCAGGACACGTTACAGCCACTATGAGTTCTTGGTGATGTCTTTTGGGTTGACTAATTCCCCCACAGCCTTCATGGACTTGATGCACATGGTGCTTATCCCGTACTTGGATATGTTCATGATAGTCTTCATTGATGACATCCTAGTATACTCGAGGAGTAGAGATGAGTATGAGCAATACTTGAGGACTGTACTTCATACTTTGAGAGATCATCGGCTTTACGCCAAGTTCTCAAAGTGTGAGTTTTGGTTAGAGTCAGTTGCATTCCTAGGGAACGTGGTGTCTAAGGATGGTATTAGAGTTGATCCGAGTAAGATTTCTGCAGTTCGTGATTGGCCTAGACCTACTACTTCTATCGAGGTTCGCAGCTTTGTTGGGTTAGCTAGGTATTACAGATGGTTCATCGAGGGATTTTCTTCCATTGCAGCACCTTTGACTATGCTGACTAGGAAGGATGTTCCATTTTAGTGGTCTGATCAGTGCGAGGATAGCCTCCAGAGGCTTGAGGCCTTATTGACTTCAGCTCCAGTTTTGGCTTTGCCGGTTGAGGGTCAGAGTTTCTCCTTGTATTGTGATGCTTCAAGGTTCAATCTTGGTTGTGTCTTTATGTAGCAGGGTCGAGTGATAGCATATGCGTTGAGGCAGCTGAAGGTTCATGAGCGCAACTACCCCACTCATGACATAGAGTTGGCGGCGGTAGTCTTCGCACTCAAGATCTGGAGGCACTATCTATATGGAGTTCATTGTGAGATATTCATCGACCATCGTAGTCTTCAGTACATTACGAGTCAACACTAGCTAAACTCGAGACAAAGGAGATGGATTGAGTTGCTGAAGGACTATGATTTCTCTATTTTATACCATCTGGGCAAGGTAAACATGGTAGCGGATGCCTTGAATTAGAAGGCGGTGAGTATGGGAAGCCTAGCTTCACTTTCAGCTTCTGAGTGAATGTTGGCCTTGAACATCCAGTCCTTGGCTAAACGTTTGGTTAGGCTTGACTTATCGGATCCCAACAGAGTTCTTGCCAGTGTTAAGGCTCATTCTACTCTAGTTGTTCAAATTCAGAGCCGACAGTTTGAGGATCAGAGTTTGTGTGACCTTTATGATCAGGTGGTTCGGGGTGAGGCCAGCCGGGAGTTAGTGATTTGATACAGTTGATACTCCGTGAGGCACATTGTTCCAGATACTCCATCCATCCTGGCGCAATAAAGATGTATAAAGACCTGAGGCAGCTATACTAGTGGAGTGGTATGAAGCGGGATGTGGCAGAGTTCGTATCTCGGTGCTTGAACTATCAACAGGTGAAGTTCGAGCACATGAAACTGGGTGGTTTGATGCAGCGA
This sequence comes from Jaltomata sinuosa, assembly GCA_003996215.1. Taxonomy (NCBI): domain Eukaryota; kingdom Viridiplantae; phylum Streptophyta; class Magnoliopsida; order Solanales; family Solanaceae; genus Jaltomata; species Jaltomata sinuosa. Next base: position 385,840 of record QJPP01000214.1, on the reverse strand, counting down.
CTTCCCATTCCTAAGTGGAAATGGGAAGGTATTACTATGGACTTTGTTGTTTGTTTGCCTCGTACTACTCGAGGGTTTGACTCCATTTTGGTAATCGTTGATAGGCTGACTAAGTCAGCACATTTCTTGCCGGTTCAGACTTCCTATGGGGCAGAGAGGTTAGCTCAAATCTACATTCATGAGATTCTACGATTGCACGGGGTCCCAGCTTCTATTATTTTAGATCGCGGCACTTAGTTCGCATCCCAGCTTTGGAGGGCTATACAGAGGGATTTGGGTATGGAGGTTCATCTTAGTACTGCTTTCCACGCTCAGACAGATGGCCAGTCCGAGTGGATTATTCAGGTCCTGGAGGACATGCTTCAGGCTTGTGTTCTTGACTTTGGAGGTTAATGAGATCTGTTTGTGCCATTGGTTGAGTTTGCGTATAATAATAGCTTTTATTCGAGCATTGGCATGGCACTTTTCGAGGATTTTTATGGTAGGCATTGCAGATCACCTATTAGTTGGTTTGATGGATTAGAGTCCAGACCGCAGCGTACAGATTTACTTAGAGATTCCTCGGACCTAGTCTGTTTAATCCAGGACAGACTTAGAGCATCCCAGAGTAGGAAGAAGATCTACACTGATCGTAGACTTCGTGCCTTGGAGTTCAGTATTGGTGATCTGGTTTTCTTTCAAGTATCGCCTGTGAAGGGCATGGTGAGATTCGGTCGGTGGGGCAAGCTTAGCCTTAGGTTTATTAGGCCGTTTGAGATTCTATAGAGGGTAGGTAGTATTGCCTATATGTTAGCCTTGCCTCCGATGTTTTCAACTGTTCACCCAATTTTCCATGTTTCGATGTTGCGCCAGTATGTGCCAGATGAGTCTCATGTGTTGCATTGGGATTAGGTTCAGTTAGATAAGAGTTTATCATTTGTTGAGGAGCCGATAGTTATTCTAGCCAGAGATATCAGGAGATTGAGATCTAGGGAGATTCTGATTGTGAAAGTTCAGTGGAGACATCATCCGATCGAGGAGGCTACTTGGAAGACCGAGAGTGAGTTGCATGCTCAGTATCTGCAGTTGATCGAGCCTTCAGGTACTTCATTCTTCTTGACTTTTGAGGATGAAAGTCTATTTAGTAGTGGATGTTATGATGACTCTTCCTGTCATCTTCGCGTTTACGCATTAATTGTAATGTTAGAGCCTTCCTGTAGCGGCCCCAAGTTATTTATGGCTTGCTTGGACCGATAGTTTGATGCCCTGGTCGTTCGTTTGGTCGTTTTGGTTGTTTGCCTGTTTTAGAGCTTAAACTTAGAATATCATTGACTTTGGTCAACATTCTTAGCTAACTTTCTTTAAATTGAATTATAACAGTTTCGTTAGCTCCGGAGCGATGCGTTTGGTCTAGTTGGACCTTTAGTTGAGGCCTGAGAACTTTCAGTGTGGGTTTTGTGTGGTTTTCTCAATTTTCAGGCCATTTGGAGTTGAAAGTATATTTTTGGGTGAATTTCGATGATCAGAATGTCGGATTCAAAATCCGATGATTCCATCAGCACCGGAATGTTGAGTTTGGGCTAGGAAGATGGTTGGTTCGGGTTCCGGGTGAGTCGGACTCATTTTGAGCCTTTAAGTTCCTTTTTGTTAGTGTTAACTTGGGTCAACATTTCTCTTAAATGATCTCGTATGGAAGCTTCATCGATTCCTTTGAGTCCGGAACATCGTTTCCACTCTATTAGCACTATTGGTTTTTGAATATCGGCTTCTGATTGTGCCCAGAATGCCCCGTTGAGTTTTTCTAAAAAGTGCAGAAAATCAGCTGCGGACAGCAGTTATTTGTTGCTGTCATTTCTTCTTCTTTTTCCAGCCCTTCTCCTCACTTTTCTCACTCAAAAACTCAAAATTCTCTCCACCATTTTGCTCCAATTCAGTTCTAAACCTTGGGGAATTATTTGTTCGTCGATTATCCGTAGTTCTTCGCCTCTTGCTAAGTCATCTTCCCCAACTTGTCTTCGGTTTTTCTCTTAATTCCTCCATTGATGCTCATCCAAAGCTTGGATTTTGTGATAGATTCTGCCCCCTAAGCTTGTGCAAGTTCGTGGGTGTGAAGTTTTATCCGTCTTGGGATGATTTTCCATTGTTTTGGTAAGTAATTCTTGCCCAATTTCTGTTTTTATTTTTGAAATTTCCATTCTTTAATCCCCAACTTGGGCGGGCTGTTTTGGTGCCCTTCCCTTGTCCAATTGAGCTCAAATTTGGAGCATGCATTCTTGGTATCGTTGTGGTCATTGTGATTCCTTTCATTTTTGGTTTCGAGTTGCGAACCCAAAGTGCCCTCTTTTGACCCGGATATTGACCTAGCTACAATTGTAGCAATATGGGTATCGTTAGACTCGTCTTAATATTTTATTCATAAATTTGATAGTTTGATTCTCGTTCAGAGCTTCTCAGAGCATCTCGACCTCGGATATCATCGTTCTCACAGCTTGTCATCAGATGATGAGTAGGTTACGACTTAACTCCCTAGACTTTGCATATATCGGGTAAAATTGTACTAGTTGGCATCCTTAGGTTGGGTTATTAGGTTGGTACCACAAACCTTGATCGCTTTTCCATGATTCTTCCTATTTCTTCCCTTTGTTGTGTCTAGTATTCCTATTAGTTGATATATTTATTACCCTTTTGACCCTGTGAGGTCTTGTTGACTCTGGAACATAGAAAGTGAGATTATTGGGAATGTCCACGAGTCCCGGACATAGAAATATCCTTCTAGGCTGGTTATGCTTGCTGAGTAGCTTCGGAGCCTGTGCAGGGCCGTTAGGTTGATTGTGAGTTGTTGGGCAGCTATTTGGGTTGATCATATCATTTCCATGCATATGAAAAGATTTTTCCACGTTTTATTATGGTTTTTGTCTTCAGGCCTACAAAAACTGATTTTCTAAATCTTGCATGGCCCCAGGGGCCTACTTTCGATGAAATTGGATTTGGAAATGATTTGACTTGATATGTGGATCTTCTTGGGGTAAAAGAAGGTTAAAATATGGGTTTATCATGATTTACCACTATTGCTAGACTCGACCAGGTCAGAGTGCTAGCTGAGTTTTCTTACTAATTTGAAATGATATCAGGCTCGACCGGGTCAAGCATTTGAGATATTTTCACTACTGTTTTAGACCTGGTTGTTCTCGAACACCCTTAGAAGGTTTTTTGAGTCATCTTTTTTACTGTTTTAGTCCTAGACAGGGTCTATGCATGCATATTTGAGACTTAGCCACTGGCTTGAACTCGGACTCGATTCTGGAGGACACGTTTTAATTTTGAGTTTTGGTATGGGGTCTGAGACCTCCATGGACCTTGCCACTCTAGGCCTGAGGCTTTGGACTGTGTGTGCTAGGGGGAAGGGTATACAATGGAGTAGAGGTATACGGGTTGTGTCCTTCCATGGAACTTGTCTGCTGGGCCCGATCGGCACTGGAGGAGGTACATACAGAGATCTATTTCACCCTGAGGTTTTCATGCATCATATTATTCATTATTTGAGATACCACACTTGTTTGTTGTATGTTGATTGTACGCTCTGTTAGTATGGGATGCCGGAGGGTTTGTTTTCACTTGATTGCATTCTTCGGTAGTATGGGCGGCCGAGGGACTGTAGGTAGACTCTTTTTACTTTATTCCAATATCGTTCCCTGTTTCGGTCGAGTATAAGTGTGATTACTGTAAGGTTGTGAGTTCCTGGATTGAGTTTGTATAACTAGATTAGGTATTAAGTCCTGTATGTCGAGCATGTCTACATTTATTCTTTTATCCCATTTTCTTATACTTGAGGTTATCGGTATACCGCCCATTATTAGAACTTATTTACATATATACTATTTTTGCAAGGATCCCAGGTGAATTGTCCTTACTTTCACCTGTGCATGTTGTGTGTATATATTCTATATGCTATCCTTATATGTTGTTTCTGCTGTCTTCCCTCTGGGCTATCTCCTGTGTGCTTATCGTTGAATTCTGTGAGTGTTTGTTCCTACTCTGCATGCTATTGCTCATTTACTTTATATGTGCCCAATCAACCTATGATACCTACTGGGTACCTTATGCTTTGCATTTGGTGCTCACCCTACCCTCTGCATCTTCTGGTGCAGATCTTAGCATGGGCCATCATCGTTAGCGTGTCGGAGACTCGTGCGGGGTACAATTTTTGGATCATCCAGGCTGAGGGTGATCTCTTGGCATTCAGAGCTTGACTTCAGTGATCCTTGGTGTATTTTGTACTCTTATAGTTTTGGAGACATTGTGTATATATGACTTTTGTACCTTTGTACTCCTGATGTAGTTCGGCTCTTATATGCTTTGATACTAGGTTTTGAGTTGGTTTAGATTCCACTTGTTTATATCTCTCTTGTATCTATTTTCTTCTCATTTTGCCCTTGCTTCCGCTTATGTATCGAATCTTCCACTTAAACTGTTAGAAGGTAGCCCATTACTAACTGTTTCAGGCTACAGGGATTGGTTCGCCTATTAGGGGGTTGTAGGTGTCATCATGACCGAGAAATCGGGTCGTGACAATGTTATGAATTAATTTAAAGTAATAGCAAAATAGAGCAATAGGATTAGATATCACAATAATAAAAAAAAAGTGAATGGTCTTGATTATTGAAAGACTATAAATGAGCCTCACATCTTTAGAGGTACATGATGTGCCGGCATTCTACGGCACATTTGACTCCTTTAACTAAGAATAATCGTGAGTTTTCAAGCAACCATTGTTGTGTTTAATGGTTTTTATGCTGTGTTTGCAGGAAAAGTGAACAAAGATGAAAAGGATGAAAAGAGCTACAAAGATGACTCTATTGTTAAGTGTGACGGCTCACCTTACGAATCGTCAGAAGTGTGATGGGACTTTAGGGAAGCCACCAAGCCAAAGAACAATGATTGGAGTCCACTGGATAAGGCTGACGACTCCCCTGACGGGCCGTCATGACGTTGATGAGTCATCAACCAAGCCGTCAAGCCTAGCATCAACCAAAGAAGTCACTGGTTAAGAGCGATGGGAGCCGTGAAGATCCATCAAAGCTGTGACGTTCCATAACAGAAAACTTTCAAGGTGAGGCAGAACAAGGGGATCACTAGTTAAGAGTGACGGTTCAGCTGACGAACCATCACAAGCCCGACGAGCCATCAAGGCAACCCGTCAAGACTGACAGCGAGATTCTGAGTCTTTTTTTGGAATTTTATTTCCTAGACTACTATAAATACCCAGTGTTAGGGTTATTTTAATTATTTGACATCTGACAACTTTACATGCTTGTGAACGAGTTTTTCAACAAAACAAAAGAGGGAAAATGACACTCTTGTCTTCTTCTTTTAGGATTTTCACCATTATTGCTTGAACTTTACTAAAGTTGAAAGGAAGCTTGTGATTTCTATATTGTAAGATCATATTCTTTATATTATGAATAGTGTTACTTTCTTTTATCGTTGTGCAAATATGAGTGGCTAAAACACCCACAACTAGGGTTGTGGAAGCCATGGCTAAAGTGACGAGATAGATTCTGGGTAACGTTGGGTTCAACTCGTATGTCATTCACATTGTTAATCTTGTGTGTTTAACATTTTCTAATGGTTTTAAATATTAGAACATGCCTAGGTTTGATTTGCTTGAACTAAGAAATTAAAACCAGGTAAATTAGATTAACCACGAGGATTTGGGACTCTTAACTCCCGTCTAATGATTAATGCTTTAGCGAGATTGATCTACTTGATGCTTGATTGAAATAAGTAATTTTATCTTTTCAAATTCGATAGAATTGAAAAGGAAATGCGTATTTGGTTGAGAAACGCTTAACGTAAGCATGACTTCAATCACTTCATGATAAACATACGTAAAGAACTCGACTGAACTCTAACCCAAACTCGTTACGATGCCATGGTGAACACATCCCTAGTTCACCTCTTATACTGAATTTTACTCATTGAAATTTGCAATTTGTTATTGGAAACGAACAAAGATTGATAAATACAACCCCCCCCCCCATTTACCGGAAACTATTGATTACTAGTCAACTAAGTTACTAACGACTTAATTTGCACCTTATTCCCCGTGGGATCGACCCCAAACTTTGTTGGGTTCTATATTTGACATCAACCGCTTACTCTTTTTAATTGAGGTGTAATTTAGGCATATCAAATTTTGGCGTCGTTGCCGGGGAATACGATTGTTCATTAAGTTCGGTGTGTTTAGTTGACTATTAGTGATACTTTCCTGACTTACTTTTATTTATTGTTTTTGATTTCTACAGAGTAGAGAGTTATGCATGCCACGTACCCGACGTTCGGGTGAACCAATATTACCCTACGACCCCAAACTTGCTAGAACTTTAAGGCAAAACATGAATACATAACAACAAGAGGCAGAAAGACTCGCGGCAGCTCAACAGGCCTAACAACACTTGAATACTGATAATATTGAGGATGATGATGTGTTGGGTGATGAAGCTGCAGTAGGTGATGGTATAGCAGCAGATAATGTCGGCAATATTGCCCCTGCACATCAAAGGCTGCATCCAAGAGGTAGAGGTCGACACCAACCAAGGCCAATGGTTTTGGATGATGAGGATGACCTTGATTTAGATGGAGTTGGCGCTACGGGCGCTATTGTCCTTCCACTATTAACGTCGGGCGCTAAGTTTAACATCACCAGCAGCATGATCAAGTTTTTAAATCTGTAGGGGTTGTTTAGTGGTGCAAATAGTGATGACCCCAATAGACATCTGATGAATTTTTTGGGGATCTACAAATCGTTTGAACTATCGAGTGTGAACCAAACAGCTATCAGGCTTAGATTGTTCCCGTTGTCTCTGTCTGATGAGGTAACAATATGGTTGACAAATCTAACTCAGGATTCTATAACATCCTGGGGTGAGTTGAAAGGAGCTTTCCTAGAAAGGTTATTTCCTCCCTCCAAAATGTTACAGTTGAGGGATGAGATCAGCAATTTCTGACCGCAATCGCATGAGGCCTTACATGAAACCTAGTTGAGGTTTAAAAAAAAGTTGACCCAGTGCCCGGACCATCAGTTTACAGATGGGTTTCTGATGCAAACATTATACAGAGCACTGAATTCGGATACCAAGCCAACACTAGATAATGCTGTAGGTGGAGCATTCATGGGGCTGACTTTCACTGAGGCCACTAATATTATGGACCAACTCACCAAAACAAACAGAGCCTGGCATACGTGAGATACAGAAGTAGTTGCTAATACTTATGCTATTGGTATGTTAGCTAAGCAGCGTAGAAAAGAGGAAGAGCGGGACCAAGACATGGCCCAGTTGAATATGCAAATGGACTTGTTGACAAAACATTTGTTGTCAGGAGGAATTGAGAAAGTGAAAGCCATCGGTTCTCAAGGTAGAGAAGCTGAGTTAGAGTCCGTTGAGAAGGCAAATTATTTGGGGGGTTTCCAGGCCAATGGCCAAGGAAACCAAGGTCAGAACTATCAGAAGGATAATTATTATAAAAAAGCTGGCTACAGAGATCGTGATCAGGGGAACTGGAAGATTAAAGCTAATAGAGGTGGGATGTACGTACCACCATAGTAATGAGACAGGGACGTCCAAACTGGAGAATATGATGGCTAAGATGATGTTGAAGGTAGAATTGACTGACTCCAGGGTAAAGGAGATGAAGACTGAATTATCATCAATGAATTAGTTGGTGGATTCATATTCCACCTCGATCAAGCAGTTAGAGAAAAAAATAAGTCAAATTTTGACATCCCTAAATCAAAGGAAGACTGGTACCTTGCCGAGTGACATTATACAAAACCCGAGGAATGACAGGAGTTGTATGGAGATCACCATGAGAAGTGGGAAGATATTATCGGAATCACATCCGATAATTAAAACTCAGAAAGGTGATGTTGCTTATGATGATGATTTAGCAGGTGATGAGAATGTGGTTGATTAGAGTGTGGGTGTACATGTTGAAAAACCCAATGTGGTAGAGGATGCTACTCAAGTGCTTGCAGATAAAGGCAAGGAAGTTGAAAAACTTCCAAGGAAATTACCAAAGCTTCCTCCTCCTTTCCCTCATAGGATTAACAAGAAGGTGGAAGACGAGAAATTCCAAAAGTTTATATCTATGCTCAAGCAGATTTCTGTAAATATCCCTCTAGTGGATGTGCTTGAGCAAATGCCCAGTTATGCCAAGTTCATGAAGGACTTGATCACTAAGAAGAGGTCAGTAAGTTTTGAGCTGAAAGATAACCTCTACCACTACAGCGCCATCTCATCAAGGTCACTAGTCCAAAAGAAAGAAGTCTCGGGTGCCTTTACTATTCCTTGCACCATCGGGGAGTTTAATTTTGCAAAAGCACTTTGCGACTTGGGAGCTAGCATAAACTTGATACCGCTAGCTATTTATCAGCACTTGGGCTTGGGAGCCCCCAAACTACCTACTATGAGGTTGTTGATGGCTGATAGATTGGTTAAGCGACCGGTGGGTATTTTATATGACGTGCTTGTAAAGGTGGGAATGTTCATATTTTTGGCAGACTTCGTGATCTTGGATTGAGGGGTAGACTTTGAAGTACCCATTATTCTGGGATGACCCTTCTTAGCAACCGGAAGAGTATTAGTGGATATGGAGAGCAACGAGCTAACTTTCAGGTTGAACAATGACACAGTGAAGTTCAACGTATGCAAATCAATGAAGCAACCAAGGGACATGAGTGTCGTCTCAGTTATTGATGTAGTTGTTGATTCTGATGTGGTAGTATATGTTGAGGAGAGATTTGCTGTGGAGACTTTGGCAGCAGTTATGATGAACTTCGATGGTGATGACATCGAAGATTATGATGAAACTATAAATGCTTTGGTAGGGATGGGGTCATATTCCTACGCTCTAAAGAAATTGGATCTTGACTTGAAAAATCGACCTACACCTCCTGCAAAACCTTCTATTGAAGAGGCGCCGGTGTTAGAGTTGAAAGAATTGCCGGGCAATCTGAGGTATGCATTTTTGGGTGACAATAACACATTACTTGTGATCATTGCATCAAATCTTGTAGAAGGGCAGGTTGAAGCCTTATTGTCTATATTGCAAAGGTATAAGAGACCTATTGGCTGGACCATTGCGGATATCATTGGCATCCCACCAGGTATCTGTACTCATAAAATACAGTTGGAAGATGATTGTACACCAACCAATGAGCATCAACGAAATGCAAGAAGTGGTGAAGAAGGAAATAATTAAATGGCTCGATGCTGGAGTGGTGTACCCAATATCTGACAGCAAATGGGTAAGCTCGGTTTAATGTGTCCCCAAAAAAGAAGGGATGACTATGTTGGCAAATGAGAAAAATAAGTTGATTCCATTAAGACTATTCACTAGGTGGTGAGTCTGTATGGATTACCGGAAGCTTAACTCCTGGACCCTACGAGATCACTTCCCCATGCTCTTTATGGATCAGATGCTTGACAGATTGACTGGCAGTGGGTAGTATTGCTTTTTAGATGGATATTTGGGGTACAACCAAATATCTATCGCACCGGAAGATCAGGAGAAAACTACTTTCACCTGCCCCTATAGAACGTTTGCATTTAGACGCATGCCTTTTGGCATGTGTACGCTCCTGCCATGTTTTAGAGATCCATGATATCTATCTTTTCTGATATGGTTGAGAATACATTTGAAGTCTTCATGGATGACTTTTCTGTGGTTGGTGATGCGTTTGAAAATTGTTTGGCTAATTTGGCTCAAGCATTGCAAAGGTGTGAAGAGTCAAATCTTGTTCTCAACTAGGAGAGATGCCATTTTATGGTAAAAGAAGGCATTGTGTTGGGACACAAAATCACTGTGAGAGGTATTGAAGTGGATAAGGCTAAGATCAAAGTGATTGAGAAACTACCTCCACCCATATCAGTAAAGGGTGTGAGGAGCTTTCTTGGTCATGCTAGATTTTATAGAAGGTTTATTAAAGACTTCTCCAAGATCGCCAACCCTTTGTGCAATTTTCTAGAAAAAGAAACAAAATTTGTATTTGATGATAAGTGCTTGAAGGCATTTGAATGCCTAAAAGAGAAGTTGGTGGTTGCGCCTATTATAGTTGCCCCGGATTGGTCCAAACTATTCGAGGTAATGTGTGATGCAAGTGGTGTCGCACTCGGAGTTGTCCTGGGACAGGAGTGAGACAAATGATTTCACCCTATTTACTATGCTAGCAAGGAATTGAATGGGGCGCAAAAGAACTATACAGTGACAGAGCAAGAGCTGCTAGCAGTTGTGTACGCCTTTGAGAAATTCAGAGCATATTTATTTGGCACAAGAGTAGTGGCGCACACAGACCATGCGGCTTTGAGGTATTTAATGTAAAAGAAGGATGCAAAGCCCCGACTAATTCGATGGGTATTATTATTGCAGGAATTTGACTTTAAAGTCAAAGACCTGAAGGGGTGTGAGAACCAAGTAGCGGATCATCTCTCCAGGCTCGAGAATGAAGAGAAAGTGGTAGATGAGCTGGAGATTGATGATGCATTTGTGGATGAGCATGTGTTGGCTGCTTCACTTGATATGGTGCCATGGTATGCGGATTTTTCCAATTATTTGGTAAGTGATATGATGCCAGAAGAGCTAAACTTCCACTAGAGAAAGAAATTTCTCCATGACACAAGTAAGTATTTTTGGGATAAACCTTATCTCTTTCGACTGTGTGCTGATAGTATAATCAGGAGGTGCATACCAAAGGTGGAAATAACAAGCATCTTTCAAGCTTGACATTCGTCCCAAGTTGGAGGACATCATGTAGGTGATTGAACTTCCTGAAAAATCTTACATTGTGGGTATTACTGGCCAACGATTCATAAAGATGCACATGAACTCGCTAGAGCTTGTGACCAATGCCAAATACGAGGAGCAATATCTCGTAGGAAAGAGTTGCCAATGACCACAATCCTGGAGGTGGAATTGTTCAACGTGGGGGATAGATTTTATGGGCCCATTTGACAGTTCTTATGGTAATCGTTACATCTTGGTAGCGGTTCATTATGTTTCAAAGTGGGTAAAAGCGGTCGTTTTGGCCGATAATGAAGGGAAGAGTGTGGTGGCTTTCCTGAAGAGAAACATCTTTGCTCGATTTGGCACTCCATGCACAATTATAAGTGATGGAGGGTCACACTTTTACAATAAGGTGTTCCGTGCTGCTCTAGCTAAGTATGGTGTAAAGTAACATAAAGTAGCCAGTCCTTATCACCCACAAATGAGTGGACAAGTTGAAGTGTCAAACCGTGAAATCAAGCAGATATTGGCAAAGTCTGTGAATGTAAACCAGCGAGATTGGACAAGGAAGCTTAATGATGAACTCTGGGCGTACCGAACAGCATTCAAAATGCCAATAGGTATGTCCCCTTACCAACTTGTTTTTGGTAAAGCTTGTCACTTGCCTGTGGAACTTGAGCATAAAGCCTTTTGGGCGCTCAAGAAGTTGAACCTCAGTTGGAAAGATGCATCGGAGTGGAGGTTGGAGCAGTTGAATGAGATGGACGAGTTTTGATTGTGGGCTTATGAGAGATCCGCTCTCTACAAAGAGCGAATGAAGTTATATCATGACTGGAGGATTAAGAAGAGGGAGTTCAAAGTTGGAGACTTGGTGTTGTTGTTCAACTCTAGGTTCAAACTCTTTTCCAGAAAGCTCAAATCCAAATGGTTCGGGCCGTTCAAAGTAAGTCAAGTGTTCCCATCCGGAGTTGTGGAACTTGAAAACAAGGATAGAGAACGTTTCAAAGTCAACAGCCAGAGAGTGAAGCAATATATCAGCCTCCTGGAGGAGTTAAATATCATGTCTTTGGTATATCTTGATGAAGTCTGAGTAATCAAGATACATGCGTCGTGCTGCGATGTTAAATTAGGAGATATATGGGAGGCAACCCATAGTTTATTATTGTATTAATACCATAGAATAGTTTGTTTTGTTGGAATTTGTTAATGTGTTTGCTTAGTGTGCAGGAAAAGAAGAGATAGAAGTAAAGGAGGTGGTCTGTTTAAGGGTAACAGGTCCTTCTACTAGGTCATCACAGGGGTGACGAATCGTCACTCAAACCATCACAAATTGAAAGAAAATTTTGTTGGTTCTATTTAAGAGTGATGGCTCGTGTGATGAACCGCCAATAGGTGATGACCCATCACATAAAACGTCAAGATGAGCACCAAGTTGATACTCCATTGTTTAGTGGTGATGGCTCAGGTGACAAACCATCACAACTGTGATGAGCCGCCATCCAAGCCACCACAATGGACCTCCTATTTTGGGTTCATTGTTTAATGCTGATGACTCCAGTGACGAGTCAGTACACAAGCGACGGATCGTCATAGGAGCCACCAGCCTAGGTAAGTATAATATTTCCTTCTTTTCTTTTAACTTTACCCGATCCGTCCCAAACCCTAAAACAATGACCCGATCCAACCCAATGAAGTTCTAATACCCCAAATGAAGAAACCCGTTTCAAATTTAAAATGGTTTCTTCTTCTTGTTCCTCTCCTTCCCTCAACTTAATTCCCTACAAACACCCAAATTCCTCTATCTCCCATAAAAAACCCAAAACACTCGATTAACCTTTCCTTATTAATCACCTCCTTCACCAAACATCACAGTGCCCTACCCGATCCAACATAGACTAAGAAATTGGGAATTGAGTCTTTATTGGTCCTTAGGACTCAGTGAAAGAAAAGAATTTTCTTAATCAATTACAAAACTAAGGTATGATGCTAAACCCATTTCTTGAATTTTGCTCATTAAATTTTGAAGTAAAAGAAGAGAAAGAAGTTGATATTTGAAATTGTGAGGTTTTGGTGATGTCTGTTGGTGACGGTGGTTGTTGTTGATATTTGGGGTATGAAATGTAACATGGGTGAAGTCTGAGTACCCCATGGGGTTAAATAATTGATGGGTGGTTTCATTGTGAAATCAAATCCCAAAAAGAATTGGCAAAGTGCTAACGAACACAAAGTGTTCAATTAAATGCCGCAAAGAGGAAAAGTATGTCGGGTTAGTGGTGATGGTTTGCCTGACGTCTCGTCAAGCCCACGACGTCTCGTCAGGAAAGCCACTACAAGATTCCAACAAGGGAAAAGGTCACTGTTAGTGGTGACGGTTGGTGTGATGAGTCATCACACCTGTGGTGACTCTTCATCCAAACCTTCACAATAGTTAGCACTGCCCAAATTGCCATTGGTTAAAGCTGACGGCCTATGTGAAGAGTCGTCACACCTGTGGTGACTCGTCAGCCAAACCATCAGGCTTAAACAATAAGTTTTTCTTCTTTGATTTTCTTTTCCAAAGGTGATCTAACTTGTTTCCCGTGCAGGTACATGGCTCCAAAACTACAACCAAATCATGGCAGAGCACGAAAATGAAAAGAAAGGCCAGCCCCAACACGGGGATTAGTGAATGAACTAGATAGCGAAGCAGAAGAAATTGAGGCACCTGACTATCAAACGAGGTTGTCCAAAAAGAAGAAAACCCAAGTCTCCCAGTCTGAAGAGGAGAGTTGGTCATCTAGTAACAGCTCACGGAGTGCTAGTGGTAGTGAAGGGAGTGAGAGCTCCAGTTCTAGCCCAGAGGATGAGAGTGGTACTGAGGCCACTAAGAACCCATTGACACCAGTACCTACAGTTGCAAGACCGCCAATGTTAGAGAATCAATCCGGTGGGAGGTCGAGGGATTCAGGAAACATTATCTAGATGGACTTCTCCCAACCAATCAAAGGAGCCACCAGAGACCGATAGCTGAAAAGGTGCAAATTGTGACATGTTACCTACCTGAATACCCAATCATCAGAACTAAATTTCAAAGGTACAAGCTAGAGTGGATGAGAAGGCCTCTGGGAATGTACTATCCAGAAATTGTGCGTGAATTCTACGCCAGCTACTTGGTTTGTTTGGAGAAAATGGTAGAAAAAGGGAAGAAGCTGAGGGACACTGCGATAATGGACAAGTTCATTGTCTGAGGACATCAGGTGGATCTTTCTGCGAGGATGATCAATAGGATCCTCTTTGGTCCAGAGTACATGCCACCAGCCGGTATGCCTGAGCTTCTTGACAAAATGAGTATAGCAATGCAGCAACGACCATGGATAGCTTGCATGCTAACCGAGGGCTCACTATCCTGGCTACTAAATTCAAGGGAAAGAATCTCAAAGCAGTAATAGAGTTTCATTGTGAAATTTTAGTGGGCTCTTATGAGATACAGGTTGTTGCCCACTGGTGGTGATGCTAATTTAGATAAAGTAAGAGCGGTTTTAGTGGCGGGTTTGATTGTTGGATACGACATTGACTTCGGAAAGGTGATTGCAGATGAGATGCATGTCCGAGCCACCAAGATCACCTCTTCACTGCCATTCCCATGCATTGTTACTGAGCTTTGTAGACTTGCAGAAGTGCCAATACTGTAGGGCATCGACAATGAAATTAAAGTCACTTCCAAGCAGAACATCGATAGAGCAAGGGATGACACAAAGTTCGAATTAAGGGTCCATAAGCCATAAGCTTTTGAGGCTTCAACTCCGAGTACATCTGAAGCAGCTGACACCCTTTCAGGTACGGAGTTACCTCTAGCTATTTTTGACCCTCAGATGGCAGAGACCACTAGAGCTACTGCTGAAAGGTCTGACACAGCCTCGAGACCTCTTCTACCACCCGAGTATCAGCTGAATCCTCAAAATTTCTCAAAAGTGGTGCAAAAACAAAAGCAGATTGATAGGCATATTGCAGCTTGGACTTAATTTTTCAAGCCAACCATAGATGAGGCTATTCGGGAGGCTCTGAAGCCATATGAGGGGTTACATGCCAGAATCGATGCTATGGAGACCCGGATGGATGCTAGGCTGAATGAAATGAGCATCTCGGGCCTAGCAAAGATCGATGTTGAACTTCAAAAGGTAAGGACTTATGTCACCACTCTCCAGCAAGGGAAATCTTCTATGACCAGGCTTCAGACTTCTTGGAATTGGAGGAAGGTGGCACGATAGTTGACTTGATGGTAAGACCATTGAAAATCAATGAACCCAAGTCAGTTGAAGGTGAGGTGAAATAACAAAGAAAAAAAGGCATAAGAAGAGAACACGGGAGGAGGAATAATTGGAAGAGGCTCGGCAGCAATCTATACTGGATGAGAATTTAAGACAGGAGAGAGTACATGACCAACATGCTGGGGCATCATCTAGTGCAGTACCAGAGTCTTAAGAGACTACGAGCATTGATGAGTTGAGCATGTCGGCCGACACTGGCATCACTGTCCCTACTTTGGAGACCCCTGCGGTTTCTGCCACTGTTCCAGACTCCAAAGCCTAGGCTTCATAGGTATCTCTATCGCTTTATTTTGTACATCTGATCTCATTAGCATTGAGTACAATGCTAGATTCTTTTATTGGGGGTAGGGGTATCTATGAGTCACCACCGAAGGTTTTTGTTGCCGTGTTTCTTTTCCTTTGATGTGCTATATAGTAGAACCGGTATGTTTAGGTAGTTTTATTCTATTGTGTTATGTGTATGTTCCATAAAAAGCATGGCTATTTGATAGTGGAAATAAAAAGGAGACCCCTCCGAAAAAGTTGATTTTTGTACTTGTGTGTTGAAAAATTTAACTGTTATGGATCCTTGAATGTCTTTGTGTGCATGTGATTGGAATAATCTTGTGTAGGCCGAACTGTTGTTTCGATAGTTGGTAGTGGTATGGTTTCTTGATGCTAAGTGTGTGTGAGGCTAATTGTTATAAATTCTTACTCTGTGCATGCATCTAGAACTTGCCTGGTCTATTTTGTTAAGATGGAAGTTAGTTGCTTAAGAAAGGATCACAGGCCCTTTTTGTGTGCAGTCCACTTAGCCTATAAGACCGTCCAAATGTAAATAATCCCTTTGGTCCCTGTTTGAGCCATAATTGACCCTATTAATTCTATAACCTGTCACCATCCCATTTTAACTTTGAATCTCTATTTTGGCCCTGGTCCTTCCTTGGACATCGTGCACCTCAACTCAAGCAAACAATATTAGTTATAGATAGAATGAAAATTGTGGGTGTGTGCCTAAGAAAAGAAAGAAAAATAAATAAAAAGAAAGAAAAAGAAATGAAAAAGAGATGAAAAAGAATTGTCAAAATAAAAAGGCTACACCTGTAGCTAGAAAGAAGGAAATAAAAGGTGAATAAGGATGGACAAAGTAAAGTTAAGTGGAAATAGTAAGTCGGTGATTCCAAGGAGGGCTTAGTCACTAATCCCTAAATGTATCCTACCTGCACCCGAAGCCTTGTTACAAGCCTTAACAAGTCCTGTAGTGATCCTAAGCAATTTTTTTAACTACTGAAATAGAATAGCAAGGGCAAGCCTATGGCATCGCATGTGCACTGTTTGAAGTCATTTGTGAGTATGAGTGTCTTGCTTGGTCCCAAAATTCTGTGTGTGGGACTTCTTTGTAGTGAGGGCATCACGATTTCGATATCATTCACTAATTGTTAGGATAGCTGTTTGTGCATATATAGAATATTCTTTCACATCAGAATGACATTCTTAGATCCTGATAAGTTAGCTTTTCAAAACACTTATGTAGTACCAGGGGAGCTTGATTTGAATGTCTTAAACTGTTGAATGGCCATGGATTGCTAGAAATATGTTGTGTATTTTCTTAGTTGAGTCGTCCTATTGTTTTGTTGTAATGTTGCTTGAGGACAAGCGAACGTTTTAAGTTGAGGGTGTTGATGTGCCGGCATTCTATGACACATTTGACTCCTTTAACTAAGAATAATCATGAGTTTTAAAGCAACCGTTGTTGTGTTTGATGGTTTTTATGTTGTGTTTGCAGGAAAAGTGAACAAAGATGAAAAAGGATGAAAAGAGATATAAAGATGACTCTACTGTTAAGTATGATGGCTCACCTGAAGAACCGTCACAAGTGTGATGGGACGTCAGGGAAGCCACCAAGACAAAGACCAATGATTTGAATCTACTGGATAAGGCTGACGACTCACCTGACGGTCCGTCATGATGTTGATGAGTCATCAGCCAAGCCGTCAAGCCTAGCAGCAACTGAAGGAGTTACTGGTTAAGAGTGATGGGAGCCGTGACCATTCGTCAAAACTAAGATGTTCCTTCACAGCAAATCGTCAAGCTGAGGCAGAATAAGGGGATTACTGGTTAAGAGTGACGGTTCAGTTGACGAACCATTACAAGCCCGACGAGCCATCAAGGAAACCCGTCAAGACTAACAGCGGGATTCTGAGTCTATTTTTGGAACTTTATTTTCAAGACTACTATAAATACCCAGTGTTAGGGTTATTTAATTGTTCGACATCTCACAACTTTACACGCTTGTGAATGAGTTTTTGAATGAAACAAAAGAGGGAAAATGACACTCTTGTCTTCTTCTTTTAGGATTTTCACCATTGTTGCTTAAACTTTACGAAATTTGAATGGAAGCTTGTTATTTCTATATTGTAAGATCATCTTCTTTATATTATAAATAGTGTTACTTTCTTTTATCGTTGTGAAAATATGAGTGGCTAAAACTCCCACAACTAGGGTTGTGGGAGCCATGGCTAAAGTGACGAGATAGATTTCGGGTAACGTTGGGTTCAACTCATATGTCATTTACGTTGTTAATCTTGTGCGTTTAACATTTTCTAATGGTTTTAAACATTAGAACATGCCTAGGTTTGATTTTCTTGAACTAAGAAATTAAAATCAGGTAAACTAGATTAACCACGAGGATTCGGGATTCTTAACTCCCATCGAATTATTAATGCTTTAGTGAGATTAATCTACTTGATGCTTGATTAAAATAAGTAATTTTGTCTTTTCAAGTTTGAGAGAATTGAAAAGGAAATGCGTCTATTTGGTTGAGAAACGCTTAGACGTAAGCATGAATTCAATTACTTCGTGATAAACATACGAAAAGAACCCGACTGAACTCTAACCCAAACTCGTTACTATGACATGGTGAACACATCCCTAGTTCACCTCTTATACTAAATTTTACTCATTGAAATTTGCAATTTGTTATTTGAAACGAACAAAGATTGATAAATACAACCCCCCCATATACCAGAAACTATTGATTACTAGTCAACTAAGTTACTAACGACTTAATTTGCACCTTATTCCCTGTGGGATCGACCCCAACCTTTGTTGGGTTCTATATTTGACAACAACCGCTTACGCTTCTTAATTGAGGTATAATTTGGGTGTATCAGTACACTTTGATCGTTTTTACTTTTGACTATTAGAATTTTCTTGAACTTGATGAATATTTTTTGAAAATCACATACCCTCTATACATGATGTACAACTAGTTTAAGCTAGTTTTTTATGAAATGGTGAAATTACTAGATGTGAAAGGGCCCGTATACAGGCCCAACAGTGTAACTTTAAATTTTAGGTGTTCTATAATTGATATTAAATATAATTAATAAAAAGGTAAACAACAGAAAACCCACATGTTTAGAGCCTAATTAATCTCTTAAACACTAGTTTACCTAATTATATTTTTTTTATCACTTTTAAAGCTTTGAATACATCCCCTTTTCACATTGGTTGTATGTATCTCAGATACATGGACAACTAATTATGAAAATTTTAATTAATCAAATTCTTTAATATAAGGAGAACATAAAGGAACGTATCTGTGTTTAATTAATTTTATTTTATTACTTTTAAAAATAATAAATTTATTAATTTCATTAATATAAGACGAAAACATGTATATCTTAGTTATGTAATTGATTATTTTTATTTAATTACTCTTTAAAATAATAATTTCTTTAATTTGATTTATCTATTATCAATTTTATAGTGTATCCAAATACATGTATCATGTATAAAAGATACATGTATCTGGTGTCAATGATATGCATATACACTCACCAAATTTCATCTAGTATATCATTTTATATGTATCTAGTATTAATTTCATATATATTTTAATATATATAAGTATTAATTTCATATATTTGTTTATATGTATAGTTAATATTAATTTATCACGATTCAATTTTTCAGGTCATGATGACACCTACAAACCCCCTGTAGGCGTACCAATTTCCCGTGGCCCAGAATGGTTAGTAATGGGCCACTAAATAAGCGATGCACATATAAAAAAGAGTAATAAGCGGAAGACTGAAAAGAAGATATAAAAAGGAGGAAACAACCTGAAATATATGTAAATACAAAAACTAAACCATCCCACGACCTGGTATCATAGTATAGCAGGCACAACTAAAATATATAGGGTACAAGAGGGAGTACAAAAATAGAATATACAACTGACTTTGAATAAGCAAAAGAGTAAATAGTGCCAAAAAGAGGAGATATGGTCAAGCCCCGATCGTCAGGAGCTCACCCTAGTCTCGAATATCCAAAAGCTACACGAGTATTCGTGCGGTCAATAGCGATAGCTCACACTAGGATCTGCATCAGAAAGATGCAGAAGTGTAGTATGAGCACCAATTCCAAAGCAACGGGTACCCAGTAGGCAACATAGGCTGACTAAGCGCATATAGGATATATAAGCAGTAAATAGTCGATAATGAAGAGAGTAGTCACAGAAGCAAACAGAGGAAAACACACAGAAGCTAACCACAGATAGAAGACAATGAGAATACAAGAGTAATACACTAGCCACAAAAGATTTATCATAGAACACAGGTGAAAGAATAGAGAATGTACCTGGATCCTTGCAACAATAATATATACAGAGAGTTGAAGAAAATTCCGGTATACCAATAACCACAATTAAAGGAAAAGAAAGAGAAGCAACTATTATAAACATGCTTGAGACACAACTCGCAAAGTAAGAATAATCCCAAAGTAAATCGGTGGGTAACAAGCAAGTGCTACAATGGGAGCGAGTAAACTAATCTACCTACAGTCTCACCAGGTGCCCATACACCCGAGGAAAACATACAAGTGCAAACAAACCCTCCGACATCCCATACTACCAGAGCGTATACTCAACAAATAGCAAAAAAAGGTGGAACCATACACATAATGAATGATACGATGTGATATGATGAAAGCAGGTATGCCAGTAGTACCATATGTACCTCTTTCGGTGCCCGCAGGCCCAGTAGGCAGGATCTATGGAAGGATTCCCCCATATACCCCTACTACACCGTATACCCCTCCTCTGGCACTCATAGCTCATAGACCCTGGTACAGATCAACAAGGTCCATGAAGGTCTCTGCGACCATATATAAAATCTTGGAATCTCAATATAAGTGCCCGGAGTGTATCTAGGTCTAAATTAGTAATCTCAGAATCCTAATAAGGGTGCCTAGAGTATATTCGAGTCTAAAATTAGTAATCAAACATGTCTAGCACTCGGCTCGGTCGATTCTAGTATTGCCTCAAAATCAGGGTGAAAACCATCATAAAATCATCGTATAATCTCTTTTACACCAAGAAGATCTATAAAACAAGTTTCAAATCCTTTTATAACCATTTATACTAAAAATGGGCCCTTGGGGCCATGCAAGATTTAAAAACCTGGTGGTAGTTAGGCCCGCAGCCATAATAGTAGTAAAATAATGCAGAAAAACTCTTTGTATGATAATGATATGCCTAAACATAATCAATATCTCACAATCAACCTTCCGGGCCTGCACATGCTCAATCCACTCTACAATATAGATAACCAATTCCATAATTGCAAATCAATGTTCGGGACTCATGGATATTCCCAAATATCCCACCATCTATGATCTAAAAGAATAAATAAAGGCCACAAAGGGACACAAGGGTAATACTACAAAATGAGATCAAATACTAAATCAAACGTATAAAATAAAATAGACAGAAAGAAAGCGGACAAGGTATGGGGTGCCAACCTAGTAAACCCAACCCAAAGATTCTAAATAGTATAATTATATCCTATATTTGCAAAGTCTAAGGTGGGTAAGACATAACCTATATGGCATCCGACGATAAGCTGCTGGGAAGACAAAGCCCGAGCCTAAGCTGCTCTGAGAAGATCCAAATAGCAATCACACTATCAAGAATATAATACTTTAGCTAATTCAAATCTTGGTCAAAAGTAGGCTCATAGGCCCCGCAACCCAAAATTGGAAATGAAAATTTAATGACCCTTTTGGTCATTTATGCATTTTCTCCTTCTTTGTACTATTAGAGCTTGCCTGTAGTTGCTCCAAGTTATTTATGGCTTGCTGGGACAGGTAGTTTGGTTCCTGGGCCATTTGTTTGGTCTTTATGGTTGTTTCCCTGTTTTAAGCCTTTAACTTTGAAAATCATTGACTTCAATCAACATTCTTAGAAGTCATTCTCAAAATTGAATTTCTACAGTTCCGTAAGCTCTGGAGCATGGACTTTGGTCTAGGTGGACCTTTGGTCGAGATCCAAGAGTTTATCAGCTTGGAATTCTCTCTCATTCTGTGTTTTTAGGCCAGTTAGGCTTGTTTGGTTGACTTTGGTCAATATTCAGAGAAGACGACCTCAGATGGAAATTCCGTTAGCACTGTTAGCAATAGAATATCAAGTTTAGGCTAGAGGGACCATTGGTTTGGGCCTCGAGGCTTTTAGACTTGATTTTGTCCCTTAGGTTCTATTTTTTAATTGTTGGCCTAAAGGTTAATTTCAGGCGCAGGGCCCACTTTTAACTAAATCAAACTATGGTAGGATTTTCATTGATATTATTGGATCCAGAATGTCGTTTCTAGTTGAATAGCTCAAGTCGTTTGTGTTTGCGGGACCCCGGATGCTTTCTTGAGGGTCTGTCGGAGTTAAATTCTAAGTTGGCATGGTTGTTGGCAGCTGGTTGCTGTTATGGAACCAGAAAGCCTATGCCCATGCGTGGGTATGGCCGCGTACGCACAACAGCATGCCAGCCGCCCCATTTTCTTGGCCTTCTCCTAGGCAACGCATAGGCCGCTTACGCATGGTCGCGTGCGCAGTGGACTGGCTACGTGTGCACTAGGAAAGAGCCTGGCCTACTCTTTCGCTGGTGCCCACCTGCATATGCATGGCTATGTAGGCAGCTCCATGTCTGCGTAGGCATAACATCGGCTGGCAGCTTTAAGTTGGCCAAATTTCTCTTCTTTCTCCTTCATTTCCGAATTCCTCCAACTCGTTTCACCATTAATAAAAACCTAAAACCTCCATATTTCACCATTATTCTTCTAAATAGCTTGGCGGTTAGTGATTGTTGATCCTTGTTCGATTATTGGCTTCTTACTCTGGTAAGTTCCTTGCTAATTTCCGATTTGAGTCCTTTAAATTCCCTCTTTGTTATCTCATGTTGGGTTGGCTGTTTTAGCCCCAAATTATTGTCGAATTCCTCTAAAATTCTGGGCATGCACTCCTTGGTTCATTGTGATTATCGTGTGCTCTATCATTTCTGGCCTCAAGTTGTGGGGTCCACAGGCCCGCCGGTGACCCAAATTTTAACCCGACTATTTTTGTAGCATTATGGGTATTGTTGATTTCATATTGATACGTAGATTATTATGTTGATAGTGTTTTCATGATTTAGATTTCTCAGAGCAGTTTGATCTTTGGCGATGCCGTTCTCACAACTAGTCGTTGAACGACAGGTAAGTTATGGCTTTCCCTGTCTAGACCCTGCGTATATAGGTTATAACTGCATTAATTAACTTTCTTGGGTTGGTTTTCTAGGTTGGTACCCTCAGACCTTGTCCACCTTTTCTTTCTATTTATTTCTTACTTTGATTGTAGTATTCGTGTAGTACTGCTATAATACCCTTGTGGCCCCGTGTGGCCCTTGTATATGCCTCTGGACCATAGATGGTGGGATATTTGGGAATGTTTATGAGTCCTGTACATTGTGAACTTACTTTAGGCTGGTTATCTGTGTTGTAAAGCTGTTTGTGCCTGTGCAGGGCCAATAGGAATATATGTGAGTAGTTGGGCTAACCCTTTGTTTGCGAGCATATCATTCATGCAAAGGATTTTTTCCATGTTTACTAGTGATTTGGCTTCGGGCCACTATAAATGGTTTTCTAAACTTTGCATGTCTCCGAGGGCCTATTTTTGGTGAAATGAGTATAAAGTCTTTGGTACTGACTTTTATGAAACCTCTGGTGTATAGAGGATATTTTGATGATTTCACCACTGGTTTTCATACTGGTACTAGGCTCGACTGGGCCGTAGCGCTAGATATGATTTTTGTAAAGATTTAGACTCGGACATATGTCGAGCACCCTGTTTAGGGGATTTTTAGACTTGATTACTGGTTTAGACCAACATACAATCCGGGCACCCTTTATGAGGGTTTTGAGATCACTTTTACTATTTTAGACCCAGTTCAATTCCGGGCATATTTTACGAGATTCTGATTGTTGATCTACATTCGTATACACTATGGAGATTGTACTTGAGATTTTGCAATTTAGTATGTGGTCTACGAGTAGACCTCCATGGACCCTACCTTTCCTGGACCAATGGCTATAGGCCAACGAATGTGCCCGAAGGAGGGGTGTACGGCGGAGTGGAGGTGCTCGAGAGAATTCCTTCCATGGATCTTAGCTCTATTGGGACTTTGGGGCACCATAGGGGGTAACATACGATACTATTATCACACCTGGTTCTATCATATCACACCATCATGCATATTATTGGGATTCCACCCTTGTTTGTTGTGTGCTCAGTGTACGCTCCAATTGTATTGGCGGCCGAAGGGTTTGTTTTTACTTGATTGCATTCCTCGATTGTATGGGTAGCCATTGGGACTGTAAGTAGATTATATTACTCCTTTCAACTCTTAAGCTTAGAAACACCTTTCAACTACACTAACTCCTCTAAATACTAAGGTCTGAGTCTAACTACATTCTTTCACTATGTTCAAGCCTATCTTGACTAAATATTTTTACATCTAGAGTTATCTCCCAAGAATGATATTCCTTCTTATCACGAAAATGAACTAACCTTGAGCTCTAATCAATGGGTCACTATGCGCACAAATCAAAAGCCCACATGTATTTCATAACGACTTTTAAGCCTATCACTATGATCACCCTATGGTTTGTAGCTCATACTATCCAAGACTTCTCCCCTCTTCCTAGCATTTCTAGGAGCTGTAACTTGAAGAACTTCTACAAAGAGACATACCAAAATTTCACATCTAACTATTTCACATGAATAATCCTCACCTAACTTTTCTTTCAGGCTTACAACCTACTACTTCCCATCCAGGCTACTACTTAGCTTCCTCTACTAACAGTTATGACAACACCTTCCAAGATCATTGAGAGAATAGGGTGGGAGCATGAGAATCACGAATGAAGGAACACTGATCAGTCTTGATTTACACTTAGCTTAATCTAGCCACTCAAAGTGAGGTATGAGAAGTCGAGTGAAAGTACATGAGTGTCTCATATCTTGGACTTACAAAGCATGGTTAGAGTAAGGAAATCACAAGCATGAATTATTAGAAAAATATGGTATGAGTATATACATGATGTAGTATGATTTCATTAACCATTAAGGCATATCTTGAGAACTGAGTATATAGAGCTGAGCATAGTGTGAGACATGAGCTTTCATATATGACAAGTATCATGGTATAAAGCTGGAATTCGTAGAATCATAGAGTAAGATTGGAATTTCTATCTAGAGAAATTTACATTTGTTCTGGGAGTTGAGTATGGACGTGTATCTATGTGAAGTTCATGAATTTGAATTAAGAACACGGCATTGGAATACAAGACATGAATGGGTATTGTAATGAGGGAAGTATTCTTAAGGTGCTAGGAGAGAAATAAGTCTCTGCACCCCTCCTAACTTTATTCTGACACCCATTAGAATCACTACCTGAGTCTCTAAAATCTGGCTGATTCTACATCCCACCATATCCCTCTTAGATTCATGCTACGTTCTAAGTCTGTGGACTTCTCGCTAACCTATAAATGGAACTATGATCATTTTACTCTAAGAAAGCAAACATTACCCTAGGAGTTAATCTGAATATAAACATCCTTCTATAGTTTAAGGCTCACCCTTACCTAAAAATCTTGGCCTCAACCTTTCTATCTCATATAAGGGTTGTACATATCACACTCAATAACTTCCAACCTAGCCCTTGCAAAGACATGTCAAGCTTACATGGCTCTAACTCCTAAATCTCTCTCTTTCTACTACCTACCAAACCAAATGCATTAAAGCCTATACCGAGAGGCTCAAAATTGTCTATCCTTCTCTGATTCACATACATATATATCATGCCTACACATTCACACTTGCTGCAACTTATCACTTAAACTCTTGCATACACTTCACCAAGCCTACCAGAAAATACCACAAAACTATCATTCTCACTCTCATACTTTCATCCTTTCATTCACATCCTATACCTGGTCTATACTAGAACAAGAACTTACCACTCTTTAATCCACACCAAGGGATGTATCATCCCATTACCCGTCTAGTAAAACACAACTCTAAATACATACTCCAATTAACTATCATTCTCCCATTTAGGCTACCATACTTCTGACTTCATATTTCTGGCTCTAGGTTCATTCTACTACTAATGGATTACAATACAACATCTTTCGGGTGGAAACACTACCCAAGGATCTAGGTACACATTCTTCCCTCTTACAGAAAAATTTGTAACAAGGTTCTGAAAGAGAATCTGAGAGCACGTCGCTAAGAGATAATCTGAGAGTTACTACTTATGGCACCACAAATATGAGGTAAAGCAAGTGGAATTGGGACAACACATTAATTTGAAGAATAAATAGAGTTAAACTCTATCACACGATATTGAATATGAAAGAAGTGAAGTTTTTTCCTAAGACACCTTGTAGCCTCCTCTCATAAGTGTGGATTGCTTTACACCCATGAAAGAGACTCTACTTGATGCATCTTTCAGACACCCTAGGACTCTTGAACTTTATGCTCTGATACCAAGTTTTTCATGCCCCGAGCCTACCCCCTGGATGTAACATGGGACCCAAGATCACAAGTGATCTCAAGATAACCCTCTGGCATTAGCATGACTTTAAAACTAAAAAAAACATAAGAATGGAAGCTTAACTAAAGTAATGAGCAACTTAATCTGTTATATGAATAAAAATCTAAGAATGAAAATTTTAATACAGCTGAATATCTTACTCTATGCCTGAACTCCTCTTCTACTAACGAGCTGCTGGGACAAGCCCCCACCTAACTCTAAATACTGAAAATTGAATGAAGGAACTAAAAGTCTAGAATGAAGCTAACTCCAAGTCCTTAAAGGAGGAGGACTCACCAAGCTGGCTATATGTGTTGCTGATCTACTAGCCACGAATCTAAGAGCAGGCTACAGAATCTACATCATGATAGGATGTAGCACAAAGAGGTATGCAGTCAGTACTATAGAATGTACTGAGTATGCGAGATATGCATAAATCATAATAAAGTATACTTGAAAGCATGCTTAAAACTGAGTTCATGCATAAATAGAAGAAATCATAAGTAAATATCAAAATTTGAACGTAAGTCATAAAATAATAAGCCAAGCTGCAAAATAGGATATCATATAACTTAAAAGCTTGAAAACATTTATACGAGAGTTTATCTTAACCGACATAAACCATGATGAGCTACATGGAGTGAAGTGTCATACACCCACACCAAGAAAGGTTGTCCTAACCGGCCAACGTTAGAACCATATCATATTAGGATCCTGCCATAAGCCATAAAGGGCAACCTACAGTGGCAACGTAGTTTTGGACTTGGGTTATCTAGAACCCTCATTGCTCGGTGCTAAATACTACTCCCAAAACATATCATAAAGCTCACATACATGTGACATATCTAGATGCCAAATCTTGTTCATAATCATAATCATATTGGCAAACCCGGATCATCATACAACTCATAAACTTTGGTTTTGAAAATAGTTCATTAGCATTAATGAATGTCGGGATGTCATACAAATCATGAATATACTGTTGTGAGCCTAAGCTCCATATCATGTCATAAATCATATACTAAAAATCATGTATTTGGAAACGTGCCTTGTTCATCGTGCTTATAGAAAAATCAAGGAAAAACTTACTCGACATATACTAGATTTTAAAAATAGGGTTTTTGATTGAAAACATACCATAGGGAGAAATCGTGCTAGAAATCATTCTTGATGCATGGGATTTTGAAAACACTTAAGGAATCTTATATGAATCATGGATAAAATATGAGAAACTATGAATTGATGCCAATAAACTGAATTCATAATAATTTCACAAATTTGGCAAAGGTTAGACTTCAAATCATGAATAGGAAACCACTTATACAAATCCATGCAAAATCATGCAATTTAGAGTTAGAAATTATAGAAGAATCATGAGGAAATAATTTATAGAAGAACCCATAAGAATTGGGTAAGAACCCTAATTTAGAAATTCATAAAATCAATTTAGAAGATTTGGGTTTTGGCATAAGGGTGAAGGAATTCTATTATTAAATACCCACATACCTGAGTTGAAGTTTTTCTAACTTGGGACTTGAGGATGGAGACTTGAAGATGAAATCCTTAGCTTGAAGCTTGGAGAATAGAGACATTTTTCTTCTCTTGGAACTTGATTGAGAGAATGAAAGAGAACTTAGGCTAAGTGGGAATAAAACCCATTCTAATTTTCCCAAAATAACTTAACTTAGGAGTTAAAAGAGTGGAAAATTATAAAAATATCATTGGGAAAAGAGTCTAAAAACTTCAAAAAAATTCATCAAAGGCTTCCACGGACATGAATCACGGCCCGTGGAATGAATCACGGTTCGTGGAATGAAGGTCGTGGTTCCAGGGGACTTTTTAGGCCTCTAGACTAATTCCCACTAGTGGAAACCCCAGTTCATGGTTTGATCCATAATCCTTGGATCAAACTCGTGAATATCAGGCCAAAAATAGATCTACAAGTTTGATTTCATGGATTCAAACCACGGGTCATGGTTTGATCCATGAGTCGTACATGGATCTCGTGGTTTCTGTCTTTCTTTTTGATAGAAAGACATATTTTAGTAAAATACTAATAACATTTTACTCCAGACTCGTATTAATGTATGGTTGGTAGCGTTGGAAAGAAGACTCAAAGATATTTAATTTGATGGGTACTAGGTCACCTAACTCTTCATATTATATGAGTTATGATCGTTTGAAGTTGACCCTTGAAAAATCTTACACTAAAACTCAATCGATAGGGAAGCTTTCAACTCTACTTTTAGCTAGAGGTTCTTTATGACCCTTATTCATATCTAATACATCTTCAAAACTTAAGAATAGGTCTTAATACTTAGATACATAGAAAATTTATCTAGTTCAAATCTAACAACACATGAAGAACTGTTCAGATTTGGGTTAGAATTTCTAGGGTGTTACAAGACATCACTAGGAACTCATAGTGGCCATAACGTGTCCTGAATGTTGTCTTAGGGATGTCCTCTGCCCTAATCATCAAGTAGCCTGACCTTAGATCAATCTTAGAAAATATGGCCGAACCCTTGAGTTGATCAAACAAGTCATCTAAATGCGGCATCGAATACCTATTCTTCACAGTTACCTTATTCAACTGCCAATAATCAATACACATCCGCATTGAACCATTTTTTTCTTCACAAATAGGACTGGAGCACCCAAAGGCAACACACTCGGCCTAATAAAACCCATAACTAACAAGTCCTACAGCTGAACCTTAAGCTCTATCAACTCAACTGGAGTTATGTGATATAGAGTAATGGAAATGGGCCTGGTGCCCGACTATAACTCAATGGCAAAGTCTATATCTCACTCAGGTGGAAATCCTGGCAGGTCAGTCAGAAACACATCTAAGAACTCCCTAACCACAGGGACTGACTCGAGAAAAGAAGTATCAAGGCTAACATCCTAGACATATGCTAGATAAGCCAAACACCTCTGCAAAATCAACCTCCTAGCCTGAAGATAAGAAATGATCCCAGACGGTGCGAGACTAACAGAACCCTGCCACATAATCAGGGATATGCCAGGCATGCCTATGGTAACGATCTTGGCATAGCAATCCAAAATCGCACAGCGAGAAGATAGCCAGTCCATTCCCAGAATCACATCGAAATCTAACATGTCTAAAACCATCAAGTCATCCCGAGTCTCAAGATCACCAACAACTCTCAAGAAGGATCTAACAACACGATCCACTAATAAAGAATTGCCTACTAGGGTAGCAACAGATACATGAATAGATAATGGCTTATTAGCCAACCCCAAACAAGGAACAAAGTAGGCAGATACATATGAACACAAATATCCAGGATTAAACAACGCTAAATCCTATTGGCGGCAGACAGAAATCCTACATGTGATCACTACATCTGAGGCCTCTACCTCTGATCTACTAGGGACCACATAGAACTGAAGAAGACTACCACTTAATCGACCACCATCCCAACCACCTGTCCTATCATGTTGGGCACCACCTCTACCCTGAACACCACCTCCTTTAACCAGTGGCTGCATGTCACGACCTGAATTCTCAGGTCATGATGGCACCTACAACCCCCCAATAGGTGAACCAAATCCCATAGTCTGAAATAGTTAGTAATGGGCTACCACCTAACCAATATGCATAATAAGCTAAAATAAATGGAAGCAAAATAAGATAAAGACAAGCAGAAGCAAAAAACCAAATATATAAGAAAACTACACCAACCCCAAGACTTGGCATCGATAGTACAGAAGCTTGTAATAGAATACAAGTGCTAAAAGTAACAAAAGATAAGTACAATTGTCTTCGAATATACAAAGAGTAACAGTGCAAAGATGAGATATGGTCAAGCCCCAACCATCAGGCACTCACCCTAGTCACGGAGATCCCAAAAGTTGCATGAGTCTCCAACGCAATCAACGATGAAAGCTCACACTAATAACTGCACCAAAAAGTGCAGAAGTGTAGTATGAGTACCAATTGCTAAACAATGGGTACCCAGTCGGTATCATCGGCCGACTGAGCCCATATAAAATATAAAAGCAATATTAAGAAGAATACAAGGAAATAGTCACAGAAAGCTAAGAGGAAGCACAAGGAACTAGCACAAGAATGATCAACCAAGAGTTACAAGTAGAACATGCTAGAACAGAGGATATACGTACATAGAAACACAGTGAAAGAAGGAAGAAGGATGCACCTGGGATCCTTGCAACAATAGTATATATAAGGAGAATTTAAAGAGATAGGAGGTATACCTGTAACATCCCAGAATTTGATCCAGCTTTCAAACTTAGAAAATTTGAGAATTTTGAATTTTCCAGGAATCACAGGTCCAAACCACAGATCATAATTTAAACCACAGGCCGTGGAATGGAGTTGTAGTTTTTCTTCTACAAGATTAGCCTCTGGTTTGATAACCATGAGTGGGTTCTACGGACCATAGTTCATTCTACGGTTTGTCCTGTCCACTCGTGGAATCAGGTCAGAGGGTTGACAAATTCCTTGAGAATCACGAATTGGTCTATGGACCATAGTTTGAACTACGGTCCGTCCTATTACCCGTAGAACCTCTTCTGCAGCTTGAATATTGGGCCAAGAACCATGAGTGGAAACCATGAGTCATGGTTCATTCTATGGCTCGTGAAATACACCCATGATCCCTGAAACCTTTATTTTTACAACTTTTTCCTAATTAAATCCTAGGGGTATTTTTGTAATTTTCCACTCTTTTAACTCCTAAGTGAGGTCGTTTTGGCCATTTTTAGTAGGGTTTTATTCCTTAATAGCCTAAACTCCTCTCATTCTAAACAATTCTATTCCAAAAGAAGAAAGAACTCCTTCAAACTCCAAGTTCAAGCCTCCATTTCTTTTCATCTTAGATCAAGAAAGCTTCAATAAGGTATGTGGGTATTACATAAAGGAATCATTTTACCCTCATGCCCAAAGCCCCATGTTTTTACTTTGATTTATGAATTTATGAAATTAGGGTTCTTACCCAAATTGGGGAAAACTTATGGTATTTTTTTAAAGTATTAATTCATGATTTCCGATTCATTACCCATGTTTTAATTAAGATTCCTTGCATAATTTCAAAAGCCCATATGTTGATGATGAATTTTAGCATGATTCCATTGAATTGCATATTTTCAAGTGCAAATTGGCATGTTTAGATAACATGACCTTATGTATTATGTAATTGCATGCCTAATTCTTCAAGTTATGAATTTAGAAAGAAAAGTATGTTTTGAATCATGGCTATGCTAAGTTTTAAGGATTTTGAAGCATGAATTGTATGACATTAAATATGTTCTTATGATTTATGAAAGGTTTGGCATCTAGATATGTCTACTTAAGCTATGTGAATTGCATGGTATTAGATATACCCTTATGCTTTTCAAATAGAATTGGCATTAGATATGTCACAAGTATATATGAGCTATATGTATATGTTTTGGGAGTAGTATTTAGAATCGAGTTGGACAGGGTGAGATTAACCTTAGTCCCAGAACTACGTGCCACTATAGGTTCCCTTTGTGGCTTATAATAGGATCCTGATATGATAAGGTTCTAACTTTGGCCGGTTAGGATAATCTTTTTCGGTGTGGGTGTATGACACTGGACTCTATGTATCTCATCATGATTTATGTCAGTTAAGAGAAACTCCCGTATGAAGATTTAAGACTTATGCTTTTCTATTTCATGCTTTAAGCTTTAAACTATGAGATTTACTTATGATACCTCTTTTATGCATGAACTCAGTTTTATTTACGTTTTAAGTATGTTTTTACTATATTTAAGCATGTCTCACATATTTAGTACATCCTATAGTACTGACGCATATCTTAAGCTGCATCCTCTTGATGATGCAGATTCAGGTTTGGGTCCTCAAATTCGTGGCTAAAGATTAGCTGGTATCTAAGCTCCGAGTGGTGAATCCTCATATTTCGAGGACCAGTATCAGTTGTCTATATTTATGGTTTCTGTTTAGTATTTGGAGTTAGCTGTAATCTTATCCCAGTAACTCATTATTCAGTTTAGAGGCTTTCAAGCATGGTAGAGATTCTGTATTTGGGTTTCACATTTTGGTATGTTAGTTTGAGCTGTTGATGACTCAGTCTATTTATCTCTTTAGTTTGATGCTTCTGCTATGTTCCCTTATGATTATCTAAGCATGCTATTACCAAGGGTTAACTTGGGGCACTTGTGGTCCCGAATCTCGTGTTATGCCAGGGGGTAGCCTCAGGGTGCGACAAACTTGGTATCAAAGCTAGGTTCAAGAGTCCTAGGGTGTCTAAAAGTCGCATCAAGTAAAGTCTCTTTCATGTGTGTGAAGCGTGCCACACTTATGAGAGAGGAGCTACAAGGTGTCTTAGGAAAAACTTTACTTCTTTTCTGATTAATATCGTGCGATAGAGTTTAACTCTATTACTCCTCTAATCCATTATATATGTGTTTCAGATTATGCCTCCTCCTCATGCTATGCCTCACTGGGCCAATGCCTGAAATTCTAATCCTCTGATTCCAGACCCCGAGGTGACAAATGCGGAGTTCAAAAATTCTATTTATATGCTAGCTCAGACTATGGACGCTCAGGCTAATCAGCCGGCTTATATCCTCATCCACCCTCAAGGTAGAGTTGTGTCTTGAGTCCGAGACTTCATTCGCATGAACCCACCTGAGTTCTGGGGTTTGAAAGTTGGTGAGGATCTGCGAAATTTCTTGGATGAGGTAAAGGAGATATTTGGGGTAATGCAAGTTGTTGGTGTAGAGGGTGTTGATCTAGCCTCCTATCAACTCAGGGATTTGGCTCATATTTGGTTTACTCAATGAAAAGATGCTAGGTCTAGGGACGTGGTCCCTATGACTTGGGAGTGTTTTGAAAAGGCTTTTCTTGACTCGTTCTCCTCGAGGGAATTGAGGCAAGCTAAGGCCAAAGAATTCGTGAATTTAAGGCAAGGTTCCATGATGGTTCAGGAGTACGGGTTGAAGTTCACCCAGCTTGCTAAGTATGTTCCTTCCATAGTGGATGACCCATGGGATGAGATGAGTAAGTATGTTTATGGAGTATCAGATTTGGTAAAGAAGGAGTGTAGATCCGTGATGTTTTTGGGTGACATGGATATTTCTCGACTTATGACTTATGACTTATGACCAACAGATCGAGGGAGACAAGTTGAGGGAGATGGTAAGGGAGAACAACAGGGTTAGATCAGAGAGTTAAGGTTTTTTCCATCATAGTTCCGGAGGCGGACATCACTTTTTGTTTCAGAATAAATCATCAGGACCCATTCATTCTTCAGCTAGTTCTCCTACCCAGGCCCCCAGGCCTTGTCATGATTAGACTGGTAGAGGATTTGGTTCCTATTCGCAGGGGAGTATTGCAAAGGGGACTCCTTACCCCTCTTGTAATAAGTGTGGTACAAGTCATCCTGATGAGTGTTTAGTTCAGGTGGATACTTTGCGTGTGGTCAGGTTGGACACAAGATTAAGGATTGCCCTTCAGCTAAGAAGGGACAGGGAGGTAGCAGGAATTAGTCTGCCCCAGCAGCCCCAGGAGGTCGACTGGCCCAACAGGGTGTTGCTTCTAGTTCTAGTGGTTAGCGCCAGAATTGCCTTTATGCCATGTCCTCTCGCCAGGACCAGGAGAGTTCACTGGACATTGTTACTAGTATGTTGGAAGTCTTTTCTCTCGATTTGTATGATTTATTGGATTCGGGTGCCTCCTTATCTTTTGTGATCCCTTATGTTGCTTGCAAGTTCGAGATTAGTCCTGATCAGCTCTTAGAACCCTTTTGTGTTTCTACTCCTGTTGGTGAGTTAGTCCTAGCCAAAAGAATCTACTGAAATTGCCCTATCTCAATCCTTCATAAAGTCACTTCAGCGGATCTAGTTGAGTTGGATATGACTGATTTTGATGTTATTCTTGGTGTGGATTGGTTTTATACTTGTTATGCCTCGGTTGATTGTCATTCTCGAGTCATCAATTTCAAGTTTCCAAATGAACCTATCTTAGAGTGGCAAGGTAGTCCTCTATCCTTGAAGGGTCATTTCATATCTTATCTTAAGGCTAGGAAGATGATTTCTAAGGGTTATGTTTATCATATAGTTTGGGTTATGGACACGAAGTCCTAAACCCTATCTCTCCAGTTAGTTCCTATTGTGAATGAATTTTTAGAAGTGTATCCCAAAGATTTTCTCAGAGTCCCTCCCGAGCGGGAGATCGACTTTGGAATAGATCTTCTCCCAGATACGAATCCTATCTCTATTCCTCCTCATAGGATGGCTCCCAAAAAGCTTAAGGAATTGAAGGATCAGTTGAAAGATCTTCTTGATAAGGGCTTTATTTGACCCAGCATCTCTCCATGGGGTGCTCCAGTCTTATTCGTGTGAAAAAAGGATGGTTCCCTCAGAATATGTATCGACTACCATCAATTGAATAAGGTCACAATCAAGAATAAGTATCACATTCCTAGGATTGATGACTTGTTCAATCAGCTTCAGGGTGCCAGTTACTTCTCCAAGATCGACCTTAGATCCGGCTATCATCAGCTTCATGTTTGAGAGTGTAACATTCCGAAGACAGCCTTCAGAACTCGGGTATGGTCATTATGAATTTGTGGTTATGTCTTTTGGACTAACGAATGCTCCTGCAACCTTTATGGATTTAATGAACCATGTGTTCAAACAGTATTTGGATATGTTTATGATTGTCTTCATTGATGATATTCTTATCTATTCTCAGAGTAAGAAGGAGCATGCGGATCATTTTAGAGTGGTATTGTGAACTCTCAAGGACCGGCAATTATTTGATAAGTTTAGCAAGTGTGAGTTTTGGATGCAGTTTGTTGCTTTTTTGGGTCATATTGTGACTAGAGATGGTATTCTAGTTGATTCTCAAACTATTGAGGCAGTAAAGAACTGTCCTAGACCCACTTCCCCATCTGATATTAGGAGCTTTTGGGGTTTGGCTGGTTAATATAGGAGATTTATGGAGGGGTTTCCTTCCATTGCTGCCTCTTTGACTCGGTTGACTCAGAAGAATGTTAAATTTCAGTGGTCTGATCTATGTGAGAAGAACTTTCAGGAATTGAAGACTAGATTGACCACAGCTCCAGTGTTGGCTCTACCCAAGGGCCTAGATGACTTTATGGTGTACTGTGATGCTTCTAGGATTGGTTTGGGTTGTCTTTTGATGCAGCGTGGCAAGGTGATTGCTTATGCTTCTAGACAGCTTATGATTCATGAGAAGAACTACCCTACTCATGATCTTGAGTTGGCGGCCGTGGTTTTTGCTTTAAAGATTGAGAAACACTACTTATATGGTGTTCATGTAGATGTGTTCACCGATCACAAGAGTCTTCAGTATGTATTCACTCAAAAGGAATTGAATCTTCGTCAAAGGAGATGGCTTGAGCTTCTTAAGGATTATGATATGAGTGTGCTTTACCATCTAGGTAAGGCCAATGTCATGGTGGATGCACTTAGTAGGTTGTCCATGGGTAGTATGTCTTTGATTGAAGATGAAAAGAAAGAATTGGCCAAGGATGTTCATCGACTTGCTCGATTGGGATTTCTCCTTATGGATTCGATAAAAGGTGGTATTATTGTTCATAATGGTTCCAAATCATCTTTGTTAGCTGAAGTGAAATAGAAGCAAGACAGTGATCTTATTTTGCACCAGCTGAAGGGTGCAGTCCTTAGCAAAAGGTAGAGGTTTTATCCCAAGGGGGAGATGGTATGCTTCAATATCAGTCACACCTATAGGTCTGCTACTTCAAAGGAATCGCCTTACTTAGATCGCTGGGGTTGGAGCTTCTTCGACCTCTAGCCATGACGCTTCTCCCTAACCTTGGGCTTCAGTTGGTTTCTTATGCTAGTGAATCAGATCTTTGGCTTTACCGTGTTACTATTCGGAGACAGGGTCGATTGTGTGTTCTTGACATAGATGGGTTGAGACAGCAGATTTTGATAGATGCTCATAGCTATAGGTATTCTATTCACCCCGGTGCCACCAAGATGTACTGTGACCTACGAGAAGTCTATTGGTGGAATGTCATGAAGAGGGACATAGCAGGTTTTGTGGCTAAGTGTCTCAACTGTCAACAAGTGAAGGTAGAGCATCAACAATTGGGTGGTATGACTCAGGATATTGATCTTCCTACTTGTAAATGAGAAGCGATCAATATGGATTTCATTACTGGTTTGCCTCGTACTCAAAGGCAACATGATTCTATTTGGGTGATTGTCAATCGAATGACTAAGTCATCTCACTTCTTGGCTGTTAAGACTACGGATTCAACAGATGATTATGCCAAACTCTACATTCGGGAGATAGTCAGATTGCATAGTGTTCCATTGTCTATCATTTCTGATAGGGTTACTCAGCTTACATCCCAGTTTTGGAAGTCATTTCAGAGAGGTCTTGGTACTCAGGTTAAGCTTAGAACAGCTTTTCACCTACAGACGAATGGCCAGGCAGAGCATACTATTTAGACCTTGTAAGATATGTTAAGATCTTGTGTGATTGATTTCAAAGGTAATTGGGATGATCACTTACCTCTTATCGAGTTTTCCTACAACAACAACTTTCATTCTAGTATCCAGATGGCTCTTTATGAGGCACTTTATAGGCGGAGGTGTAGATCTCGTATTGGTTGGTTTGAGGTAGATGAGGCAGCTTTGATTGGTCCAGATTTGGTTCATGAGACTATGGAGAAGGTTCAGATCATTAGGGAGAGGTTGAAGACCGCTCAGAGTCGATAGAAATCATATGCAGATGTGAGGAGAAGAGAGTTGGAGTTTGAGGTTGATGATTGGGTATTTCTGAAGGTGTCACCCATGAATGGTGTGATGAGATTTGGCATGAAAAGGAAGCTTAGTCCCCTCTATGTAGGTCCTTATCAGATTTTAAAGAGAGATGGTAGTGTTTCTTATGAGTTGGATTTGCCAACAGATTTAGAAGCGTTTCATCCAGTTTTCCATATTTCTTTGTTGAAGAAGTGTGTTGGTGATCTGACCTTGATTGTTCCTTTGAAAGATGTGAGTGTGAAGGATAGCCTTACTTACGAGGAAGTTCCCGTGGAGATTCTTGATCGTTAGATTCAGAGGTTGAGAAACAAAGAAGTCTCTTCAGTAAAAGTCCTTTGGAGGAATCAGCTAGTTGAGGGAGCTACTTGGGAAGTAGAAGCAGCCATGAAAGCCAAGTACCCTCATATGTTTCCTTCCGATACAGTTTCAGCTTGAGATATTAGTTTTCTCCTTAGTATATCCCTCCGACTCTATTCTGTCAGTTTTCCTCATGATCATAGCATGCATTCATGTTTTCTGAAGTTAGCTCAACCATGTTGTAAGTTAAAAAGCTCAATTTTCATGTTTATTCTTTAGTTTTCCTATTTTGTTGCTTGGTTGGTCTATTTTCTCTCCAGTTTTCCTTGCATAGTCTTCATTCGAGGATGAATGATCCCAAGGGGGAGATATTGTAACACCCCAAAATTTGATCCAGCTTTCAAACTTAGAAAATTCGAGAATTTTGAACATTCCAAGAATTACGGGTCAAACCACGAACTATGGTTTGAACCACGGGCCATGGAATGGAGTCTTAGTTCATCTTCTGTAGGATTAAACTCTGGTCTAAGAACCACGAGTGGGTTCTATAGACCATAGTTCATTCTACGGTTCGTCCTATCCACTCATGGAATCAGATTAGAGGGCTAACAAATTCCCTGAGAATCATGAATTGGTCTACGAACTGTAGTTTGAACTATGGTTCATCCTGTTGACCCGTAGAACCTCTTCTACAGCTTGAATGTAGGGCCAGGAACTACGAGTGGAAACCACGAGTCGTGGTTCATTCTATGGCTCGTGGAATGCACCCGTGATCCCTAAAACCCAACTTTTTATAACTTTTTTCTAATTAAATCCTAGGGGTATTTTTGTAATTTTCCACCCTTTTAACTCCTAAGTGAGGTCGTTTTGACTATTTTTAGTAGGGTTTTATTCCCTAATAACATAAACTCCTCTCATTCTAAACAATTATATTCCAAAAGAAGAAATAACTCCTTCAAGCTCCAAGTTCAAGCCTCCATTTCTTTTCATCTTAGATCAAGCAAGCTTCAATAAGGTATGTGGGTATTCAATAAGGGAATCCTTTCACCCTTATGACCAAAACCCCATGTTTTTAATTTGATTTATGAATTTATGAAATTAGGGTTCTTACCTAAATTGGGGAAAACTTATGAGTTTTGTATTAAAGTATCAATTCATGATTTCCCATTCATTACCCATATTTTAATTAAGATTCCTTGTATAATTTCAAAAACCCATATGTTAATGATGAATTTTAGCATGATTCCATTGAATTGCATGTTTTCAAGTGTAGATTGGCATGTTTAGATAACATGACGTTATGTATTATGAAATTGCATGCCTAATTCTTCAAGTTATGAATTTAGAAAGAAAAGTATGTTTTGAATCATGGCTATGCTAAGTTTTAAGGATTTTGAAGCATGAATTGCACGACATTAGATATGTCCTTATGATTTATGAAAGGTTTGGCATCTAGATATGTCTACCTAAGCTATGTGAATTCCATAGTATTAGATATACCCTTATGCTTTTCAAACAAAATTGGCATTAGATATGTCACAAGTATATGTGAGCTATATGTATATGTTTTGGGAGTAGTATTTAGCACCGAGTTGGACGGGATGAGATTACCCTTAGTCCCAAAACTACGTGCCATCGTAGGTGCCCTCTGTGGCTTATGACAGGATCCTGATATGATAAGGTTCTAACTTTGGCCGGTTAGGACAACCTTTTTCGGTGTGGGTGTATGACACTAGACTCCATGTATCTCTTCATGGTTTATGTCAGTTAAGAGAAACTCCCATATGAAGATTTAAGACTTATGTTTTTCTATTTCATGCTTTAAGTTTTAAACTACGAGATTTACTTATGATACCTCTTTTCTGCATGAACTCAGTTTTATTTACGTTTTAAGTATGTTTTTACCATATTTATGCAGGTCTCACATATTCAGTACATCTTATAGTACTGACGCATATATTGCGTTGCATCCTCTTGATGATGAAGATTCAGGTTTGGGTCCTTAGATTCGTGGCTAGAGATTAGCTAGTATCCCAGCTCTGAGTGGTGAGTCCTCATACTTCGAGGACTAGTATCAGTTGTCTATCTTTATGGTTTCTGTTTCATATTTGGACTTAGCTGGGGTCTTGTCCCAGCAACTCATTATTCATTTTAGAGGCTTTCATACATGGTAGAGATTCTGTATTTGGGTTTCAGATTTTGTTATGTTATGTTTGAGCTGTTGATGACTCAGTCTATTTATCTTTTCAGTTTGATGCTTCTGCTATGTTACCTTATGATTATCTGAGTATGCTATGACCAAGGGTTAACTTAGGACACTTGTGGTCCCGAGTCCCGTGTTATGCCTAGGGGATAGCCTCAGGGCATGACAAAACCGGTAACCTCAAAATAAAGGGAAAGAAGGGGAGCAAGCCAACAATCGAACTAGAAATCACACACTAACATAACCATGCCTATGAGATCAAATACCAAGATAAAATAGATGTAATCAACTCACAAGTCAAGCCTAAGATGGAATAACTAACCATCAAGTATCAAAATCTGCTAATCAAGCCAGGATAGAAATAGGAATCAATACCCCACGATCGCTCAGACAGCTACACAATCAGTATCTCAGTAATATGGGACCCACTAGCCCCTCAACAATCTCAGTCCCAAAGCTGATTCCTCAACAGGCTAAAACCACCCATCCAATCGATACTAAAGGTCAGGACTAGTTCTATGAAATGAAAGAAGTAATATAATCTACCTATAATCCCATCGGCTGCCCATACAATCGAGGAACACAATCAAGTGAAAATAAACCCTTCGGCCACCCATACAATCGGTGCGTACACTAAACATACAACAAACAAGGGTGTAATTGGAATACCAAATGCATGATAATGATATGATGTGAAAGTAACTTGTATGTTCCCTCTCAGGTACCTCAAGGGCCTATATAGAGGCAGGACCCATGGAAGGACTCTACCCGTGTACCTCTCCTACTCCGTACACCCCCCATTCGGCACACGCAGCCCAAGGCCCTAGGTTTTAGATCGACATAGACCATGGAGGTCTACTTGTAGACCACATACAAAACCGTGCAATCTCGTATAGTATCTCAATACTCAGAACCTCATAGTACATGCCCAAAAGCGAACCGAGTCTAAAATAGTAGTAGCAATCTCAAAAGACCCTCTCAAGGGTGCTCGAAGTAGGCTCGGCTCTAAATCTGTAATAAAAGTCTCCATAACCCTCTCAAAAAGTGCCCAGAGCGTATTCGTGTCTAAATAAGTAATAAAATCAAGTCTAGTGCTACGGCCCTTCTGAGCCTAGCTTTAGTAAGAAATCAAGTATAGTGCCACGGCTCTGCGGAGCCTAGTATCAGTAGGAAATCAAGTATAGTGCTACGGCCCTGCTCATCCTAGTATCAATAGGAAATCAAGTCTAGTGCTACAGCCCTGCCAAGCCTAGTATCAATAGGAAATATAGTGTGAAATCATCCAAATCTCGTTTTATCATCATTTATTCTAAAAATGGCCCACCGGGGCCATGCAACATTTAGAAAATCATCTATAGTAGGCTCGAAGACAAAATAGTAGTAAAACATGAAGGGAAAAACCTTTTCATGGATGATATGCTTGCAAACAATATAAATTAGCCCAATGGCTCACAAATATTCCAACCGTCCCTGCACAGGCTCAACAACTCTACAGCAGACATAACTAGTCTAGAATGATATCTCTATGTTCGGGACTCACGGACATACCCAAATAACCCACCATCTATATTTCGGAGTCAATACAAGGCCGCACAGGACCACAAGGGTAATATAAAATACTACGTGAATACTACAAACAACGTATGAAACAAACGAACAGAAAATGCAGACAAGGTCTGAGGTACCAACCCATAACAACCCACCCAAGGATACTAATTAGAGCAGTTATAGTCTATATATGCAGAGTCTAGGTAGGGAAAACCATAACCTACCTGTCGTTCGATGACTAGCTGAGAACAGCTTGGTGTAGGCTCAAACTTCTATGAGAAGCTCCAAATCGTGAAAGTACTATCAACATAATAATCTAGGCGTTAAAACAAGACTATCGATACCCATAATGATATGAACATAACCGGGTCAAAATTCGAGTCACCGACGGGCCCGTGGGCCTCGCAATCCAAAATCAGAAATAAAAGACACCATCGTGTTCCCTACAATCCCGGGAGCACATGCTCAAAATTTGAGCAAAAATGGACAACAATTGGGCTTCGAAATAGCCCATCAACTATGGAATCAAAGAGGGAATTTTTAAGAAAGAAAAGCCGGAAATCGAGCAAGAATTACTTACCACTACGGGAGAAAACGCCAAGGAAGTGAGTTCCACGAACCCACCAACATGCAAGCCCAAGATAACAGATTCTACAGGGAATTCCCAAGCTTTTGAGAATTTACAATAATGGAGTTTCCAACAAAGGGATAAAAAGCAAGCTTTGGGAAACAAGACTTACCAAAACAAAGAGGGAGCAAGATTAAGCGTCAAATTGATGAATTCCCCGAAGCCAATACTGATTTGGAGTCAAATTAAGAGAGGGAAGATGATTTGGAGTGAAAGAGAATTAATAAAATGGTCTAAAAAATCAAGGGGGAGGCTTTATAAGTTGCAGATCATTGACCAGCGCAATCGCGCTATCAGGGCGCGATCGCGCTGAAAGGAAGGATCACAGAACAGCGCAATCGCGATCGCACTGAAGGGAAAAGTTGTAGGCTAGCGCAATCGCGCTCCTCGAGCGCCATTGGCGCTGAAGGAAAATCACAGGTCAGCGCGATCGCGCTGCCCGGGCGCCATTGGCGCTGAACAATTTCTGCTGCAGAAAACCAACAACAGCCAAAACTTCTACATGGTGTTACGGGCATAATTGGAACCCGATACTCAAAAAACAAATATGCTATTAGAGTGGAAACGACGTTCCAAACTCAACGGAAATGATGACACTTCCATACGAGGTTGTTTCAGAGGAATGTTGATCGAAGTCAACACTAACTAAAACCAACCGAGCATCCAAAATGAGTTTGGCTCATCCGGGATCAAAATCAACTGACTATCTAACACAAACTCGGCATTCCAGAGCTAACAACGCTAATGAAATTTCCATCCGAGGGCGTTTTCTCCAAATGTTGGCCAAAGTCAACCAAACCATCCCAACTGGCCCGATACCACAAAATGAGAGAGAATTTGAATAACTCTTGAATCCCAATAAAAAGGTCCTCCTAGACCAGAGTCCATGCTCCGAAACCAATGAAACTGTCAGAATTCGATTATGAGCACGATAGCTATGAATGTTGACTAAAGTCAATGATTTCCAAAGTTTAAGGCTCTAAAATAAGGAAACGGCCACAAAGACCAAATAGATAGCCCAGGCACCGTACTACCAGTCCCAGCAAGTCATAAATGACTTGAGGCCACTACAGGCAAGCTCTAACAGTACAAGAAAGGCAAAAACACGATAATAACCGAAAGGGTCAATACATCATCCACTACTAAAAAGGACTTTCATCCCCGAAAGTCAAGAAAGAATACAAAGGCAAAAGCTTAACAACTGTGGATACAAAGCTTGCACTACTCTCTCGAACAACCAGGGTAGCCTCCCCGACCAGACGGCACACAACAGAATGAGACCCAAGAAGGAAACCAGGCCTTAACTTAACTTTAGCCAGGCTATAGTCCAACCCTTGATTCCAAAACTCCAAAGATAAACCAACCAAAGTAACCCTCAAGAATCTCCTCTGGAAGCACCGACACAATACCGAAAGCAGAGAACCAAGGTGGTCGACATAGAGAACCCACATCCTTGATGCCACAACCAAGTTTACCCAAATCATCAACCAAAACTTAACCCATAAACCTGCTGATCCACAAAATGCTTTTATTCTGAACTGAACCCTTTTGCACTATAA
The DNA here is from genome assembly GCA_003996215.1 of Jaltomata sinuosa. NCBI lineage: Eukaryota > Viridiplantae > Streptophyta > Magnoliopsida > Solanales > Solanaceae > Jaltomata > Jaltomata sinuosa. Next base: position 342,859 of record QJPP01000214.1, on the reverse strand, counting down.
ACAGGAGGCTTCATATAAGTTGAACACTCAAACCACCCTCGAAACATCAGCTAAAATACCAGAGACCAATAGTTCTTGCTTATACTCCATCACAAATGAAGTCTCCCCTTTTTACTCAAACTCATTCCAAGCCAAGTTATGGTCTACTAACCTTGCCATCCAATATAACAACCTGAAGCGTATCCTCGAAAACCGTAGGTTTTTTACACTGACTGACATCAACCAATGGAGGAACCCTTTTGCGAAGACCAATCTTTTTACTTGAACCCTTATGAACTAGTCTAAATTTGTATACTAGGATTAGTAAAGGCACGCATGAACACCCTGTGTCAACGGAGAAATTTCCAAACTATCGAACAAAGACGACCTCGCCAAACTGTGCCAAGTCTGAATCAACTGAAAATGAATGAACCAGGGCAACCTTCCCCCAAGAACCCAAACCAAAACCAAGTCTCTGCAAGGAGTGTGTAAGCCTACCACAAAGTCTATAGTCAACAATTTTTCTCTTAGCTTTAAGAAGTACCGCTGCTACTCCCAATACTCGAACACTCTTTGTATTTGACATCGCCTTACTAACCTCACCTAGGAAAGAAACCCACCATACCACGAATATCAATTCAAGACACCCTGAAGTCAAAGAAAAAGGTGCCTGGGGTTCAAGGTCGCCATCTAGTTATAGAATTATTTTTTAAAAACCTTAAACTTATTCCTTTAGCTCAAATCAACCGCTCTACCATATCAGCACACAACCAACCACCCCAAAGCATACCACATACCAAACCTTTAGTCCATACTAGCCGATTCTAACCAATACAAAAACCCCACATAAAAGACAACCCTCGAAGAATCAACTAAACAAGCTTCCAACCTCTCGGCAAATGAAGGCGACCATCACAAAGTGTCATTAGAACCCACAATAGCCTCGCTAGTCCCAACCCACACAATCTGATCACACATAATGCACCACCTCTGAATCTCAAACTTACGTTGTTGAGTCTGTCCAAATATAGTATAAGGAACCTCATACTATCTAGAACACCGTTAAAACCTGGAATTTCCAGCCTAGCTCAAAGGTTAGCCAAGGACTAGGTATCCAAGGCCAATTGTCACTCCATAATTGGAATAGGGAATCTATGTTGTCCAAACTTATTTCCTTCCAACTCAAGAAGCTACAACTGAAAAGAACCAACCACGAACCATCTAGAGTAGTTTGCTAGCCCACGATTCTGAAACCCAATACTAGTTGGCAACCAATACCTCTATCGAACCTCTGCATAGACCCGTACACTATCGACCAACAGTTAGGAACAGTAGTCAGCTAAACTCTGAACATACCATTTTCCCAAATCGTAACTACTACTGAAACCTCAAACCAACCAAAGGGAAAAGCCACTGCAAATTGAAATTTGGTCGAAGAAAGTCACCAACACCCAAGCTAGAGCAAACTCTCGATCGTCACCTCAGCTAGCTTACTAAAACACATAGGCATGAGTAAGGAGTCATCACCCTCCTTCGCAAACCCAACAAAACCCTTTTCAAAAAAACACCAAACCTAATAAGCTTTCTTTCAAATACAACCTGGAGCTATTCCCTTATCTCCCACAAATCTTACTGGCAACACTTGATACGATGGAAAGAGGGTAGGCTGAATGCCTAACTCAACCAACATGCTATAGCCAAAACCCAACCATAATGCCACAGTTTCATAGTCAACCTCAACCACGATGCTATAATCAATACTTAGCTAGAACTGCTATAGACAAACACTCAATCACGATGCCATAATCAAACTTAATCCTATCGACCGAAACTGGGAAGGGTAGAAAGAAACTCAACTAGACTTAGAAAAGAAGAAAACCATGGAAGCAAGCCATACCTGCTAACTCACCAAACCAAATAACTAATGAAGGTCAATTTTGATCGCTAGAGAAAAGCAAAACTGACCAATGCTCACCAGTATAACCAACACTACTCGAATTAACACAGGGCATAAAACTCTGACACTACCACCGGTATTACACCGAACTAACACAAGGATCTCTTGCCACGCTAGATAACGGCCTAGGCAATGACCATTTAGGACTGCTAGAAAGGAAGACCCAAAGCAAACCTAGAACCATAATGAAAAGAAAGCGAGCTTAACAAAACCTACCCATGAGCTACCACCTTGGAAAACACCTCTCAGGGATATCTCACCCCATCCACTACTAAAAAGAGATGAACTACCAAAAAACACGTGAATAGAGCTATAAACTCAATCAGTAAAACATCAAACAAGTAAAATAGAAAGGCACATAAGCAAACACATGAAAGAGGGAAGAATCACAATGCGAGCAATGCTATCACCAATCGAAGGTAAATAGATTCATACCTAGAGCAATAATATCGGGAACCTCTACCTCTGACCCATCAAGAGGGGCATCAAATTGATGGGGTCTATCACTGGACTGAGTAGTTAAAGTTGAAGGCTCGATCACCCCTCGCCGGGGATAAGCTCTATAAAGGTGACCAATCTCCCCACAATCATAACAACCAGGCTGGCCAGGATACACAATCATGGAACAGTTCCTAGCAAAGTGCCCTAGCTCACCACACCGATAACAACCTTTACCTGAACCACCAGGCTGAGAGCCAGCTCTAACTATCTTGGGACCATCCCCATAACCCTGCACACTACTTCTCGCTGCCTGGGGACCACTCCTACTACCCTGTACTCCATCTCTAGCTGGTGGCACTAAAGCCCTAGGAGATAACACATGTTGACCCTACTGACTAGAAGTTGGCATCGTGGGACAATCCCTAGCAAAGTGCCCACTCACACTGCACTGAAAGAAAATCCCAATGGATACATATGGGTGAGGAGGTCTCAGTGAACCTGACTGTCCACCACGGCCTATACAACCTGAAAATGAACCTCGACAAACCTGACCCATACTAAATCCACTTTTCTCAACATTCCCTGTACCACCACCCTCTGAAACTTGTTGAGTAACTTAAATTGGTCAGGTAGATAAGAAGCAATGGAATGTATCTCTAATGGAGAACCCCCTACCTCAAGTCTGAGAACCTCGGGAATTGTCCTAATGATGATATTTCTTAGCACTACTTCCATAAGCCTCATGGCGTAAACCCTTGATAGCCCAAGCATGATCTACTACCTGAAGAAATGTGGTCCCAATTATAACCAAGTGCTCTGTCGCCAAGCAGAGTGGTGAAATCAAACTTCCAATAAAGCTCTGAACCCTATCAAACTCTGAAGGCACATTCCTGGCAGTACGCCTAACCATCTCATGAAATCTCGCCTTATAGTCTAACACCGACATACTACATTGCTGAAGAATTGGAAGCTCAATCCTAACTGAAGCACTGCTCATAGAACTAGGTACAGAAACACCCACTGGAGGACTCAGAGTCCTAACCACGATTTCCTAAAGATTTAGGGTATCTTGAAACCCTACCGGAGGCTAGGCTAACCCCACACCCCCTATCTGATGCAATCCACTCTCACTCTGAAGTCCCGACGCTAATGGAAGCACTGAAGCAACAGGCATAGAAGCCTCGACATCACCCACGGTCGCACTCATCTTAGGCATCTGAGGAGGAATAGAACAATCAAAGTTTAGAAGTCAATATCAGTAATGCACAATAAGGAGACAAATAGATAGAACTTTTCCTAACAATGCCCTGTAGCCTCCCGCAGATAGGATATGGATGTCATCATACCAATCCATGAGATTCTACTTAGACACCTGCATCTATACTATGACACCGGTAAACCTAGGCTCTGATACCTAGCTGTCAAGACCCAAATTCGTAGGCCATGATGGCACCTACAACTCCCCAATAGACAAACTAATTCCCGTAGCCCAGAACGGTTAGTAATGGGCTACCACCTAACCAATACGTATGGTAGTCTAAAATAAATAGAAGCAGAATAAGATAAAGATAAGCGGAAGAAAAAACCTGAATATATATAAGAAAACTACACCAACCCCAAGACTTGGTATCGACAGTACAGAATCTTCTAATAGAATACAATTACTAAAAGTAACAAAAGATAAGTACAACTATGTCCGAATATACAAAGAGTAACAGTACAAAGATGAGATAGGGTCAAGCCCTGACCGTCAGGTGCTCACCCTAGTCTCAGAGATCCCAAAAGTTGCACGAGTCTCCAACAAGATCAATAGTGAAATCTCACACTAATATCTACACCAAAAAGTGCAAAAGTGTAGTATGAGTATCAATTGCTAAGCAATGAGTACCCAGTAGGCATCATAGGCCGACTGAGCGCATATAAAATATAAAAAAAAAATAAGCAAAATACAAGGAAATAGTCACAGAAAGCTAAGAGGAAGCACAAGGAACTAGCACAAGAATGATCAACCAAGAGTTACACGTAGAACATGCTAGCACAAAGGATATACATACACAAAAACATAGGTGAAAAATGGAAGAAGGACACACTTGGGATCCTTGTAATAACAGTATATATAAGGAGAATTTGAAGAGATGGGCAATATACCGATAATCTCAAAATAAAAGAAAAGAAAGGGAGAAAGCAAACAATCGAACTAGAAATCACACACTAATAGAACTATGCCTAAGACATCAAATACCAAGATAAAAATAGACGTAATCAACTTAAAAGTCAAGCCTAATATAGAATAACTAACCATCAAGTATCCAAATCTGCTAATCAAGCCAGGATAGTAACAGGAATCTATACCCCACGATCGCTCAAACAGCTACACAATTAGTATCTCAGTAATATGGGACCCACTAGCCCCTCAACAATCTCAGTACTAAAGTTGATGCCTCAACAGGCTAAAACCACCCATCCAATCGATACTAAAGGGACAGACTAGTTTTATGAAATGAAAGAAGTAATATAATCTACCTACAGTACCAATGATTGCTCATACAACTGAGGAACACAATCAAGTGAAAACAAATGCTCCGGCCACCCATACAACTAGAGCATACACTAAACATACAGCAAACAAGGGTGGAATCGGAATACCAAATGCATGATAATGATATGATGTGAAAAAAACCTATATGTTCCCCCTCAGGTACCTCAAGGGCCCATATAAATGCAGAACCCATAGAAGGACTCTACATGTGTACCTCTGCTACACTGTACACCCCTCATTTGGCATACGTAGCCCAAGGCCACAGGTCCTGGATTGACATGGTCCATGGAGGTCTACTCACAGATCACATACAAAACCGTGAAATCTCATATAGTATCTCAATACTCGGAACCTTATAGTATATACCCAGAATTGAATTGGGTCTTAAACAGTAGTAGTAATCTAAAAAGACACTCTCAAGGGTGCCTGAAGTAGTCTCAGGTCTAAATCAGTAATACAAGTCTAAATAACCCTCTCAAAGGGTGCCCAGAGCATATCCGGGTCTAAATTAGTAATAAAATTAAGTCTAGTGCTATGGCCCTGCCAAGCCTAGTATCAGTAAAAAATCAAGTCTAGTGTTATGGCCCTGCCGAGCCTAGTATCAGTAAGAAATCAAGTCTAGTTCTATGTCCTGCCGAGCCCAGTATCAATAGGAAATCAAGTCTAGTGCTACGGCATTGCCGAGCCTAGTATCAGTAGGAAATCCAGTGTGAAATTATCCAAATGTTGTCTTATCATCATTTTTACCAAAAACAGGCCCCCAGGGACATGCAAGGCTTAGAAAATCATTCATAGTAGGCCCAAAGCCAAAACAGTAGTAAAACATACAGGGAAAAACCTTTTCATGGATGATATGCTCGCAAACAATATAAATTAGCCCAACGGCTGACTAACATTCCTACTGGCTCTACACAGGCTCAATAGCTCTACAGCAGACAAAACCAGCCTAGAATAATATCTCTATGTCCGAACTAGTGGACATTCCAAATAACCCACCATCTATGTTCTAGAGTCAATACAAGGCCGCACAGGACCACACATGTAATATATAATACTACGTGAATACTACAAATAACGTGTGAAATAAATGAACAGAAAAGGCAAAAAAGGTTTGAGGAACCAACCTATAAAAACCCACCCAAGGATACTAATTAGAGCAGTTATAGTCAATATACGCAGAGTCTAGGTAGGGAAAATCATAATCTACCTGTCTTCCGATGATTAGCTGCGAGAACGACTTGGTCCAGGCTCGAATTGCTTCGAGAAGCTCCAAATCATAAAAGTACTATCAACACAATAATCTAAGAATTAAAACAAGACTATCGATACCCATAATTCTATAAACATAACCAGGTCAAAATTTGAGTCACCAGCGGTCCCATGGGCCTTGCAACCGAAAACTGGAAATGAAAAAGACCATCGTGTCCCCAATAATCCTGGGAGAACATGATCAAAAATTGAGCAAAAATAGACAACAATTGGGCTCCAAAATATCCCATCAATTATCGAATCAAAGAGGGAATTTCTAAGAAAGAAAAGTCAAAAATTGAGAAAGAATTACTTGGCACTACGGGATAAAATGCCAAGGAAGTGAGTTCCACGAACTGACAAACACACAAGCCCAAGAGAACAGCTTCTACAAGGAATTTCCAAGCTTTTGAGAATTTACAATAATGGAGTTTTCAACAAAGGGAGAAGAAGCAAGCTTTAGGGAAGAAGATTCACTAAAATAAAGACGGAGCAAGATTAAGTGTCAAATTGATGAATTCCCCGAAGCCAATACTGATTTGGAGTCAAATTAAGAGAGAGAAGATAATTTGGATTGAGAGAGAAGTGATAAAATGGTCTGAAAAATCGAGGGGGAGGCTTTATAAGTTGTAGGTCATAGATCAGCACAATCGCGCTATCAGGGTGCGATCGCGCTGAAGGAAGGATCACAAACCAACGCAATCGTGCTATTTTAGCATGATCGCGCTGAAGGGAAAAGTCACAAGCTAGCTGAATCGCGCTCCCCGAGCGCCATTGGTGCTGAAGGAAAATTTATGGACTCATTCAATTATGTACTTTATGTCAAATTAGATTTCTTATACAACAGGTAGTTGCACTAATGCAAAATCGAAAAGGTTGTATAGTCTCACTAGTCACCTTTGAGAAATAGATTAAAGCGGTAGCTTACAGACTAGCTTTACCACTGACCTATTCAGAAGTTCACTTGGTTTTTCATGTTTTCATGCTCCAAAAATACTCTTGAGACCCAAGCCATATTGTTCAGGTTATTGATCATAAGTTGTTTAACTCGATTAGAAATTGGCCTACCAGGAGGACCCCGTAGCTATTTTGGAGAAACAAGTTTGCCAGTTGATATTCAAGAGTTTTCCTTCTTCAAAAGTGCTTTGGAGGAACCATCCAAAGGAGGCTACTTGAGAGGCAGATCAGGATATTTGGGGAGAGATACCCACAACTTTTTAAAGTCGTATCAAAGACAAAGAAGTTTCAATACATATGTACATTGGTGACAGGTATACTCTCAATGTGTTCTCACAATGATGTTGAACTAATATATCATGGATTTACATATTAGTATTTGTTTGTTGGATCATTTGAATTACATTGGTGTTTATATTTTTTATTTATAATTATTGCATGATGGTACGAGGTCATCGTGCGCCCTATTTACATGTGATTGATGGAATGAAGTTGCCTGGAAGTCCCTAGTATATGTTACTATTAAATTATTACTGTTGGATGTTGTTGTTAGTTGTTTTGAGACAAGTATATATGGCATTAGTCCTAATTACAAGGGAAACTCTACTGAAATTTTGATAGGCCTAAGAGACTTGTTAAGACAAGTAAGGTTTGTCAATGCGATAAACACACCCTCAGCTAAGAAAAACAAAGGGATTACACTTGTCTAATATTAAATTATTTTAAGATAAGATGATCAAGACATTCATTTTGCAAAGAACACAAGAGCTTATGTGTTTGAATGTGGTTGTAAGATAAGTGTGGGGTTTAATAGTATGGAACGACAAGGTGAATGTAATGATGAAAGGTTAATATCGCTCTTTAACCAAGTGTATGACTTGTCTCATGTTCGAGTATGAATGTTATTTTAAGTGGGAGAGAATGTAACAACTAGACATTTAATACTATGATTACTATATTTCAAAGTGAACTTTGGAATTATTCCTTCAATTCTAGTTTACTAGTTATAACGTGTTACATGTCGAAGCAAATAATTATGCAATATATTAGCATAATATGTAATGTATGTATATTTATTTACAATTTTTCAAAAAAATATTATTTATATGATATAATGTATGATATAGTGGATTTACTTAAGTAGAAGTGGACCACATTCAAATCATATAGACTATTAATAATTGGTGACCTTGGGTAATTATCTAAAGAAGTAGCAAGTTGTGATGACCCTTCTGATCATCTTTGTATTTACGCATTCATTGTACTATTAGAGACTTCTTGTAGTATCCCCAGGTTATTTATGGCTTGCTAGGACCGGTAGTTTGGTGCCCTGGTCGTTCATTTGGTCGTTTTGGCTGTTTGTCTGTTTTAGAGCTTAAACTTAGAATATCATTGACTTTGGTCAACATTCTCAGCTAACGTGCTCGAAATTGAATTTTGACAGTTCTGTTAGCTCCAGAGCGATGAGTTTGGTCTAGTTCAACCTTTAGTTGAGGCCTGAGAACATCCAGTGTGGGTTTTGTGTGGTTTTCTCAATTTTCAGGCCATTTGGAGTAGAAAGTGTAACTTCGGATGACTTTCGATGATCGTAGTATCGAATTCAAAATCTGACGATTCCATCAGCTCCATAATATTGAGTTTGGGCTAGGAAGATGGTTGGTTCAGGTTCCGGGTGAGTCAGACTGATTTCGAGCCTTTGAGTTCCTTTTAGCTAGTGTTGACTTGGGTCAACATTTCTCTGAAATGACCTCGTATGGAACTTTCGTCGATTTCGCTGAGTCCGGAATGTCGTTTCCACTCTATTAGAATTATTGGTTTTTGAATATCAGTTTTTGATTGTGCCCAAAATGCCCCATCGAGTTTTTTTTAAATTGCAGAAAAGCAGCTGCGGCCAGCAGCTAAAAATAGCTGGAAATTCATTTTTTCCAGCCACTTCTCCTCATTTTTCTCACTCTAAACTCATTTTTCTCTCTACCAAAATTGCTCTTGATCATTTCTAATACTTGTGGAATCAATTTCTTGTGGATTTTCCGTGTTTTTCCAATTCTTGGTAAGTCATCTTCCCCACTTGTTCCTTTTAGCTTCCCTTGAATTTTCTTAATTTTCTCCATTGTTGCCCCTACCAAAGCTTGGAAATTCTTATGTAGTGGCTGCCCCTAGCTCGTTCATGCTTAGTAGAAGTAAAGGATTGTCCGTCTCAGCTTGAAATTCCATCTTTGTGGTAAGTAGTTCTTGCCCAATTTCTATTTTTATTTTTGAAATTTCCATTCTTTAATCCCCAACTTGGGAGGGCTGTTTTGGTGCCCTTACCTTGTCCAATTGTGCTCAAATTTGGAGCATGCCTTCTTGGCAACGTTGGAGTAATCGGGGTTCTTTTCGTTTTTGGTTTTGGGTTATGGACCCCACAGGCTCGCTTTTGACCCAATATCGACCCGACTATAATTGTTTGTAGCAATATGGGTATCGTTAGACTTGTCTTAACATTTTAATCATAAATTTGATAGTTTGATTCTCATTCAGAGCTTCTCGGAGCAACTCGACCTCGGATATCGTTGTTTTCGTAGCTTGTCGTCGGACGACAGGTAGGTTACAGCTTAACTCCCTAGACTTCACATATATTGGGTAAAATTGTACTAATTGGAATACTTAGGTTGGGTTATTAGGTTTGTACCACAGACCTTGACCATTTTTCCTTGACTCGTCCTATTTATTTTCTCCGTTGTGTGTAGTATTCATTTTAGTTGATATATTTATTACCCTTGTGACCCCGTGAGGTCTTGTTGACTCTGGAACATAGAAGGTGGATTATTGGGAATGTCCGTGAGTCTCGGACATAAAAAAATCCTTCTAGGCTGGTTATGCTTGTTGAGTAGCTTCGAAGCCTGTGCAGGGCAGTTAGGTTGATTGTGAGCTGTCGGGCAGCTATATGGGTTGATCATATCATTTCCATGCATATAAAGAGGTTTTTCCACGTTTTATTATGGTTTTTCGCTTCGGGCCTACGGAAACTGATTTTGTAAACCTTGCATGGCCCCGGGGGCCCATTTTCAATGAAATTGGATTTGGAAATAATTTGACTTGATATGTGGATCTTCTTGGGGTAAAAGTAGGTTAAAAATATGGTTTTATCATGATTTACTACTATTGCTAGACTCGACCGGGTCGGAGTGCTAGCTGAGTTTTCTTACTGATTTGAAATGATATCAGGCTCGGGCGGGTCGAGCATCTGAGATATTTTTACTACTGTTTTAGACTCGGTTGTGCCCGGGCACCCTTGGAAGGGTTTTTGAGACATCTTTTTCACTGTTTTAGTCCTAGACAGCATCTAGGCATGCATATTTTAGACTTAGCCACTGGCTTGAACCAGGACTCAATTCCAGAGGACATGTTTTGATTTTGACTTTTAGTATGGGGTTCGGGACCTCCATGGACCTTGCCGCTCCAGGCTTGAGGCTTTGGGCTGCGTTGTCGGGGGGAAGGGTATACGGTGGAGTAGAGGTATACAGGTTGTGTCCTCTATAAAACTTTCCTACTGGGCCCGATCGGCACCGGAAGAGGTACATACAGAGGTTCTATTTCACCCTGAGGTTTTCATGCATCATGTCATTCATTGTTCAGGATTCCACCCTTGTTTGCTATTTGTTGATTGTATGCTCCGGTAGTATGGGATGCCAGAGGATTTGTTTTCACTTGATTGCGTTCCTCAGTTGTATGGGCGATCGGGGGACTGTAGGTAGACTCTCTTTACTTTTTTATGAATTTGTTCTCTACTACGGTTATAAGTGTGGAACTGGACTTACTAGGCTATTACTGGTGGATTGAGTGTGATATGGTTTATCTAGTTATCTATTCTGTTTACCGAGCATGTCTAATTTATCTTTCCCTCCTCTTCTCTATACTTCAGGTTACCAGTATACCGCACTTTGTTAGAACTTACCCATATATACTATTTTTTTGCGAGGCTCCCAGGTGCGTCGTTCTTACTTTCACATGTATTTGCCTTGTATATATTCTACTTGGTAGCATTGCTTGTTGCTTTCTGATATCTTCCCTCTGGGCTAGTTCCTGTGTACTTTACCGTTGATTTTTGTGGTTGTTTATTTCTATTTTGTCTGTTATTGCCCTTTTACTTTATATGTGCCCAGTCGGCCTATGATACCTACTGGGTACCTTGTTCTTCGCATTTGGTGCTCACCCTACCCTCTATATCTTCAGGTGCAGATCCTAGCATGAGCCATCACCGTTAGCACGTCAAAGACTCGTGCAGGGTGTAGTTTTTGGATCATCCAAGTTGAGGGTGAGCTCTTGGCATTCAGAGATTGACTTCAGTTATCCTTGGTGTATTTTGTACACTTATAGTTTTGGAGACATTGTGTATATAGGACTTTTGGACCTTTATACTCCTGATGTAGTTCGGCTCTTATACGCTTTCATACCAGGTTTTGGGTTTGGCTTAGGTTCCGCATTTATATGAATTACTCTTGTTATCTATTTTCTTCTCCTTATGCCCTTGCTTCTGCTTATTTACCAAATCTTCTGTTTAAATTGTTAGAAGGTAGTCCATTACTAACCGTTCCGGCTACGGGGATTAGTTTGCCTACTGAGGGGTTATAGGTGTCATCATGACCGAGAAATCGGGTCGTGACAACTTGGTATCAAAGCTCTAGTTTCAACGGTGTTATCGGTATAGGAGCTAATGTCTAGTAAATTCCTACAGATTTGAGCGGAGACATTAGTACTCAATCTTCGGGAGGCTATAGTGACCTCTTAGGAAAATGGACTGTTATTGTTCCTCTTTTGTGCGTAGTATCCTTGAAAGTTTCTAGAAATCTCACTTATTATGGTTCACTCTTCCGCAGATGGTTCGTACGAGATCCTTAGCTTGTGGTGGAGGAGAGCCTCCTGCCCCTGCACCTCTGATTCTAGCTGGAGGCTGGGGTGGTCGCCGGGGCAGAGGTAGGGGTTGAGGGCGCCCCAGAGTAGCGGCACCTGCTAGAACTGCTAGAGTTGAGGTAGAGCCAGAGTTAGCTCCAGAACAGCAGCATGTGGACCCGGGGACAGCCCAGGTACCACCAGCTCCAGTACTAGTTCCAGCATCAGCATTTGTGCTAGCTTCAGCCCTAACTCAGTCTTCAGATATTCGGGGTTTGTTTCTTCATCTTCTGGGTATGATTGGAGAGAGACCTTCAGAGGAAGCACATACATCCGCTCGGGGGAAAGCCCTGGGTGTTCAGAGTTCAGGAGCACAGCTTGTTACTGTGGCTCCCCGTGCTGAGGTTGTTCCAGTTCCATCGGTTGCCCAGCCTCTTACTCCCCTCCCTACTATGACAGAGATGGAGCAGAAGGCATTGGGTAGGTTTCTGAGATTAGCGCCACCGAGATTTGCAGGTACACGGGGTCAGGACCCACATGACTTTATCACCACCTGTGAGGAGATGCTGCATCATTTGGGCTTGTTGGAGACCCACAGGGTTGGATATACTGCATATCAGCTGGAGGGTCCAACGAAGTTATGGTGGAGAGCACAGGTTGCTTGAAGGCCTCCTACATCACCTCCTTTGACCTGTTCTGAGTTCTATGGGGCCTTTATGGCCAAGTTCTTGCCACAGAGCGATCGAGAGCGTCAAAGGGAGGAGTTCACTAGACTTTCTCAGGATACTATGACCGTCTCGGAGTATGAGACCCACTTCTATTAGCTTTCTCCCTTTGGAGCCATGATTATGCCTACTGAGGCTGATAGAGTCTGTAGAATTGTTTGGGGGTTACGGAGAGAGTTCAGAGATTCTTTAGAGATACTGGTTGCTAGCGGTCGATCATTCCAGGCCATTGCAGATTATGCCCGCACAGTTAAGGATTCGCATCGTCATGACACCTGGGCCAGAAATAAGAGGCCTCGACATCAGGGTGGTTACAATGGTTCTAGGCATAGTGGTAGAGGTTCAGGCCAGTGGGGCTGAGGTTATCAGTCGCAGCAGCATCAGGGTCAGTCTAGCCAATTCGTACAGGCATCACTTCAGGCTTCTAGTTCTCAGTTTGACCTACTACTCCTACCGAGGTTCGCAACTTTGTTAGGTTAGCCAGGTATTACAGACAGTTTGTTGAGGGATTTAGAACATATTGACTAGGAAGAATGTTCCGTTTCAGAGGTCCGATCAGTGCGAAGATAGCTTCCAGAGGCTTAAGGCCTTATTAACTTCAGCTCCAGTTTTGACTTTGTTGGTTGAGGGTCAGAGTTTCTCCGTGTATTGTGATGCTTCAGGGGTCGGTCTTGGTTGGGTGCTGATGCAGTAGGGTCGAGTGATAGCATATGCATCGAGGCAGCTGAAGGTTCACGACTGCAACTACCCAACTCACGACTTAGAGTTGGCGGCAGTAGTCTTCGCGCTCAAGATCTGGAGGCACTATCTTTATGGAGTTAATTGTGAGATATTCACCGACCATCGTAGTCTTCAGTACATTACGAGTCAGCGAGTTCTGAACTTGAGGCAGAGGAGATGGATTGAGCTGCTGAAGGACTACATTTTCCCTATTTTATACCATCCGGGCAAGGAAAATAGGGTAGTGGATGCCTTCAGTCTAAAGGCGGCTAGTATGGGTAGCCTAGCTTCACTTTAAATTTTTGAGCGACCTTTGGTCTTGGACATCCAGTCCTTGGTTAACTGTCTGGTGAGGCTTGACTTATCGGATCCCAGCAGAGTTCTTGCCAGTGTTGAGGTTTGCTCTACTCTAGTTGATCAGATTCAGAGTCGACTGTTCGGGGATCAGAGTTGTGTGACCTTCGTGATCAGGTAGTTCGGGGTGAGGCCAGCTGGGCTACTTTGGGTTCTGATGGTATTCTGAGGTTTGATGGTCAACTTTGTGTCCCAAGGGTTGGTGATTTGATATAGTTGATACTCGATGAGGCACATAATTCTAGATACTCCATTCGTCCTGGCGCAGCAAAGATGTACAAAGATTTGAGACAGCTCTACTGGTGGAGTGGTATGAAGCAGGACATGGCAGAGTTTGTATCTCGGTGCTTGAACTGTCAGCAGGTTAAGTTCGAGCACATGAGATCGGGTGGCTTGATGCAGCGACTTCCCATTCCTGGGTGGAAGTGGGAAGGTATTACTATGGACTTTGTTGTTGGTTTGCCTCATACTACTCAGAGGTTTGATTCCATTTGGGTGATCATTGATAGGCTGACTAAGTCAGCGCATTTCTTTCTGGTTCAGACTTCCTATAGGGTAGAGAGGTTAGCTCAGATCTACATTCATGAGATTTTATGGTTGCACGGGGTCCCAGATTCTATCATTTCAGACCATGGCACTCAGTACATATCTCAATTCTGGAGAGCTATATAGAGGGATTTGGGTACGGAGGTTCAGCTTAGTACTGCTTTCCACCCTCAGACAGATGGCCAGTCCTAGAGGACTATTCAGGTCCTGAAGGACATGCTTCGGGCATGTGTACTTGACTTTGGAGGTTCATGGGATCAGTTTGTGCCATTGGCCGAGTTCGCGTATAATAATAGCTTTCATTCGAGCATTGGCATTGCACCTTTCGAGGATTTATATGGTAGGTGTTGCAGATCATCGATTGGTTGGTTTGATGGGTTGGAGTCCAGACCACAGAGTACAGACTTACTTAGAGATTCCTTGGACCAAGTTCATTTGATTCAAGATAGACTTATAGCGGCCCAGAGTAGGCAGAAGAGTTACGCCGATCGTAGGCTTCGTGCCTTGGAGTTCAGTGTTGGTGACCAGGTTTTCCTTCGAGTATCGCCCATGAAGGGCATGATGAGATTTGGTCGGCGGGGTAAGCTTAGCCCCAGGTTTATTGGGCCGTTTGAGATTCTACAGTGGATTTGTAGTGTTGCATACATGTTAACCTTGCCTCCAATGTTTTCAGCAGTTCACCCAATCTTTCATGTTTAGATGTTGCACCGGTATGCGCCATATGAGTCTCATGTGTTTCATTGGGATTCAGTTCAGTTGGATGAGAGGTTATTGTTTGTTGAGGAGCCGATAGCTATTCTACCCAGAGATATCAAGAGATTGAGATCTAGGAAGATTTCGGTTGTGAAAGTTCAGTGGAGACATTGTCTGATCGAGGAGGATACTTGAGAGACTGAGAGTGAGTTACGTGCTCAGTATCCGCAGTTGTTTGAGCCTTCAGGTACTCCCTTCTTCTTGACTTTTGAGGACAAAAGTCTTTTTAATAGTGGATGTTGTGATGACCCTTCCGGTCATCTTTGCATTTATGCATTCATTGAATTATTAGATCCTTCCTGTAGTGTCCCCAAGTCATTTATGGCTTGCTGGGACCAGTAGTTAGGTGCCCTGGTCGTTCGTTTGATCGTTTTGGCAGTTTGCCTGTTTTAGAGCTTAAACTTAGAATATCATTGACTTTTGTCAACATTCTTAGCTAACGTGCTTGGAATTGAATTCTAATTGTTTCGTTAGCTCCGGAGCGATGAGTTTGGTCTAGTTGGACCTTTAGTTGAGGCCTGAGAATTTCCGGTGTGGATTTTGTGTGGTTTTCTCAATTTTCAAGCCATTTGGAGTTGAAAGTGTAACTTCGAGTGACTTTCAATGATTGGTATTTCGGATTCGAAATACGATGATTCTATCAGCTCCATAATGTTGAGTTTGGGCTAGGAAGATGGTTGGTTCAGGTTCCAGGTGAGTCAAACTCATTTCGAGCCTTTGAGTTCCTTTTTGTTAGTGTTGACTTGGGTCAACTTTCTCTGAAATGACCTCGTATGAAAGTTTCATTGATTCCGTTGAGTCTGGAACTTCGTTTACACTCTATTAGCATTATTAGTTTTTGAATATCGATTTTCGATTGTGCCCGGAATGCCCCATCAAGTTTTTATAAAATTGCAGAAAATTGCAGAAAATCAGTTGCGGCCAGCAGCTATAAATAGCTGGAAATTCATTTTTTCCAGCCACTTCTCCTCATTTTTCTCACTCTAAACTCATTTTTCTCTCTACCAAAATTTCTCTTGATCATTTCTAATCCTTGGGGAATCAATTGCTTGTGGATTTTCCGTGTTTTTCCGATTCTTGGTAAGTCATCTTCCCCACTTGTTCCTTTTAGCTTCCCTTGAATTTTCTTAATTTTCTCCATTGTTGCCCCTACCAAAGTTTGGAAATTCTTATGTAGTGGCTTCCCCTAGCTAGTTCATGCTTCGTAGAAGTAAAGGATTGTCCGTCTCAGCTTGAAATTCCATCTTTGTGGTAAGTAATTCTTGCCCAATTTCTGTTTTTATTTTCAAAATTTCCATTCTTTAATCCCCAACTTGGGAGGGCTGTTTTGGTGCCCTTACCTTGTCCAATTGTGCTCAAATTTGGAGCATGCCTTCTTGGCAACGTTGGAGTCATCGTGGTTCTTTTCGTCTTTGGTTTTGGGTTATGGACCCCACAGGCTCACTTTTGACCCAATATCGACCCGACTATAATTGTTTGTAGCAATATGGGTATCGTTAGACTCGTCTTAACATTTTAATCATAAATTTGATAGTTTGATTCTCATTCTGAGCTTCTCGGAGCAGCTCGGCCTCGGATATCGTCGTTCCTGTAGCTTACCGTCAGACGACAGGTAGGCTACGGCATAACTTCCTAGACTTCGCATATATCGGGTAAAATTGTACTAGTTAGCATCCTTGGGTTGGGTTATTAGGTTGGTACCACAGACCTTGATCACTTTTCCATGACTCATCCTATTTCTTTCCTTCGTTGTGTGTAGTATTGCTATTAGTTGATATATTTATTACCCTTGTGACCCCGTGAGGTCTTATTGACTTTGGAACATAGAAGGTGGGATTATTGGGAATGTCCGCGAGTCCTGAATATAGAAATATCCTTCTAGGCTGGTTATGCTTGTTGAGTAGCTTCGAAGCCTGTGCAGGGTCGTTAGGTTGATTGTGAGCTCCCGGGTAGCTATTTGGGTTGATCATATCATTTCCATGCATATAAAGAGGTTTTCCACATTTTATTATGGTTTTTGGCTTCGGGCCTACGAAAACTGATTTTTTAAACCTTGCATAGCCTCGGGGGCCCATTTTCGATAAAATTAGATTTGGAAATGATTTGACTTGATATGTGGATCTTTTTGGGGTAAAAAAAGGTTAAAAATATGGTTTTATCACGATTTACTACTATTGCTAGACCCGACTGGGTCAGAGTGCTAGCTGAGTTTTCTTACTAATTAAAATGATATCAAGCTCGGCCGGGTCGAGCATCTGAGATGTTTTTACAACTGTTTTAGACATGGTTGTGCCCGGGCACCCTTGGAAGGGTATTTGAGACATCTTTTTCACTGTTTTAGTCCTAGACAGGGTTTAGGAATGCATATTTGAGACTTAGCCACTGGCTTAAACCCGGACTCGATTCCAGAGGACACATTTTGATTCTGAGTTTTAGTATGGGGTCCGAGACCTCCGTGGACGTTGCCGCTCCGAGCCTAAGGGTTTGGGTTTCTTATGCCGGAGGTAAGGGTATACGGTGGAGTAGATGTATACGTGTTGTGTCCTTTTATGGAACTTGCCTACTGGGCTCGATTGGCACCGGAAGAGGTACATACAGAGGTTCTATTTCACCCTGAGGTTTTCATGCATCATGGGATTCATTGTACGGGATTCCACCCTTGTTTGTTATTTGTTGATTGTACGCTCCGGTAGTATGGGATGCCGGAGGGTTTGTTTTAACTTGAATGCCTTCCTCGGTTGTATGAGCGGCCGAGAGACTGTAGGTAGACTCTCTTTACTTTATTACAGATTTCTTCTCTACTATGGTTATAAGTGTGGAAATGTACTTGCTAGGTTGTTACTGCTGGATTGAGTGTGATATGGTTTTTCTGGTTATCTATTCTGTTTACCGAGCATGTCTATTTTATCCTTCCCTCCCCTCTCTATACTTGAGGTTACCGGTATACTTCCCTTTGTTAGAAATTACCCATATATACTATTTTTTTGTGAGGCTCCCAACTGCGTCGTTCTTACTTTCACCTGTGTTTTCCATGTATATATTCTACTTGCTAGCCTTGCTTATTGCTTTCTGTTGTCTTACCTCTGGGCTAGTTCCTGTGTACTTTACCATTGATTTCTTTGGCTGTTTATTTCTATTTTGTCTGCTATTTCCCTTTTACTTTATATATGCCCAGTCGGCTTATGATACCTACTGGGTACCTTGTGCTTCACATTTGGTGCTCACCCTACCCTCTGCATCTTCAAGTGCAGATACTAGTGTGGGCCATCGCCGTTAGCGCATCGGTGACTCGTGCGGGGTGCAGTTTTTGGATCATCCAGGCTGAGGGTGAGCTCTGGCGTTCAGAGCTTGACTTCAGTTATCCTTGGTGTATTTTGTACTCTTATAGCTTCGGAGACATTGTGTATATAGGACTTTTGGACCTTTGTACTCCTGATGTAGTTCGGCTCTTATACGCTTTGATACCAGGTTTTGGGTTTGGCTTAGTTTCCGCATTTTATATGTATTACTCTTGTTATCTATTTTCTTCTCTTTATGCCCTTGCTTCCGCTTATTTACCGAATCTTCCACTTAAACTGTTAAAAGGTAGCCCATTATTGACCATTTTGGGCTACGGGAATTGGTTCGCCTACTGGGGGGGTTATAGGTGCCATCGTGACCGAGAAATTGGGTCGTGACATAAGTGGGCCAAAGCCCAGCTTCCCATGTTATCTCGCATGGCCCATGGAAAATGATGAAGTAAAGTAGAGCTTGACCTTATTAATGGGAGAATCTATTCATAACGGGAAAAATCTTGGGATTTATTTAGTAGACCAAATCCACAATACTTCTTATGCTTCTTTTAAATGGGTATGCCATCTATTTAGAAGGATATATAGGAAACAAAATGGATGCTAGATATTTGTTGGTAGCAATTCTAAGGAAAATGGTGGGCTTCAGACGCGTGGGTTCATATAAGATAAAGGAAAATTATGCTTATTGGTTCAATAATAACCCACTACTAAAATGAATATGTCATGCCCCGAGCCTACACCCTAGACGTATAATGGTGCTTAGAGTCACTAACCCATGGCCTGGGATACTACTGAGATACATACTGAAATATAATACGGAATCTAAAATGTGCTGAGCTCTTGAAGAGTACTGCAATAAAATGAACTTTATAAACTGAAATACATAGTCATTTGAAAGTTTATACAACTAACTAACTAACTGATTGTCTATGAAGCCTCTACTAACACTAACTATGGTTAGCTGGGACATGACCCCCGACTATCTTTAATCAATGTAGAATAACTGAAATAACGACTATAACTACTAACTGACTAGAGTTCTTGGAAAAAAGAGAACTCGTCCCCTGCTGGCTGGAAGCTGTGATCTGTCTGACCATAATCCTTGAAGCTAGCACTAAAACCTGCATCATCAAAAGGATGTAGCATAAGAAGGTATGCGATCAGTACTTTGAATGTACTGAGCATGTGAGATAATGCACTAACTTTGGAATCATGAGAAAATATGTATACTGAAAGCATGGGCTGAAAACTGGACTAAGTATAACATCTAAAGATGCAAAGTCAAATTATAGAACATAAGCTCTTTTACTAAAGAAAGTGTAAATCCTGTTTCTGAACTATAACTGTGAGATCATGATGTTTAAAGATAAGTAAAACTGTTACTTGGGGATCCATGGACTGAAAAGATGAATTATGTCTAAAAATCATGAAATAGTGCAACTGGGCGAAAACCATGAGTCATGCCAAAAGTCATGTTTAAAGAAAATCCTTAGGGGAGTTTCTTCTACGGAACATGCTGAAAATACTTATATACTGTACTAAATGCAAGTGAAAGACATAAGATGATGCAATGACCAAGTATATAAACATGTAACTGTATAACACTAAACTGAACTGGATAACTGAATACAAGGTTATGCAATAATGAATATGGACTGTGGGCACTACTATAACTGACATACCCCAAGCTGAGCTAACTATGGGGCCAACCTTTAATATTGAATAGAAGGGTGTTCTGTAATGACCCTTCCGGTCATTTCCACGTATAAGTTTTGAAGTCAAGCAAGTCGGCAAAAGTTATCGTAAGTTCTTTAATAAATCTTCTGAACCTTGGGTAAAATGTCTCGGAGCTTTTCTCTCAATATATAAAGAGTTAGAAGTCCCCCAAAATACCAAATCGAAGGTCTACGAGTCTAGTTTCCAACGCACAAAACCTCACATCCAACTGATCTCGGAGTAAAAAGTTATGACTGTTTTACCGCGGACTGTCTGGCAGAAAATG
This sequence comes from Jaltomata sinuosa, assembly GCA_003996215.1. Lineage (NCBI taxonomy): Eukaryota > Viridiplantae > Streptophyta > Magnoliopsida > Solanales > Solanaceae > Jaltomata > Jaltomata sinuosa. The sequence goes on along the minus strand of QJPP01000214.1, from coordinate 322,473 downwards.
GGTTGCGAACCGGGTCGCGAACCGGGTCGGGTTAAACTCGATTTAAGCCTCAACTTCACATTTTAAAATGCCATTTCAGTTCCAAAATAGTGATAAAACATAAGGGAGGATCCCGAGAAAATTCTTGAGTATCAAAATCGTGTGTTGGTGAATTACGAGCCTAAGCTTAAGAATTTCATTAGCATCGTGCGTGTATTTGAAAATATTTTATTTAAAAGTTGAATTTGGTAAAAAATATATTATTATTACCTTTTTAAAATATTTTAAGGGTTTATAGAAAATATTTTTGTTACAATATAATTGTATATGTATTTATTTTATAAGGTTTTTATACATTGTAATATTTTAACGGAGATAGTAAATTTAGTTATGTTAAAAATTATTATTATAATATAGTAGGTTTTATTCGAAATAATTTTCTAATAATTATGGTATATTTAAAAAGCTATATTTATTTTACCACGAATTTATGCAATACCCGAGTATATACCTAACGGGGAGAATTGGTTGCCACCTCCACTTCCACGTGGAAGTGGAGGCCTTGTACAACCAAGCTAGGCAGCATGTAGTGGCAACATAGGAATCTTCCTATAATATTCACATTTGTGACATATCAAGCTAACTTATGCACTTAATATGCTCTCATATTTGAATTGTTCACATACAAGCTTGCTTAGGTGGACAGGGATTTTTGGTGGAGAAAGCATTTTATTCTTGTTTGTTCTTATATTTGATCACGGAAAATAGAAAATCAATTATCTACGTCAAGTTATTCAAGTCCGAGTTCGAGTGTGATTTCATTTCGGAGCTTTTCGGAGAGGTTCAAGCTTGTCATCGGACGACAGGTTGGTTACGGTTTATTTTCTCTAGACTCCGCATATATAGGATAAAATTGTATTAATGGGCATCCTTGGGTTGGTTATTAGGTTGGTACCACAGACCTCGACCGCTTGATTCATGTCCGCCTACTTTTGTTCCTCCGTTGCTTGTAGTATTTGCCAATATATTTTATTTATTTACCCTTGTGGTCCTGTGAGGCCTTGTTGACTCTGGAACATAGAAGGTGGGATTTTGGGAATGTCCGCGAGTCCCGGGCATAGAATTATCCTTCTAGGCTGGTTATGCTTGCTGAGTAGTTGTGGGCCTGTGCAGGGTCGATAGGTTGATTGTGAGCTGCTGGGCAGCTATTGTGTTTGATCATACCATTTTCATGCATAAAAAGAGGTTTTATACAGGTTTTACTATGGTTTGGGCTTCGGGCCTACTGGCACCATTTTCTAAACCTTGCATTGCCCGGGGGGCCCGTTTTTTATGGAAATAATTTGGAAATGGTTTGATTTAACTTGTGAATATTTCTGGATAAAGGAAAGTAAAATTATGTTTAAAATCATAAGTTTTACGATTATCGCTAGACTCGGCAGGGCCGGGGTGCTAGTTGAGTTTTCTTGTTACTTGAGATGATTTTTAGCCTCGGTCGGACCGAGCACCTGAGATGACTTTTTACTGTTTAGACCCGGTTACGCCCGGGCACCCTTGGAGGGGTTTTTGAGACATTTTTCTACTACTTTAGTCCTGGACAGGGTCTGGGCATTGCATATTCGAGACTGGGTCTCTATCCTGATACCGAACTTGCTTCCGGATGACGTGTTCTGATACTGAGTTTTAGTATGGGGTCTGGGACCTCCATGGACCTTTCCATCGGGGCCAGGGGCTACGGGCTGCGTGTGCCGGAGGAGGGGTATACGGTGGAGTAGAGGTATACGGGCAGTGTCCTTCCATGGAACCTACCTGCTGGGCCGGATCGGCGCCGGAGGAGGTACATTCAGAGATACCATTTCACTGAGATCTTTATGCATCATATCATTCATTGTTTGAGGCTCCACCCTTGTTTGTTGTTTGTTGATTGTATGCTCCGGTAGTATGGGATGCCGGAGGGTTTGTTTTCACTTGTTTGTGTTCCTCGGTTGTATGGGCGGCCGGGGGACTGTAGGTAAACTTCTGCTATTTACTTACAGAATTGTTCTCTATTATGGATAAGTATGATATTGGTATGATTAGTTGAGTTTGATTCATGTCTCTGAGCATGCCTACTATTACTCTTTCTCTCTTCTTCTTACACTTGAGGTTACCGGCATACCGTCCATTTCGTAAACTTATTTTGTATACACTGTTGTTGCAAGGACCCCAGGTGCGTTGTTTCTTACTTTCACCTGTGCCTATGGAGTGTATATTCTGCTTACTAGCCTCACATGTGGTTCTGTTGATTTCTCTCTGGGCTAGTTCCTGTGTACCTTTCGTTGTTTTCTGTGACTGCTTGCTTCTATTCTGTCTATTACTACGCTTTTATCTTATATGTGCCCAGTCGGCCTATGATACCTACTGGGTACCTTATGCTCCGCATTTGGTGCTCACCCCTACCCCCTGCATCTTTGGGTGCAGATCCTAGTGTGGGCCATCGCCGTTAGATCGTTGTGATTCGTGCTTAGAGATCTGTTGGGGACTACTTCAGACTGAGGGTGAGCTCTTGGCGATCGGAGCTTAGCTTTAGTTTATCTTTTGCTTCATGTACTCTATTACCATTCAGAGACATCTGTATATATTTTTTGGTTATTGCACTCCATGTATGTAGTTTGGCTCTATACTATGATACCAGGTCTTGGGGTTTGGTTTAGTTTCCGCATATGTATATATTTATATCCCTGTTATCTATTTTATTCGTCTTGTTCCCTTATTTGCTAGATAGTAGTCCATTACTAACTGATTCTGGGCTACGGGGATTGGTTCACCTATCGGGGTTGTAGGTGCCATCATGACCGAGAAATTAGGTCGTGACAACTTGGTATCAGAGCTTTAGGTTCACCGGTGTCATCGGTATAGGAGCCAATGTCTAGTAGAGTCCTGCGGATCGGGGCGGAGACGTCCGTACTCAATCTTTGGGAGGCTACAGTGGCATTTTAGGAAATTTGACTCTTTCATTGCTTCTGTGTCGTGCGTAGAACCCTTGAAGTTTATGGAAATCTCATTTCTTCTACTTCATTCTTCGCAGATGGTTCGTACGAGATCATCAGCATCACGCGGAGATGAGCCTCCCACTCCAGCGCCAGCTCCAGCGCCAGCTCCAGTTCCAGCTCCAGCGCCAGCTCCAGTTCCAGCTCCAGCGCCAGCTCCAGTACTAGCTCTAGTGCCCACTTCTGTGCCAGCTCCAACCGCAGCTCAGTCTCCAGATATTCGGGGATTACTATTACAGCTTTTGGGTATGATTGGAGAGCGGCCTTCCGAGGTAGTGCAGACATCTGCTCAGGGGGCAGCCCTGGGTGCACAGAGCTTAGGAGAGTAGCCGGCTACTATGGCTCCCCGTGCGGAGGTCATTTCGGTTCCATCTGTTGCACAGCCTCTTGGTCCTCGCCCAGTTATGACACAGTCAGAGCAGAAGGCGTTGGGTAGGTTCTTGAGGTTAGCACCTCCGAGGTTTGCAGGTACTTCTGGACAGGATCCACATGACTTTATTACTACCTGTGAGGAGATGTTGCATCATCTGGGTTTTTTGGAGACTCACGGGGTTGGTTATACTACTTATCAGTTGGAGGGCCCAGCAAAGTTATGGTAGAGGGCCCAGGTTGCTTGTAGACCACCGTCGTTACCTCATTTGACCTGATCTGAGTTTTATGAGGCCTTTATGGCCAAGTTCCTACCTCAGAGTGATCGTGAGCGTCGCAGGGAGCAGTTTACTTACCTTGTGCAGGGGTCTACGACTATCTCGAAGTATGAGACCCGTTTTCATCAACTAGCACCGTTTGGAGCTATGATCATTTCTACCGAGGCAGATAGGATCCGCAGATTTGTATGGGGTTTGAGGCCAGAGATCAGGCAGCCAGCTGAGATATTGATTGCCAGTGGTCGGTCATTCCAGGCTATTGTAGACTATGCTCGCACTGTGGAGGACTTACAGCGACATGATCAGGGGTCCAGAGATAAGAGGCCTCGGCATCAGGGTGTCTACAGTGGTTCCAGAAATGGCGGTAGAGGTCCTGGCCAGTGGAGCCGGAGTTATCAGCCACAATAGTACCAGGGTCAGTCCAGCCGACCGGTTCAGGCTTCCCTTCAGACTTTTGGTAGTACCCAGTTCGAGCAGGGTCAGAGCAGCCATCAGGCTATGGCGGCCAGTCTTCGAGGGGTACAGTTTCTGGGGCCTCAGGTCATGGTGGTCATACGGGATCTGCTGGTTTATCTCGACTAAGTAGGCCGTCAGGGGCTTGTTTTACTTGTGGTGCGATGGGTCATTTTGCTAGAGATTGCCCTCAGCAGGGTACAGTTCAGTTGGCCGAGCCTTTACGAGCAGTTCATCCCCCAGCTCGAGGGGGTGGTCGTCAGAGTAAAGGTGGTGCTCCATGCAGTAGAGTAGGTGGTAGGGATGGCGGTCGGGCAGGTGGAGGTCGTCGTCAGTTTTACGCGGTCCCTAGGAGACCAGAGGCAGAGGCCTCAGATGTTGTGATTACAGGTACGATTTTTGTGCTCCATCAGTCTGCTATGGCTTTATTTGATCCTGGATCCACTTGTTCATATGTATCTTCCTACTTTCTGCCTTGTTTGGGGTTGGCTAATGAGCCATTATCTGTTCCTATTTCTGTTTTGACCCCAGTAGGAGATTCTTTAGTAGTGGATCAGATTGTGAGATCTTGTATGTTATCTGCTGGTGATTCAGAGACTTGGGGTGATTTGATGATTCTTGATATGCTAGATTTTGATGTGATACTGGGCATGGACTGGTTATCCCCTCATCGTGTGGTTTTGGATTGTTATGCCAAGACCATTACCATAGCTGTGCCCGGTGTATCCCCGGTTGTGTGGCAGGGTTCTGTTAGCCATGCACCATCTGGGATCATCTCTTATCTTCGAGCTAGAAAGTTGATTTCCCGTGGGTGTTTAGCTTATCTAGCATATGTCCGAGATGTAAGTGCTGACCCTACTTCTCCTGAGTCCGTTCCTGTGGTTAGAGACTTCCTCGATGTGTTTCCTACCGACCTGCCAGGCCTTCCACCTGAGAGAGATATTGATTTTGCTATTGAGTTAGAGCTGGGCACTAGGCCCATTTCTATTTCTCCTTACCGTATGGCTCCTGCTGAGTTGAGGAAGCTTAAGGAGCAGCTCCAGGATCTGTTAGCGAAGGGGTTTATTAGACCTAGTGTTTCACCGTAGGGTGCTTCTGTTCTCTTCGTAAAGAAGAAGGATGGGTCGATGCGCATGTGTATTGATTATCGGCAGTTGAATAGGGTGATAGTGAAGAATAGGTATCCGATGCCGAGGATTGATGACTTGTTTGACCAGCTTCAGGGTTCAGTCGTGTTTTCGAAGATTGATTTGAGGTCTGCCTACCATCAGTTGAGGATTAGGGCGGAGGACATCCCTAGGACAGCATTTAGGACACGTTATGGCCATTATGAGTTCCTGGTGATGTCTTTTGGGTTGACTAATGCCCCCACAGCCTTTATGAACTTGATGCACATAGTTCTTGGCCCGTATTTGGACTCATTTGTGATAGTTTTTATAGACGACAACTTGGTGTACTCGCGTAGTAGAGATGAGCATGAGCAGCACTTGAGGGTTATACTTCAGGCTTTGAGAGATCATCGGCTTTATGCCAAGTTCTCAAAGTGTGAGTTTTGGCTTGAGTCAGTTGCATTCCTAGGGCACGTGGTGTCTAAGGATGGGATTAGGGTTGACCCGGGAAAGATTTCTGTAGTTCGTGATTGGCCTAGACTTACTACTGCTACTGAGGTCCGCAGCTTTATTGGGTTAGCAGGCTACTACAGGCGGTTCGTGGAGGGATTTTCTTCCATAGCAGCACCCTTGACTATGCTGACTAGGAAGGATGTCCCATTTCAGTGGTCGGATCAGTGTGAGGATAGCTTCCAGAGACTTAAGGCCTTATTGACTTCAGCTCCAGTTTTGACTTTGCCGGTTGAGGGTCAGAGCTTCTCCATGTATTGTGATGCTTCTGTGGTTGGTCTTGGTTGTGTGTTGATGCAGCAGGGTCGAGTAATAGCATATGCATCGAGGCAGTTGAAGGTTAACGAGCGCAACTACCCCACTCATGACTTAGAGTTGGCGGCAGTAGTTTTCGCGCTTAAGATCTGGAGGAATTACCTATATGGAGTTCACTGTGAGATCTTCACTGATCACCGTAGTCTTCAGTATATCATGAGTCAGCGAGAGTTGAACTCGAGACAGAGGAGGTGGGTCGAGTTACTGAAGGACTATGACTTCACTATTCTGTATCATCCGGGCAAGGCAAACGTGGTAGCGGATGCCTTGAGTCGGAAGACAGTGAGTATGGGTAGCCTATCTTCTCTTTCAGTTTCAGAGCGGCCATTGGCCTTGGACATCCAGTCCTTGGCTAACCGTTTGGTTAGGCTTGACTTGTCGGATCCTAGCAGAGTTCTCGCCAGTGTCGAGGTTCGTTCTACTTTGATTGATCAGATTCAGAGCCGTAAGTTTGAGGATCAGCAGTTGTGTGACCTTCGTGATTGGGTTGTTCAGGGTGAGACCAGTCGGACTACTCTAGATTTAGATGGGGTTCTGAGGTTTGATAGTCGCCTATGTGTTTGGAGGATTAGTGATTTGATTCAGTTGATACTTCATAAGGCACATTGTACTAGCTACTCCATTCACCCTGGCACAGCAAAGATGTATAGAGACTTGAGGCAGCTTTACTGGTGGAGTGGTATGAAGCGGGATATAGCGGAGTTTGTATCTCAAGGCTTGAACTGTCAGCAGGTTAAGTTCGAGCACATGAGACCTGGTGGTTTGATGCAGCGACTTCCCATTCCTGAGTGGAAGTGGGAAGGGATTACTATGGACTTCGTTGTTGGTTTACCTCGTACTTCTCAGGGGTTTGATTCCATATGGGTGATTGTTGATAGGCTGACTAAGTCAGCACATTTCTTGCCAGTTCAGACTTCTTATGGCGCAGAGAGGTTAGCTCAAATCTACCTTTCGTGAGATTGTTTGGTTGCATGGGGTTCCAGCTTCTATCATTTCAGACCGTGGCACTCAGTTCACATCTCAGTTCTGGCGGGCTATTCAGCGAGATTTGGGTACAGAGGTTCATCTTAGTACCGCTTTCCACCCTCAGACAGATGGCCAGTCCAAGAGGACCATTCAGATTCTGGAGGACATGCTTCGGGCCTGTGTTCTTGACTTTGGAGGTTCTTGGGATCAGTTTGTTACCTTGGCAGAGTTTGCTTATAATAACAGCTTCCATTCGAGTATCGGCATGACACCTTTTGAGGCTTTGTATGGCAGGCGTTGTAGATCACCGGTAGGTTAGTTTGATAGTTTTAGTGCTGGGCCACAGAGCACAGATTTGCTTCGAGATTCCTTAGACCGAGTTCGAGTGATTCAGGACAGACTTCGGGCAGCTCAGAGCAGGCAGAAGAGTTATGCTGATCGTAGGCTTCGTGCCTTGGAGTTTAGTGTCGGTGACTTGGTGTTTCTCCGTGTATCGCCCATGAAGGGCGTGATGAGATTTGGTAGGCGGGGCAAGCTTAGCCCGAGGTACATTGGGCCGTTTGAGATTCTTCAGAGGGTTGGTGGCGTTGCCTATCAGCTAGCCTTTCCTCCGATGTTTTCAGCCATACATCCTGTATTTCATATTTCGATGTTGCGTCGGTATGTCCCAGATGAGTCTCATGTGTTGCAGTGGGATTCAGTTCAGTTGGATGAGGGTTTAGCCTTTTTTGAGGAACCGGCAGCTATTTTTGCCAGAGATGTCAGGAGATTGAGGTCTCGAGAGATCCCGGTTGTTAAGGTTCAGTGGAGGCACCGTCCAGTCGAGGAGGCTACCTGGGAGACTGAGAGAGATATGCGGGATCAGTATCTGCAGCTATTTTAGCCTTCAGGTACCCCCTTGACCTTGCCTTTCGAGGATGAAAGTCCTTTTTAGTAGTGGATGATGTAATGACCCTTCCGATTATTTCCACGTATACGTTTTCCTTGAACCATTAGAGCTTGTTTCTAGTGGCCCCAAGTCACTTAAGGCTCGTCAGGACCGGTATTTCGGTGTTGGGTCCATTTGTTTGGTCGCATTATAAGTTTTGAAGCCAAGCAAGTCGGCAAAAGTAATCGGAAGATCTTTAACAAATTTCCTGAACTTTGGGTAAAATGTCTCTGGGCTTTTCTCTCAATATATAGAGAGTTAGAAGTCCCCCGAAATACCAAATCGAAGGTCTACGAGTCTAGTTTCCAACGCACAAAACCTCACATCCAACTGATCTTGGAGTAAAGAGTTATGACTGTTTTACCGCAGATTGTCTGGCAGAAAATGGGTTACGTACCGGGTCGCGAATCGGGTCGGGTTAAACTCGATTTAAGCCTCAACTTCACGTTTTAAAACGCCATTTCAGTTCCGAAACAGTGATAAAACATAAGGGAGGATCCCGAGAGAATTCTTGAGTATCAAAATCGTGCGTTGGTGAATTACGAGCCTAGGCTTAAGAATTTTATTAGCATCGTGCGTGTATTTGAAAATATTTTATTTAAAAGTTGAATTTGGTAAAAATTATATTATTATTGCCTTTTCAAAATATTTTAAAGGTTTATGAAAAATATTTTGTTACGATATAATTGTATATGTATTTATTTTATAAGGTTTTTATACATTGTAATATTTTAACGGAGATAGTAAATTTAGTTGTGTTGAAAATTATTATTATAATATAGTAGATTTTGTTTGAAATAATTTTCTATGAATTATGGTATATTTAAAATATTATATTTATTTTACCACGAACTTATGCAATACCCGAATACATACATAACGGGCTGGAAATATTAAAATGTTGCCACCTCCACAACACGTGGAGGTAGGCAAAGCAGCCAACATATTGTAGCTGCTAGGTGTAATACTAGGCTAAGTGACTGGTGGGCTCTTCATATTGGATTTAGTGGCATACACTAACTAATTAAATAATTAATGTAGTAAAAGGTCATTATCTTGTTTGGTTTAGTAACTGTTTACGTGCACACACCTATATATATATATACATTTAGCTCTTTGTTCCATTAGGGGATATATATAGAACGTTAGAGGAGTTTGGTAGAGAAAATATATTTTTGATGTTATGTTTAATTTCGGAAAGAAAATCAATTATCGACGTCAAGTTATTCAAGCCCGAGTTCAAGTTTGATTTCATTTCGGAGCTTCTTTTTTGAGAGGTTCGAGCTTGTCGTCGGACGACAGGTAGGTTACGGTTTATTTTCCCTAGACTCCGCATATATAGAATAAAATTGTATTAATGGGCATCCTTGGGTTGGTTTATTAGGTTGGTACCACAGACCTCGACTGCTTTATTCATGTCTGCCTTCTTTTATTTCTCCGTTGCTTGTAGTATTGGACGATATATTTAATTTACCCTTGTGGTCCTGTGAGTCCTTGTTGACTCTAGAACATAGAAGGTGGGATTTTGGGAATGTCCGCGAGTCCCGGGCATAGAATTATCCTTCTAGGCTGGTTATGCTTGCTGAGTAGCTGTGGGCCTGTGCAGGGTCGATAGGTTGATTGTGAGCTGCTGGGCAGCTATTGTGTTTGATCATACCATTTTCATGCATAAAAAAAGGTTTTATACAGGTTTTACTACGGTTTGGGCTTCGGGCCTACTGACACCATTTTCTAAACCTTGCATGGCCCGGAGGCCCCATTTTTGATGGAAATAATTTGGAAATGGTTTGATTTAACTTGTGAATATTCCTGGGTAAAAGGAAGTAAAATTATGTTTTAAAACACCAGTTTTACTACTACGCTAGACTCGGCAGGGCCGGGGTGCTAGTTGAGTTTTCTTGCTACTTGAGATGATTTTAGCCTCGGTCGGACCAAGCAGCTGAGATGACTTTTTACTATTTAGACCCAGTTATTCCCGGGCACCCTTGGAGGGGTTTTTGAGATCTTTTCCTACTATTTTTAGTCCTGGACAGGGTCTGGGCATGCATATTAGAGACTGGGTCTCTATCTTGATACCGGATTTGCTTCCGGACGACATGTGTTGATACTGAGTTTTAGTATGGGGTCTGGGACCTCCATGGACCTTGCCATCCGGGCCAGGGGCTATGGGCTGCATGTGCTGGAGGAGGGGTATACGGTGGAGTAGAGGTATACGGGCACTGTCCTTCCATGGAACCTACCTGCTGGGCCGGATCGGCGCCGGAGGAGGTACATACAGAGATACCATGGCACTTGAGATCTTCATGCATCATATCATTCATTGTTTGAGGCTCCACCCTTGTTTGTTGTTTGTGGATTGTACGCTCCGGTAGTATGGGATGCCGGAGGGTTTGTTTTCACTTTTTTGTGTTCCTCGGTTGTATGGGCGGCCGGGGGACTGTAGGTAGACTTTTGCTATTTACTTACAGAATTGTTCTCTATTATGGATAAGTATGAGATTGGTATGATTAGTTGAGTTTGATTCATGTCTCTGAGCATGCCTATCATTACTCTTTCTCTCTTTTTCTTACACTTGAGGTTAGCGGTATACTGTCCATTTCATAAAATTATTTTGTATACACTGTTATTGCAAGGACCCCAGGTGCGCTATTTCTTACTTTCACTTGTGCCTATGGTGTGTATATTCTGCTTACTGGCCTCACGTGTGGTTCTGTTGATTTCCCTCTGGGCTAGTTCCTATGTACCTTTCATTGATTTCTTTGACTACTTGCTTCTATTCTGTCTATTACTACGCTTTTATCTTATATGTGCCCAGTCGGCCTATGATACCTACTGGGTACCTTATGCTTCGCATTTGGTGCTCACCCCTACCCCCTGCATCTTTGGGTGCAGATCCTAGCATGGGCCATCGCCGTTAGATCACTGTGATTCATGCTTGGAGATCTGTCGGGGACTACTTCAGACTGAGGGTGAGCTCTTGGCGATCGGAGCTTAGCTTTAGTTTATCTTTCGCTTCATGTACTCTATTACCATTCAGAGAGATCTGTATATATAGTTTTGGTTTATTTGCACTCCATGTATGTAGTTTGGCTCTGTACTATGATACCAGGTCTTGGGGTTTAGTTTAGTTTCCGCATATGTATATATTTATATTCCTTTTATATGTTCTCTTCGTCTTGTTCCCTTATTTGTTAGATAGTAGCCCATTGCTAACTGTTCTGGGCTACGGGTTTTGGTTCACCTACCGGGGGTTGTAGGTGCCATCATGACCGAGAAATTGGGTCGTGACAACTTGGTATCAGAGCTTTAGGTTCACCGGTGTTATCGGTATAGGAGCCAATGTCTAGTAGAGTCCTGCGGATCGGGGCGGAGACGTCCGTACTCAATCTTTGGGAGGCTACAGTGACATTTTAGGAAATTTGACTCTTTCATTTCTTCTGTGTCGTGCGTAGAACCCTTGAACTTTCTGGAAATCTCATTTATTCTACTTTATTCTTCCCCAGATGGTTCGTACGAGATCATCGGCATCACGTGGAGATGAGCCTCCAGTGCCAGCTCCAGCGCCAGCTCCAGCACCAGCTCCAACCGCAGTTCAGTCTCCAGATATTCGGGGATTACTATTACAGCTTTTGGGTGTGATTGGAGAGCGGCCTTCCGAGGTAGCACAGACATCCGCTCAGGGGGCAGCCCTGGGTTCACAGAGCTTAGGAGCGCAGCCGGCTACTATGGCTCCCCGTGCGGAGGTTATTCCGGTTCCATCTGTTGCACAGCCTCTTGCTCCTCGCCCAGTTATGACAAAGTCAGAGCAGAAGGCGTTGGGTAGGTTTTTGAGGTTAGCACCTCCGAGGTTTGCTGGTACTTCTGGACAGGATCCACATGACTTTATTACTACCTGTGAGAAGATGTTGCATCATTTGGGTTTGTTGAAGACTCACGGGGTTGGTTATACTACCTATCAGTTGGAGGGCCCAGCGAAGTTATGGTGGAGGGCCCAAGTTGCTTGTAGACCACCGTCGTCACCTCCTTTGACATGGTCTGAGTTTTATGAGGCCTTTATGGCCAAGTTCCTACCCCAGAGTGATCGGGAGCATCGCAGGGAGCAGTTTACTCACCTTGTGCAGGGGTTTATGACTATCTCGTAGTATGAGACCCGCTTTCATCAGCTAGCACCGTTCGGAGCTATGATCATTCCTACCGAGGCTGATAGGATTCACAGATTTGTATGGGGTTTGAGGCCAGAGATCAGGCAGCCAGCTGAGATATTGATTGCCAGTGGTCGGTCATTCCAGGCTATTGTAGACTATGCCCACACTGTGGAGAACCTACAACGACATGATCAGGGGTCCAGGGATAAGAGGCCCCGACATCAAGGTGTCTATAGTGGTTCCAGATATAGTGGTAGAGGTCCTGGCCAGTGGAGCCGGAGTTATCAGCCACAGCAGTACCAGGGTCAGTCCAGCCGACCGGTCCAGGCGTCCCTTCAGACTTTCGATAGTACCCAGTTCGAGCAGGGTCAGAGCAGCCATCAGGGCTATGGCGGCCAGTCTTCGAGGGGTACAATTTATGGGGCATCAGGTCGTGGTGGTCATACGGGATCTGCTGGTTCATCTCAACTGAGTAGGCCGTCAGGGGCTTGTTTTACTTGTGGTGCGATAGGTCACTTTGCTAGAGATTGCCCTCAGCAGGGTACAGTTCAGTTGGCCGAGCCTTTACGAGTAGTTCAGCCCCCAGCTAGAGGGGGTGGTTGTCAGAGTAGAGGTGGTGCTCCACGCGGAAGAGCAGGTGGTAGGGATGGCGGTCGGGCAGGTGGAGGTCATCGTCAGTTTTACGCGGTCCCTAGGAGACCAGAGGCAGAGGCCTCAGATGCTGTGATTACAAGTATGATTTCTGTGTGCCATCAGTCTGCTATGGCCTTATTTGATCCTGGATCCACTTGTTCATATGTATCTGCCTACTTTGTGCCTTGTTTGGGGTTGGCTAGTGAGCCATTATCTGTTCCTGTTTTTGTTTCGACCCTAGTAGGGGATTCTTTAGTAGTGGATCGGATTGTGAGATCCTGTATGTTATCTGTTGGTGATTCAGAGACTTGGGGTGATTTTATGATTCTTGATATGCTAGATTTTGATGTGATACTGGGCATGGACTGGTTATCCCCTCACCGTGTGGTTTTGGATTGTTATGCCAAGGCCATTACCATAGCTGTGCCCGGTGTATCCCCGATTGTGTGGCAGGGTTCTGTTAGCCATGCACCATCTGGGATCATCTCTTGTCTTCGAGCTAGGAAGTTGATTTCCCGTGGGTGTTTAGCTTATCTAGCATATGTCCGAGATGTTAGTGCTGACCCTACTTCTCCTGAGTCCGTTCCTGTGGTTAGAGACTTCCTCGATGTGTTTCCTACCGACCTGCCAGGCCTTCCACCTAAGAGAGATATTGATTTCGCTATTTAGCTAGAGCCGGGCACTAGGCCCATTTCTGTTTCTCCTTACCGTATAGCTCCTGCTGAGTTGAGGGAGCTTAAGGAGCAGCTCCAGGATCTGTTAGCTAAGGGGTTTATTAGACCTAGTGTGTCACCTTGGGGTGCTCCTGTTCTCTTCGTGAAGAAGAAGGATGGGTCGATGCGCATGTGTATTGATTATCGGCAGCTGAATAGGGTGACAGTGAAGAATAGGTATCCGATGCCGAGGATTGATGATTTGTTTGACCAGCTTCAGGGTTCAGTCGTGTTTTCGAAGATTGATTTGAGGTCTGGCTACCATCAGTTGAGGATTAGGGCGGAGGACATCCCTAAGATAGCATTCAGGACACGTTATGGCCATTATGAGTTCCTGGTGATGTCTTTTGGGTTGACTAATGCCCCCGCAGCCTTTATGAACTTGATGCACAGGGTTCTTGGCCCGTATTTGGACTCATTTGTGATAGTTTTTATAGACGACATCTTGGTATACTCGCGTAGTAGAGATGAGCATGAGCAGCACTTGAGGGTTATACTCCAGACTTTGAGAGATCATCGGCTTTATGCCAAGTTCTCAAAGTGTTAGTTTTGGCTTGAGTCAGTTGCATTCCTAGGGCACATGGTGTCTAAGGATGGGATTAGGGTTGATGCGGGAAAGATTTCAGCGGTTTGTGAGTGGCCTAGACCTACTACTGTTACTGAGGTTCGCAGCTTTATTGGGTCGTGACAACTTGGTATCAGGGCTTTTCTCTCAATATATAAAGAGTTAGAAGTCCCCCGAAATACCAAATCGAAGGTCTACGAGTCTAGTTTCTAACGCACAAAACCTCACGTCCAACCGATCTCGGAATAAAGAGTTATGACTGTTTTACCGCGGACTGTATGGCAGAAAACGGGTTGCGAACCGGGTCGCGAACCGAGTCGGGTTAAACGCGATTTAAGCCTCGACGTCACGTTTTAAAATGCCATTTCAGTTTCGAAACAGTTATAAAACATAAGGGAGGATCCCGAGAGAATTCTTGAGTATCAAAATCGTGCGTTGGCGAATTACGAGCCTAAACTTAAGAATATTATTAGCCTCGTGCGTGTATTTAAAAATACGTTATTTAAAAGTTGAATTTGGTAAAAATTATATTATTATTGCCTTTTCAAAATATTTTAAAGGTTTATGAAAAATATATTTGATACGTTATAATTGTATATGTATTTATTTTATAAAGTTTTTATACATTGTATTATTTTAACGGAGATAGTAAAGTTAGCTATGTTGAAAATTATTATTATAACATAGTAGGTTTTATTCAAAATAATTTTCTATGAATTAAGGTATATTTAAAATATTATATTTATTTTACCACGAATTTATGCAATACCCGAATATATACTTAACGGGACGGATTGGTTGCCACCTCCACTCCCACGTGGAAGTGGAGGGAGTTGACAACAACATGTGAGTGGGGTGGTGAGCTTTCCACATTAGGATTAGTGGCTGCCTAATGTACTTTTTGTTGGCAGTATCTATATATATGTATATTTTGCTCTTTAGCAAAAGGGATAGGCACTGTACACATATAGGAATATTACTACTGTACGTATCTTTATGGGTTGAAGTAATTGGGTGTGGAGAGATATTTGGATGCGATATTAAGAAAATCAATTATCTACGTCAAGTTGTTCCATCCCAAATCCGATTCTGATTCCGATTTAGTTTTGGATTTTCTTGGAGTGGTTCGAGCTTGGACATCGTTGTTCTAGCAGCTTGTCATCGGACGACAGGTAGGTTACGGTTTATTTTCCCTAGACTCCGCATATATAAAATAAAATTATAATGGGCATCCTTGGATTGGTTTATTAGGTTGGTACCACAGACCTTGACCGCTTTATTCATGTCCGCCTACTTTTATTCCTCCGTTGTTTGCTTGTATTGCGGATATATTTTATTTACCCTTGTGGTCCTGTGAGGCCTTGTTGACTCTGGAACATAGAAGGTGGGATTTTGGGAATGTCCGCGAGTCCCGGCATAGAAATATCCTTCTAGGCTGGTTATGCTTGCTGAGTAGCTGTGGGCCTGTGCAGGGTCGATAGGTTGATTGTGAGCTGCGGGGCAGCTATTGTGTGTGATCATACCATTTCCATGCATATAAAGAGGTTTTATCCACGTTTTACTGTGGTTTTGGCTTCGGGCCTACTGACACTGGTTTCTAAACCTTGCATGGCCTGGGGGGCCCATTTTTGATGGAAATGATTTGGAAATGGTTGATTTCACTTGTGGAGATTTTTGGGCAAGAAAGTAAAATTATGTTTAAAATCATCAGTTTTATGATTATCGCTAGACTCGGCAGGGCCGGGGTGCTAGTTGTGTTTTCTTGTTACTTGAGATGATTTTTAGCCTCGGTCGGACCGAGCACCTGAGATGACTTTTTACTGTTTAGACCCGGCTACGCCCGGGCACCCTTGGAGGGGTTTTTGAGATATTTTCCTACTATTTTTAGTCCTGGACAGGGTCTGGGCATGCATATTCGAGACTGGGTCTCTATCTTGATATCGAGACTGGGTCTCTATCTTGATACATGTTCTGATACTGAGTTTTAGTATGGGGTCTGGGACCTCCATGGACCTTGCTATCCGGGCCAGGGGCTACGGGCTGCGTGTGCCGGAAGAGGGGTATACGGTGGAGTAGAGGTATACGGGCAGAGTCCTTCCATGGAACCTACCTGCTGGGCCGGATCGGCGCCGAAGGAGGTACATATAGAGATACCATGGCACTTGAGATCTTCATGCATCATATCATTCATTGTTTGAGGCTCCACCATTGTTTGATGTTTGCTGATTGTACGCTCCGGTAGTATGGGATGCCGGAGGGTGTGTTTTCACTTGTTTGTGTTCCTCGGTTGTATGGGCGGCCGGGGGACTGTAGGTAGACTTTCGCTTTTTAATTATAGAATTGTCCTCTATTATGGATAAGTATGACATTGGTATGATTAGTTGAGTTTGATTCATGTCTCTGAGCATGCCTATTGTTACTCTTTCTCTCTTCTTCTTACACTTGAGGTTACCGGTATACCGTCCATTTCGTAAACTTATTTTGTATACACTGTTGTTGCAAGGACCCCAGGTGCGTTGTTTCTTACTTTCACCTGTGCCTATGATGTGTATATTCTGCTTACTAGCCTCACATGTGGTTCTGTTGATTTCCCTCTGGGCTAGTTCCTGTGTACCTTTCGTTGATTTCTGTGACTACTTGTTTCTATTCTGTCTATTACTGCGCTTTTATCTTATATGTGCCCAATCGACCTATGATACCTACTGGGTACCTTATGCTTCGCATTTGGTGCTCACCCCTACCCCCTGCATCTTTGGGTGCAGATCCTAGAGTGGGCTATCGCCGTTAGACCGCTGTGATTCGTGCTTGGAGATCTGTTGAAGACTATTTCAGGCTGAGGGTGAGCTCTTGGCGATCGGAGCTTAGCTTTAGTTTATCTTTTGCTTCATGTACTCTATTACCATTCAGAGACATCTGTATATATAGTTTTGGTTTATTTGCTCTCCATGTATGTAATTTGGCTCTGTACTATGATACCAGGTCTTGGGGTTTGATTTGATTTCCGCATATGTATATGTATATACTCCTGTTATCTATTCTTTTGCTTGTTTGTTAGATAGTAGTCCATTACTAACTGTCCTGGGCTACGGGGATTGGTTCGCCTACTGGGGGGTTGTAGGCGCCATCATGACCGAGAAATCGGGTCGTGACAAACAAGCTACCATGGAACAAATTATTCAGAAGCTACCAAACGTCATGCTATGCCGCTGAAAACAGATACGCTTTCTTTAATTTCTGCTTATCATGCTCCTAAGGCGTCATAGTCTAAAGGCATCATTTTTATGGCCTGCGAACATCATTTCATGGCCTAAGGATTTACTTTCCGCTTATCATGCTCCAAAGGCATCATCGTCTAAAGGCATCATTTTCATGGCCCGCGGACATCATTTCATGGCTTGAGGATTAATTTTACGTATCATGACCCTGAGATATCATCGCTTAAGACATCATTTTACTGTTTTAAGCAACCTTCCATAGCCTTAAAAGGAACCTGCATCATGTTTTACTTTATTCTTATTTAAATGTTAATCTTTATCTAGTTATAATAGAAAATGCAGGCACCGAAAGCTGAACAAGCCAAGAAACAAGATTAACCATCGTCTTCGCTTCTAAAACACAATATTTCTTATCCTTATACCGCCAACACTGGGTCGTTGCTCGTGTCCTATTCTCAGCTAATCATTTAAATCTCATCGACTCGTGCCAACTGCGTCTTCGTTCGGAATTTCAGTCGTATATCTTCTTTAGAAGCCTCGTTCATTTCTAAATCTAGAACTACACACAGCCTGATTTCTGTAAAAATATGGATATGTAGGCGACTTGAAAACCGAAGTCTCGGCCGCAACACTTTTATAATCCCCTCTTGTTTTCCCGATTTTGAAGAATTAATCATCAGGTCAGACAAAATTGGCTACTAGTCAACATTCCTTGCCCGCCAATTCATCCTTCATTCCCGAGCAAGGAAGGGGCAGCTGTTGACACCCAATTTTGACCTCCCTACACCTCTCTCAGGCTGTTATTTTACTAGCTATTATTTTTTTTTAAAAAAAAAAATTTCTTTATGTTTTGCTTTTATTTACTAAATAAATCATGTATTTTATCGTCATCGTGATACTTTTTAATTCGTATAAAATTTTTAAATATATAATTTATTTAATATTATTACTATTTTTATCATAAATTTCGTATATTACATGTCATTAATTTTACGTATAAAATATATACGTAATTTATTTATAATTTTAAATAATATTTATGTTTTTACAATTATCATTAATTATTTTATCTACTAAATTATATATATGTAGTATTTTATTTATTAATTATCATTTTATTTACTAAATTATATATACATAGTATGTTATTAATCAAATAGCAGCCCAATTACATGTCTTTCTTAAATAATTTAAATTTTAGCCCCTTTCTCCCAAAATTATTTCAATTCTAGCCTTTATTGGGCCAATTTGGCCTAATTTTAAAGTCTAAATTTCAATTCCAATTATCCAAATTCATTTGACCCACTCCAAAACCCGACCCGCATCAGATCTAATCCCAACCGTTGATCAAATGTGATCAATGGCCAGGATCAACTCTCCCCTTTATTTCCTTTTTAAACTACCCCCTCACCCTAAGACCAAAACCCTAATCACTTCTACCGTCCACCAGCCGCCGCCTCAACCCCACACCCCCCAAAAGCTCACTCTCTCCTCTCATCATCTCACCACCACCACACTCCACTTCTCCCTTTATCTCTCCGCAGATAACTCCGCCAGCCACAACCATCAATGCCACCCCCATCTCCCTCAACTCTCTCTCTCCCTCTCTGCCGGAACTATCAGCCGTCCGCCCTTGTTCGACTAGCCTCCCTCACCCCTAAATCTCCTCTCCGCGTCCCCACCAACGAGCAGCGTCCCAATGTCGCCGCCTCCTTTTCCGGCTAAGACCCCGTCGTCGCAAACCACCACCAAAATAGATTCCATATGTCCCAAAGGTTATGTCTTCTCTGGCGAGTATCGGAGGAGGTGGATGAAGGGAGCGACAAGCCAGCGAAATCAGTACTTTAACCTTGGTTTATGTTAAAAGCTTTAAGGTTTAACTC
Source organism: Jaltomata sinuosa (assembly GCA_003996215.1). Taxonomy (NCBI): domain Eukaryota; kingdom Viridiplantae; phylum Streptophyta; class Magnoliopsida; order Solanales; family Solanaceae; genus Jaltomata; species Jaltomata sinuosa. The sequence continues at coordinate 303,383 of QJPP01000214.1, read as the reverse complement.
ATGATTAATTATCATGAATCCACTTCGGGTTTGATAATTTTTAATTTCATCCCTTTCCTCTTTTCTCCTTGTTATCTGATTTTTAGATATGAAATTAGTAGAGTTGGGCTGTGAATTTGTGTGTGAATTCAATGATTTTGTGTTAACTGCCTCATGTGGACTGTCATATGTGTAAAATCCTCAAGTTTTACGAATCTTACTTCTAGTCTAATTCTGAAAATTAGATTATGTGTTTGTTTTGTTGGTAAAGTTGATGTATAAGTGTGTTGGATTGCTGTTATTTTGTTCTAAACCTGAAACCTGATGAATGGTTTTGTATTGGATTTAATTTCTAATTTGATGCTTCATGGCTTAAGTTTGTGTTGGTTTGGTTTTCCTCTGCTTACTGCCCTTCATCGCTCTGGCATGTTCTACCGTTAAGCCATACTTTATTGTTGGGAGGCAATTTTATTCATAGCTTGGGAATTATGCTTAGTTCTAAGAAGGGTCTTATATGGTCTGTTTGTGAAAATTGCTATGATTCTGTTTCTCAATTTACTCTGTGATTTGAAATCCTCCATGCTCATTATTTGATTATTTTAAGTAACAATTGATTCAGTACAGGCCTGATTGATGTGTGCTCTCCTTAAATGAGTAATCCAGCTTTGGGTACTTGTTTATTTCTAGCAACTTTGATAGCTTAATTCAAATTGAAGCAGACTTGAGCCTTGATTTTCTTGGTGAAATTCAGCATGCCTTATCACTCTAATTGATCTCATTTCCTTAATCGGATGGTTAGTTGGATTGAGAGGATTGTAGTACTTGGTTATTCTTGGTAAACTTGGGTAATTGATTGATAACAACATGTCATCATCCCTTGGATTGTTCTGTCTTTCCTATTTCAAATTTTGGAGTAGACTTAGTACATGGATAATTTTGGCATGTGTTGACTTAATTGTTTCAATTACTTGATTCTGGGAAGTGATTTTATTATTGACAACTTAGTTATTTGTTTAGTTATGGTAAAGTCAAACTCGATTTTTATTTTAATTGATTATGTTTGTTAATTAAGGAAAAGATTTCCTTTGCTTGATTTTATTCATCCTTGTATTCACTCTCTTCTTTATGGTAAATCAGTAACTAATTAATTTGGTTATTGTAACTAAAGTAAGGACCCCCCTTAATTCCCTCCTAAAAAAAATTTCCTTTCTTAACTCAGGTCCTATTTTTTTCACTATAAAATGCAGTCTTCTTTTTCATTCATCTCTCAGACTTTACATAGACTACTTCTCATATTTTTAACTTCTCTTCTTGGTTGATAAGGGCTACTTATTGCTAATTGTGAAGGCTTTGAATATTTCCTGTTATTTGCGGATAATTGGTTAGTGTTTTATCAATGCAGATTTTAATTCATATGCATGTTTAGTCTTAGTTTGGAATATGTATCCATCTGTGTTTAGCCACGACTGTTCTGTGATTTGTTTATAAAAGCATGTCTATAGGATGTCAATTTAGAACTTATATTTCTGTTTGAATTAAACCACTGTTAGCATGAACTTGTTAGTTGGCTTATGTTGTTTAACTGGTTGGTTTATGTGATTACCTTTGCTTCTGGCTTGGATTTGTTTTCGTTGTATTTTGTGGAATACGAAGGTCCCAATGTATTACCATACCTCGACGTAAGCACTGTCTAGAATCCTTGAGATTCTCAAGAACCCTGATATATCGAGGGTAGTTTCGTGGGTCATACTCGGATCTTCCGAATCCTATGCTATATTTCACAGGTTTCTATTAGAAGATGGTTATACAATGAAGAGTTCCCCGAGATTTGGGAGTCTCCAGAGCTTAGATCTGTCTTATTTTATTTTCTCATTCATTCATTGGTCTGTAATTATTATTGTATAAACTTTGACAATAAATGAAATACATTAGGGGTGCAACGGGGAGGGGCAAACTACGTGCTACTTGCTTAATTGTAAACCGTAGAAATTATGCCTATAGGACTTCTGTTAATTTCATTTGTTAGAAATTATGCCTATAGGAGTGTATTAATATCATTTGTTAGAAATCATGTTTTGTTAGATATTTCTGTTTCAACATGTTAAATATGATATTATTTACCTAGAAACCATGTCTATAAGCTTAAAATTGTTTTCAGTTGTGAAACCACGCCTAAGAGTCAAATCCGTTTCAGCATGTTTAAATCTGTCAAATTTAATTCAGCATATTAAAGCTAGTTTCAGAATGTTATATCTGTCAAATTTAATTCAGCACATTAAAATCAGTTTCAGCATGTTTAAATCTGTTAAATTTAATTCAGCATATTAAAATCCGTTTCAGCATGTTTAAATCTGTCAAATTTAATTCAACATATTAAAGCCAGTTTCAGCATGTTTAAATCTGTCAAATTTAATTCAGCATATTAAAGCTAGTTCCAGCATGTTTAAAATCAGTAAATTCAGGCCCGTAGACAAATCAGTTTCCACATGTTTAAAATTAGTAAAATTTAGGTATGCATGTTAAAACCACTAGATATTATGCTTATAGGACTTAATTAATTCCTGTATGTCTTGATCATGTCCACATGTTTTAATAAAATGTCAATTTTCTAAATGTTCAATCCTAGATATCATGCTCATAAGATTAACTACATAAATTGTTAATTGTGCGAGTTGTGAGTCCTATTCGAAACCATTTTGTGCTACTTGTTTTAAAGTCCATGTATGTTTTGTATGACGTTAATTCTGAGTCTCACTAAGTAGCCTTGGAATCTTATTGTCTAGACCCATATCCAAAATAGTAGTCCAATGCCTCTTGGACATTAAGTGGGACGAGTAGGCATACTAAGGTACGCTAGATTTTTTATTTCTTTAGTACACTCCTAGGAATAATAATCTTAATAACCAACTTAGGTGGGTAGATAGACGGACATGATGAAAATTGACCCGAGCAGACTACGACAATATTTTTGAAATTGTCTTCGGTAAATAAGCCAGGCGCTGATCCGAATAGGTTAAAATTAACCTAAGTTTAATTCTTATATTCTTACGTGTTTGGGGGTAGTATTAATTAAATCACCTACTAATTAGATCTCTTTTCCTATATCATTTTTTCGAATTCGATCTTCTCGCTTATCTGATTTTCTTATGTGTTTATTTAGCTTTTAAATATTCCACATGCTTAATTCTTGCTCACCTAGTTTCATTAATAATTAAACTGGTTTAATTTATTGACTTCTTAAAAAATAGAATTTATTTGTATAGCGGTGTAGTTTTATTAATTCATATCGATCTTTGTTTATCAAATAATTCCCCACATAAATAACGAATTCGGCAGGGACCCACATTTGTGGACCTCGAAAGGTGCCTAACCCCTTCCTTTCGAGGTAACTTGAACCCTTACCCGATTTCTGGTGACGAAGACCTTAAATTAATTTAGTCGTAGTTAGTTAGATTGGTGCCCTAACACACCTTAAATTTGTTAGGTGTCGACTCTTCACTCTTTTCCATCGAAAAAGAGTTGTCACGTCGATGGCCCATCTTTTCGTGAGAAAAATGGGGCGCGACAACTACTAAAAGGACTTTTGTCCTCAAAAGTTAGAGAAAGAATTGTATCTGAAGACTTGAAAAGGAAAGGATAGTGGGTCCGTATGTCGGTCTCCATATCCCAAGAAACCTCCACAACAGGATGATGCTGCCACTTAACCTTAACTGATAGAATCTCCTTGGACCTCAACTTCCTATCCTTCTTGTCCAAAATAACAACAATCTCCTCCTTAAAGGCTAGAGACTCATCCAACTAAACTGAATCCCACTGAAGCACATGAGACTTATCCAAAATATACCGCCGCAACATAGAGACATGAAAAGCAAGATAAACACTGGAAAGGGCAGGAGGCAAGGCAAACTCATAAGCAACCTCGCCAATACGACGAAAGATCTCAAACAGCTCAATGAACCTAGCACTGATCTTACCATTCCTTCCAAACCTCATTACACCCTTTATGGGCGACACCCGAAAGAATACACGATCACCAACCATGAACTTTAGATCTCAAACTCTCTGGTCAGCATAACTCTTCTACCTACTCTAGGAAGTGCAAAGTCTATCTTGAATAACCCGAAATCTATCCATAGAATCACAAAGCAAGTTGGTACTCTATGGCCTAACCTCGAAAGCATCAAACTAACCCATCGGAGATCTACACCGTGTACCATACAAAGCCTCAAATAGAGTCATCTGAATGCTAGAATGATAACTATTATTATATGAAAACTTTGCCAAAGCTAAGCACTGGTTCCACTGACCCTTGGAATCAATAACACAAGCTTGCAACATAATCTCCAGAACCTAAATAGTGCGCTCTAACTGACCGTCTATTTGTGGATGAAAAGAGATGCTATGCTAAAATATAGTACCTAATTTTATTTTAATAGACCTCCAAAAATTCAAAGTGAACTGAGTAGCACAGTCAGAAATGATAGAAACTGGCACCCCATGCAAATGGACAATCTCACAAATGTAGATCTAAGCCAACCTCTCGAAACTATAGAAAATCTGAACCAACAAAAAGTGAGCAGACTTCATCAAACTATCCACAATGACCCAAATAGCATCAAATCTCCGCAATGCACGTGGCAATCCAACTACAAAGTCCATGGCTATCCGCTCTAATTTCCACTCTAGAATGGGTAGCCTCTAAGTCAAATAACTTGTCCTCTTCTGCTCAAACTTCACCAGCTGACAGTTCAAGCACCTAGACACAAATGTTGAGTTATCCCTATTAATCCCAACACCACCAGTAGTGCTACCTCAAGTAACTATACATCTTAGCTTCCCCAATATGAATGAAATATTTAGAACAATGAGCCTCCTCCAAGATCAACCTGACCAAGTCACCAACTCTAGGAATGCAGATACGATCCTCAATCCTCAGAACACCCTCTGAATCTAAGGTTGCCTTCCTAGGCACACCGCCTAACACCTTGTCACAAATGATCCTCAACCTTGCATTATCAAAAAGTTGTGCTGGAATCTGCTCCAAAAAGCCTCAACACAAGAAAGAATACAACTTTGCTCAAAAACATCAAGTCTAACAAACCTTTTAGCCAAGGACTTGATGTCCAAAGTTAAAGGTCGCTCCTCTGCCACTATGAAAGCCAAGCTACCCATACCCACTGCTTTATGTCTCAAGGCATCCGCTACCACATTTTCCTTTCCCGAATGATAAAGAATGGAGATGTCATAGTCCTTCAGCAACTCCAACCACCTACCCAGCCTCAAATTTAGATCTTTCTAGCTGAAAATGTACTGAATACTACAATGGTCACTGAAGATCTCACAATGCACGCTATACAAATAATGCCTCCGAATCTTCAATGCAAAGACTAATGTTGCTAACTCCATGTCATGAGTGACGTAGTTCCTCCCGTGAACCTTCAACTATCTGGAAGCATAAGCAATAACTCACCCCTGCTATATCCACACAGAACCCAACCCAACACTAAAAGCATCACAATACACTGTAAAACCCTGACCCTCGACCGAAAAAGTAAGAATCATAGCTGAAGTCAATAAGGCCTTAAGCTTCAAGCAACTTGCCTCACACTCATCTGACCACTAGAAGGGAACATTCTTTTGAGTCAATCTAGTAAACGAAGCTGCTATAGAATAAAACCCCTCTAAAAACCGTCTGTAGTAACTTGCCAACCCGATAAAACTACGAACATCGATAGGAGAAGTAGGCCTAGCCCAATCATGAACTACCGCAATCTTCGCCGGATCCACCATAATCCCATTCTTGGACACCACGTTTCTCAAGAATGCCACAGACTCAAGCCAAAACTCACTCTTAGTGAATTTGGCATATAACTGATGGTCTCGCAAGCTCTAAAGTACAACTATAAGATGGTACTTATGATCCTCTCTACTCCTCGAATATATTAGAAAGTCATCGATGAACACAATCACAAAGGAATCCAAGTAGGCACTGAACACCCAGTTCATCAACTACATAAAAGTTCCTGGGGCATTAGTCAACCTAAAAGACATGACTACGAATTCATAATGGCCATATCGAGTCCTAAACACACTCTTTGGGATGTCCGCATCCCTAATCCTAAACTGGTGATAACCGGACCTCAAGTCTATGTTATAGAACACCGCTGCACCCTATAATTGGTTAAAAAAATCATCAATATGCGACATCAGAAATTTATTCTTAACTATCACCTTATTCAGCTACCTATAGCCAATACAGATACACATGGACCTATCCTCTACTTCACAAACAGAATCGGAGCACCCTACAAAGACACACTAGGAATTATGAACCCCCTACTCAATAGATCTTGGAGTTGATCCTTAAGCTCCTTCAACTCAGCTGGTGCCATCCAATATGGTAGAATAGAAATAGGTCGAGTGCCCGGCTCAACATCAATACCAAGGTCAATGTCAAGATAAATAGAAAGACCCAGAAGATCAGAAGGAAAGACATCTGAATACTCACAAACCACAGGAACTGACTCCAGGGAAGGTGTTGCAGCACAAGTATCATAGACGTAGGTAAGATCGGATAAGCACGCCTTCCCAACTAATCGTTGTACATTCAAGAAAGATATAACTCCCCTCGGCATATGGCTAACGGCACCCTTCCATATAATAGGAGGGATACCAGGCATCCGTAGAGTAAAAGTCTTGGTGAAGCAATCCAAGACCGCATGATAAGGAGACAGCCAATCCATGCTTAAGATCACATCAAAATCTACCATATCTAGGACAATCAAGTCTACCCATATGACATACCCTAAGATAGTCACCACACAAGACCGATACACCTGATCCACTACTAAAGAATCTCCTACTGAGGTAGATACACGCAAGGGAACATGAAATAACCTACAAGCATACTCCAGATGAGTAGCATAATAAGCAGATACATAGGAGAATGTAGACCCTAGATCAAATAATGCAAAAGCAGACTGATGACAATAGTAGATCGTATATGTGATGCCAGAATCTAAAGCTCAGCCTCTGTCTAGCCTGAAACTACATACATATGGCCCCGACCACCATGACCACCTGATCTACTAGACTGAGGACTACCTCTAGCATAATAGGGACCACCCTTACTACCCTGTGCACCGCCTTTGGCTGGTGGTACTGGAGCCCAGAGGGCCAGAACCATCTGATCCTATTGCCTATAGTGCAGTACTAATGGGCACTCTCTAGCAAAGTAGCCTATCTCACCACACTCATAACAACCCCAGCCAAAAGTACCCCACTGAGAAGACCTGATTGAATTAGAATGACTGCCACAACCCATGGACCTTAAATGAGCATCTCGTGGAGATGGAACAATACTCTCGTTACTCTGACCCTCAAGAATCTTTAATGCCACCTGACTAGGCCGGCTCAGCTGGAAACACTGTTGGTGCTGACCTCTACCATGGTAGCCTCTACCATGAGTCTGTGAACCACTGAAACTGCTCTGATGACGAGGCCTCGTATTGCTGCCCCCTTGGACCTTACGAAGTACACCTTCAATAGTGCAGGCATGGTCTACTACCTTCAAAAAGGACTAGCCTAATGCTACCATACCCTCTGTAGCCAATTGGAGCTGTAACGTCCATCCTAAAATAAAGTGGCACAGTATCTCATGATCGGAGGGATCATAGTGGCGTTCCTAGCCCACTAGTGGAAGTGAACCTCGTACTCAGAAATAGACATGGAGCCTTGCTCAAACTCGGAGAACTTATCCATCAATCGCTCTCTCATGCAACGCGACACATACTTCTCTAGAAATGTTGTGCCCAAGTAAGTGGAGGTGACCTGACTAGACTGCAAGCTACATATGACCTCCACCACTATTATTCTGGAACATCCAGCTAAAACACGGTATAATCCGCTCCATACAACTCAACCAACCCCAAATTATGCAATTTGTCCTGGAAGTTAGTCAGAAACTCGTGTGCATCCTCCCTAGAAGCACCTGAAAATCTCAGAGGACCCAATCTCAGAAATCTACCAAGCATCTTCTTCTCCTTCGAAGGCATAATGGGCCCAGCTGGAATAGGTGAAAAATTATAGGGACCAGCAATACCTCCAATTTGGGAGCCAGATTAACTAGTTGCGCTCCTAAACCCTATGCCTCTGCCTAGGCTAAAGTCTAAGCCTCATCTGTAACTTGAGAACCAACCAGAATACCTGGCAAAGTTGCTGGTGACAAAACCTGCCAGATGTTGGGCTGGCCCCACACGTTTTAGCTCATACTGAACCTCCTCAACCCCAACCTCATGCTCTATTGATGGTATCCTAGTCAGGGCATGAGTTAGCAATGCAGCCCATCCCCTACCTCGATATCTAGGTCGACCTCTACCCCATCTCCTAGCTGGGGCTTTAACTATAGGTGCAAGGGAATCGTCCTCACCCGCTGCTGATCTAGTCAAAACCATCTGAGAAAGAGTGAAACAAGGATACTTAGAAGTTCATAAAGTCAAGGAAGCATGATAAGGAATCAAACAAAATGGAATCTTTCCTAGGAATGTCCTATAGCCTCTCATAGATTGGATATGGAAGTCATCATACCGATCCCCAATACTCTACTAGACACTTTGCTCTTGTATCGAAAAGACCAATGAACCTAGAGCTCTAATACCACTTTGTCATGACCCAAATATCAGGCCATGATGGAGCCTACATAACCCCTCTGTAGGAAATCCAACCCAATAATTCAGAAGATGAATAAAGCAGTTTAAATAAAGAAAGCGGAAGAGATATATAAAGGAAATAGGGCCAATAGCATAGATATATACCAACTGTACTAAATACACAAAAATGACCCAAAAGTGACTGAGAAGACAAAACATACACAAGAACCAACTCAGACTTGTTTTCACTAGTACAAGAGCGTCAAAATTATGGAGTACCTATACAACAAACTCTATTTATCCAAAATCCAAAATATAGAAAAAAATGTAGAAGGAAAGAAGTAAAAGACTCCAAAATGCCAGGAGCTCATCACGATTCAAATAGCAGCTGCCCTGGAACGATAGGAGGATTAACAAGGATGGCTCATACTAGGTGTTGCATTATAAAATGATGCAAAGTGTAGTATGAGTACCAAAACAATGGGTACCCAGTAAGCATCATAGGCCGATCGAGCGCAAAGAGATAATATATTATATAAATTACAGGAAAGTAAGCTAACTATAGAGATCCACCTAAAGCTAGTTATAAAAACCGAAAATAGGACTAACTGAGCCAACAAGAAAGAAGGTAACAACCAATAATGAAACCAAGGCAACAGAAATTCCATGTACACTCCAGCATCATGCAATGCAATGAGGGCCAATATGATGCATAAAGGTATGAAATTAAAACCCAGAATAACACATTGGGTGCCCAGAATTTAACCTCGGAGTCATCAACATATGCATAGAAAGTAAAACCCATAATAATATGTTGGGGCACGCGGAATCGATCATCAGAGTCATCAATAGAAAAGTAAATGGAGAAAGGGTCTGAGAACATCCCTTGGACAATTAAAAAGTAGTACTTTTCTTTCCCTTTCACAAATCAGTAGTAAAACCCCAAGTTAACTCCTTTATAATTCAAAAGACATGATAACCACAGTAAATCCCAAGTTTTTAAAAAAAAGCTCAAAAAACCTTTCTTTTCTGTACCGCTAGGGTTGTGAATGCAATTTGAGCATGTAATTTCCACATTCAGAGAATATAGCACGCAACAAGGCAAAACAGGGCAAAACACCCTCCAACCAAGAGAACTAACCTTGAAACTCTGCCCAGATCCAAGCTATAGCCTCGGGCCCATAGTTACACACACGATCGATAATAAGGTGAAATACATTGAAAATAACTACGAAAACACTAAAAGCATCTACTCTACCTCTAAAACCTCCTAATAGCACACTAAGAATTCTATTCTAGCCATAACAATACTACGAGCTCGTATACTAAGGATAACAAATTAATAATTCTACTCTAACATCCGAAATAGCCAATTTATTACAAGTCACAAGATTTAAGCCTAATGTTACCTAATGTCCAACCTAACGTACCAGTAATATATATAATATAAAATTTAACTAAACTCAGTCTAGAAAAGTAAACTGTAACCTACCTCGGGGCCAAACCACAAACACAAACCATCACTAGTGCGCCTTCCCTTTTTGAACAACCTTAGAAAGCTACCACACTATCATAAACACATTCCAGGTGTCAAGATCAGAAGAATTGACACCCATATTACTATACAAAAAATTGAGTCGAAAATCGGGTCGAAAAATCACCCTCAGGGCCCATGCAATGTAATGGAAAACAAAAATCAAAATTGTGTTTACATGGGTTAAAGAACCCATGCCCAAAAGTTGAGCGTGAATGGGACTCATTTCGAGGCCTAAAACAGCCCCAAAGGCCTCTTGATCAAGAAGGAATTTACATGGAGAATCATGGATTTTAGGAGTGGAAACTTGCCAATTAAGGGTGCACGGATTCACCACTGACTGGAATTTTATGAGCCACCAAGCTTTAGGAATGAACTAGGAGAAAGATGGAGGTTTTGGAGCTAATTAATGGAGGAAAAAAAAGTTTAAGAAGAAGGGAACTGAGCTGAAATTAAAGAGGGGTGGCCAACTTATAGCTGCCAGTGCCCAGGCATAGGGGCACCCATGCAGGCATAGGCTTGCGCACGCCACAACGCCCAGGTGCCACATGACTTTCTATTCCACAGCAGCCAAGGCACCGCAGGCATGCTGCCTTGCCAGCGCTGGCAGGCTCATAGGAGAACAAAGCAGGGGGTAGGAGCTCTGATGAAGGTGTGTCTAGGAACCCGCCCTGGCACCATACCAGCAAGCATCAATGCTGCAACAATGCCTTAACTAAACTTTTAATGGATGTACCCCCGTAAATGAATATGAGGTCCCGCAAACAAAAATTAGCTTAGCTATTCAACTAAAAATAACATTCTAGACTCAACAGAATCAACAAAAATCCCAACGAAGGTTGATTTAATGAAAAGTGTGCCCCAGGCCCAAAACCAACAATTAGCCATCTCTTTTCCAAAGCTAAACCCAAAGGCCAAAAACATGTCCGAAAGACTCGGGACATAAACCAAAGGTTCCTGTAACCTAAATTTGACATTCTAGAGCTAATAACACTGATGAAATTTTCATCCGAGGCCATATTCTCTGATTGTTAAAAAAGTCAACCCTACAAGCCTAACTGACCTAAAACACATAAACCAAGACAAACTAAAAGCTCCCAGACCCCAACCAAGGGTCCCACAAGACCAAAATCCCTACTCTGGGGCTAATAGAACTGTCTGAATTCAATTCCAACCTTGTTTACCAAGAATGTTGACCAAAGTCAAAGATTTCCTAAGTTCAAGTTCTAAAACAAGGAAATAGCCATAACGACCTAACGAATGGCTCGAGCACCGAACAATCAGTCTCGAGAAGTCATAAATAATATAAAGCCATTGTGGGAAAGCTCAAAACATAGAAAAACTAAAAAAAAGACCTTTAGGGTCATTATATTTATTTATCACATTCTTTTTAGCTTATTTAATTTTATTATCCTCACATATACATGATTTATTTGATTGATTAGTTGTGAGCATGACTTGTTTTATCTTATAGTGGCTTTTATATCTGCCAATATGAACAACATTCCTATGATTAATAACACAAATTTTAAGAAATGGAAAGAACATATTATGATTGTGTTTGGTTGAATGGATCTTGACTATGGATTAAGATTTGATCATCTTGCGTACATGAACAAAACTAGCACTAATGAACAAAACTTCGCATATGAGAAGCGGGAGCGATCAAATCGCATGAGTTTGATGATGATACAACACTCAATTTTGGAATCCTAAAGGGACGGAATAACAAAGAATAGAGATGCCAAAGGTTTCTTAAAAGAAATCACAGACTGATTCGCTGCTAACGAAGAGGTTGAAATAAGTACAATTCTTAATAAGATTGTTTCAGTGTGATATAAAGGCAAAGGAAACATAAGGGAGTACATAATAGAGATATCTAATCCTGTGACAAAACTCAGGGCCTTTAAGCTTGAATTGTCTGATGACATACTTGTGCACATAGTTTTGATCTCTCTTTCTCCACAATTTAGTCAATTTAAAATTTCATATAATACTCAAAAAGAAAATAGACTTTGAATGAGTTTATAGCTCAATTTGTGCAAGAAGAGGATAGACTTAAACATGAGAGGATTGAAAGTGCCCATTTCGCATCTAGTTCTAGAACTAAAACCATTTGATATAAGAAAAAAAGGAGTAAGACTAAAAAAATTGCAGACAAAGGAACATTGGAGCCTAAGGATCAAAAACAATGTTTCTTTTGTAAGAAAATTGGTCACATGAAGAAAAAATGTTCCAAGTATACTTCCTAGCGTGAAAAGAAAGTAAATTTCTCAACTTTATTTGTTCAGAAGTTAATTTTCATATGGTACCTAGTGACACTTGGCTGATAGATACGCGTGAAACTACTCACTCATGTCCCACTATGCAGGACTACCTAAGTAGTCGAGTGACGATTGATTGCTGAAAGATACATCTATATGGGCAACAACAATAAAGAAGATGTAAAGGCTATTGGTGTCTTTAGAATTTCATTAGATATTGGTAATTATTCGGAATTAGAGAAAATATTTATTGTACCATTATTTGGATTGAACATAATTTCTATTTCTTGTTTGGACATATCTGGATATAAATGTTCTATTGAAAATGAAATTTGTTAAATTTCTCAAAATTCTAATGGATTTGGGGTTTCTACTCAAGATCAAGGCTAGAGATAGTTTGGTTGCCGCAAACTCCCATCTAAGAGTTGGGGTTAGAGATAACCCAACTCGCCAAAGTAAATTTGTTGGTTATTGCTCACTCGTGGTGATTCAAGAGAACCAATGAGGATTGTTGCTTGATTGGTTGAAAGATGGTTAGGTGCACCTTTTGCCAAGACTACCCATGTGTTGATCGGGTGCATGTCTTGTGAATTAAATTCCCATTCCTAAGTCTCTTGTGTTGTCCTTGCTTGACGAAAGCAAGGTGAAAGTCATTGATCAATCTATCTTTTATTTGATTTTCTTTTATCTTTAGATTTAGTCTAAAACCCCTCTTATAGATATCTTTTCCCTTTTTTGTTAATTGAACTTAAATAAGTTACTTGGATTCTTTATTAGCTCGATCGTAACTATATTATTCTTTGTGGTACGACCCCGACATCTGTTGGGAATATAAATGTGTTTTGCTCTGATGATCACAATAACCTCCATTGGAGAGTGTATTTGAGCAGTATTAAAAATGGTGATATTTTTGATAAACGCTAAAATCATGCTCCCCAAATATGGAGGCACGAAAATCATCAAGCAAAACACATTCATAAGAACCCAACAGGTGTCGGGGTCGTACCTACAGAGACTTGATGCTAGCTATATGGAGATTATATCAAAATGAGTTCGCAAAGAGAGTAAATGCTTAAAAACATGAAAGTAAAAGGTTGGGGGAATTTGAATTTTTTCACTACAATCGCAATTCGTAAACAATGCAAGTAAGTAAAGCGGGTGTACCAAATTTAGTGAGATACTAGGGATGTGTATCCAATGGGGCTTTAATGTGGGATAGGGTGTTTATCAATTAACACTTATTTTCTCTTATTGACACAAGTATCATTGGTCATGGGTATGGTTGTTTATCTATCGATCAACAACCAGATATCCGATAATCCCAGTTAGAGCACTATCAGTTAAATCAATAAGCAACCAATGTCTAGCTTGGGAAGGTCACACTATCTCTAGCTTAGACCCTTAAGTCGGTGATCCATCGATATGAGCTATTTCTATCCTCATAGCTAGATGGAGTCCCAAGTTCCTACTAGTAATCTCACATCCGAAACCATGAAATTCTCTTCCAAGCAACAACATAGTCAAGTAATGAAAATTAATGTTTGCAACCACCAATTTTAGGAGTAAAACTTGGTGAAATTACTAGGCCCATGTCAAATAAGTAATTACAAGCAAAAATAAACAAGACCCACACCCATTTTTCAAGCACCCATTATCAACACATCCCTAGAAAATTAAATCAACCACTCATAGCAAAGGAGAGAGATATACCAAATGGGTAAGTCAAAATCCTCTTCGTTCAAGCTGAATTTCAAGTTCTAAGCTTAATTTGAGTACAAAAATGGTTAACCAATATTTAGAAGAGAGAATAGATTGAAACCCTCTTCTTCTTGTAGAGGAAAACTTGTTTTCAAAGTAAAACGCCAAAGTTCCCACTAGTAATCTCACATCCAAAACCATGAAATTCTCTTTCAAGCAATAACATAGTCAAGTAATGACAATTAATGTTTGCAAGAATCAATTTTAGGATTAAAACTTGGTGAAACTACTAGACCCATATCAAATAAGAAATTATAAGCAAGAATTAGCAACATACACACCCATTTGTCAAGCACCCATTATCAACACACCCCTAGTTTCCAACTCAATTTGATACACCAACTTTACTTACTTGTTTTGTTTACGAATTGCGATTGTAGTGAAAGAATCCTAATTCCCCAACCTTTTACTTTCTTGTTTTTAAGCATTTACTCTCTTTGCAAACTCATTTCGATATAATCTCCATATAGCTAGTATCAAGTATCTTTGGATACGACCCCGATATTCGTTGGGAATATAAATGTGTTTTGATGTGATGATCGCAATCACCTCCATTGGAGAGTGTCTTTTGAGCATTATCAAAAATGGCACCATTTCCCGGGAATGTCTCACAACCCCCTTTGCACCCCTTATCATTGCTTAAATTCAACTCCTAATTATGCTTAATTGCAAAAGTATTGGGTGAAATTGATTGAGGGGATGTCCAAAATCATGGGACTAAGAAGTATGTGTTTTAACTGGTTCTAAAACCTAAGGAAATCAAGAAAGAACTGCTTGTCTCCCATGTGTTTGAGAAAATGCCTCAAAGAGCATGAATTGCGCGAATGCACTGACCTTGGCGTTCGTGGTCACCTGGTTGCATTCGCGAAGGAGACAATTTCTGAAAAATAAAAATTCCTCTTCATGGATTCATCCACATGGCCGAGTATGCGAAGATGGAATGTCTGGCAGTGCCAAAATAGTAGGTCCGCACAGCCCACCTCGGAATTTCTTTCAACTATTTCTTTGGCCTAAGTGCTTCATAATACATTGTTTTAAGTGTCCCTAAGAACTTTTAATATATTGGTGTGTTTGGTAGGTACTTTGATAAAAAAATATAGCCTCCAACAGTAGTGGAAATAAAGTTGATATTGTTTCGAAAGTGGAAATGGAGGAGAATTATGATCGAGAAATTCCTATCGATATCATGTTAGCGTCGGTATGATGAGCTCTTATCCAAGCCCTTTGTTAGGGAGAAAGGAATCAACTTGGACAAAGTTGAAGGTAAAATGTCAGCATTCTACAAGAGATTGGTGGAGCGTGGATGGATTTGCTTTTCTCCTCCACCTATAAAGGCAAATCACACGGTGGTTACGGAGTTCTATGCTAATGCTTCAATCACTGAATTCAAGGGGGCACTAGTCACTACCCTTCGGGGAGTCCAAGTGAGTTTCAACCCCGATATTATCAATACACTGTACAACCTTACAAATGCTAACAATGACGTTTATATTGCTAAATCAAAACCAAAGGACACACTAGTGGTTGGTAGACCAGTTGCATGATGGGGTGACTCTGAATTGGTTGACTATGCAAAAGGGGGTTGATTCACATGAGTTCACTGCAGAAGCAAAGTCTTGGCTTTTGATTATTTGTGAGAGGATCATACCATCCTCTCATAACACCGATGTGACCCCTGACCAAGCATTGATGGTTGCAACCCTCATTGATGGCATAGATGTGAATGTTGGGCTCCTTATCATGGCTTAGATGGCTGAGATAGCTAGTGGAAGGTCTAAAAGCCTTTTTCCCCTTCATTGGTGACCCAGTTGTGCTATGATGCTGGGGTGTTACCAAATCTGACTTACATTAAAAAGAAGCAAACAACTATGATCCACCCATTGCTGAAGAGGGCCCCAAAAGCAAAGTAGATAAAGAGGAAGATTGATGTAGCTTCTCCATCTTTTGGACAGTTTCCAGAGTCTTTGATTGAGCCCATTGGTCCTTCCACCATTGTATCTAGATCATCTCATCCTGTGGGAGCTCTACAGTCTGGGCCCTACCTCATGCGCCACCTCTCTACTCAGATTCAGGGAGTGGATGCACATGTTCAACATTTTTTGGCTTGATTCTCTACTGGCTCAGCTGGAGTCGACACACAAACAAGTTTTCAGTCCCCCCATCTCTTACTAAAGTGGACAATGAGAAGAAATTGATTAATAGGAAACTTAGTGCAATGAATACCCGCTTGGAGCTCATGATCCGCAGGCAAAGAAAGGTTGAAAAGCGCCAAAAGAAGTTCAGCGAGCACGAGAAGAAGAAGAGAAAATTCTTGAACAAGATAATTGATAGATTGAAGTCCTTTTGTGGATGGGGTTTATCAGAGGATAATGATGATGAGGATAAGGGGTGACTTGAGTTTCCCTCTTTCTCCAGTTCAGATTGATACACCTCAGGGAGCCCCCTTGTAACATCCTGAAAATCAAACCAGCTTTCTATGTTTGAAACTCTGAATAATTTCATGTTCCCAGGAATTACGGGTCCAAACCACGGGTAATGAAATGGAATCGTGGTTTCCTTCTATTAGTTTAGTCTCTGGTTTGAGAACCATGAGTTGGTTCTATGGACCATAGTTCTTACTATGGCCTGTCTTGTCAACTCGTGGAATCAGATCAAAGGGTTGACAAGTTCCCCAGGTTTCACGACTGGGTTCTACGGCCCATCGTTTAAATGACGGACCGTCCTGTTAAGTCATAGAAGTTGATCAGAGATTAGAACAGTTCCCAGAGATGATGACTTGGGTCTACAACCCGTGATTCATTCTATGGGTCCATCCCGTTGACCTGTAGATTGGTTTCTGTAGCCTATCCTTTTGGCCAAGAATGACCAGTGGAAACCATGATCCATAGTTTGATATGTGAAAACCACGAGCATTATAGTTAGAATGGAAGAAATGGTCAGATAATGCGAGTCTATGTGCGATCACACCACAGAGGGTGCACATCGCATATCGGAACGCATGAGCTTAACAGAATACCTGGCAGTTCAGGCCATATCATGTGCGGGTGGTGTGCGATCGCATGACAAGTTGTGCGAGTCACACACTCATTTCGCACTGTGTTTCAGAAAACTGGCATTGTCCTCCAAAAATTCTCTTATCATGCGTTCTCAGTGCGGACCGCACGATCTTAGGTGTGTGTTGCACAACGGTCACACAAGCAGTAAACAGAATTATCAACCTCAACTGATTTGAGTATGCGATCGAAGTGCAGCCGCATCACCTGAAGTGTGTTTCGCACCTCAGTCAGGGAGTTTACCATCTCTCCTAGCTTGCATCATTAGGGACAATGTTTAGTTTTGGTTGGGGGTGCTTTTATCGCCTTGTTCATAGTAGTGTAGAAATAAACTCTGAGGGTTTTATTAATACTACAGTTCTTTCCCAAGGAGCAAAAGTTTTTATTATTTTCTTTTTTTTTTATGTGTCAAACTAGTTTGGTGTTTCCCTATGATAGATTGAGAGGTGACTTACTTATGGTAAAATGCCAAGTATTGGTTTAGAACTGAGTCCGTAAATGCTTGTGTCAAAATGGGCCCACGGAAAAATTTCTTCATAAATTGTTTTTGAAAAGGAAAGGAAGAAGGGAAATGATTTTTTGAGGAAAAGTATTCTCTTGTCATGACTTGCACACTCTCGCTTTGGCTTGATTGACTCACAAACGAGTGTGTAATGAACTCGGAATAGCTTGTCAAAAGTCATTTGCCCCAATTGATTGTGGGACTAATAGATGAAGTCTTGTGGCATGATGCCTTGTGCGGTAAGGCTTTACCTTGATTCTTGTGCATAAGTGTAGTCTAGAACTTGCCCTGAATGTGATTCAAGGCAGAATTCTAGGTGTAACCATGATTGGTAAATGTCCTTAGGACCTTTTTGATAACCACTTTACTCAAATGACCTCCCAATGGCATCAAATCCTAGTGAAACCCTTTGAGCTTGTGACCATTCTTTGAAACCTTTGTAACACCTTAACCTTTTTGGAACCTCTATCTTGGCACCCATCCTCCCTAATTGCTTGAAAATGAAATGTAGGCTAAAATCCTAAGTTTGGGGGGAAACAAAAGATAACATAGGCAAATACCTAAGTTTGGGGGGTGAATGTGATCAAATGAGGAGAAGAAAAGAATTGCACTTCAAGTGAAAATTAGCACCTCGATTCGAGAATTGAAAATTGCTCCAAAAGATCAATCTAATGAGCAAATTGAAAAGCAAAAATAGGTGCTACCAAGTGAAGGTGATATAAAGTGTGAATGATCATGAGGCAAAAAAGGAGAAATCTTGGGTTGTGTGAGGGAGAAATAGGGTGAAGTTGAAAATTGAAAAATGTGAGTGGCTTTTGAAATTAAAACAAAGAGAATTAGGGAGGTATAGTCACTTGAACCACATGATATCCTAACCTTAGCCCTATCCAACATTATAACCCGCAAGTTCTTGGTGATTCCGAGCATGGCTACCCTACATTAGTGGCGATTTACATGAAGGGCAAACCTATGGTTCGATGCGCATGCACTTGAACTTCTTTGAGAGAGTGAGAGTCTTCTTGGTTCTCCCATAATCCCATACTTAGCGAATTTAATGATTGTGAGTGGGATTCTCTCTTGTGGTGAGTGGCATCATGCACTCGAATTGATGTATGAGTCTCTATTTCAATTGAGGGGAATGAATGAGACAGGTTTTGTGGCGAATCTTGAGGCAAACCTTGAAGGTCCATGCCAATGACTTGAGACGCTTAAATGTCTTGCTTTAAATTCCCTTGAGTTTTGAATGAAATATGATGTCCTTTGAATAATAGGTTTTGGAAATAAGCAATTGACGTGGTGGTCCAAATTGAGATAAGCATAGTAGTTGAGTCTTTTGTTTGAGTTGTTTGTTCATTTCTTTTTCTTAAATTTTTAGTGTAGATTAGTTTTTGTGCCTTCATTGAGCCGTAGCATAATTCATTCCTTGTCGTGTGAGTATCATGCTTGAGGACAAGCAATAGTTCAAGTTTGGGGTTTGATAAGTCGGTAATCTACCAACTTATTGAGCCTATATCCATGAATTATTGCTATGTTTTGAATCGATTTAGAGGTTCTTATGGCCTTTATTGATGCCTATGCAGGTACTTTGGATAGAAGAGGAGAAACAAAGATATGAATCCAAAAAGAGCCAAAAAGGAGCTAAGTATGAAGAGTTAAGGAAAGCTGGAGAATCTGCAGAGAGATGCAGTAGCTGTGTGACACGCACAAGCTAAGGTGCGGTTCACACCTCCTCCGCATGAAGCTGCAAAGATGACTGAAGGTTCTGCTATGGTGGACGCACACATCCAGTGGTGCGAGATGCACCACCTTCACACAAAGCCTACATAGGCGGCTGAAGTCACTGGTCAACCTGAAGTAGGTGCACACACTGTGATGTGTGAACCGCATACCGCGTCGCATACCAACCTGAGGGCAATTTTGTCCTAAATTTGTGTGATGATTTGGGAACATATAAAAGGCAATTTTAGGCTTATTTTGTATATACAATTTTGAGCAGAGAATTTTAGGAGAGAACTTGGAGATATTTTTGGCTTGTAAACACTTTTCTCCATCTCCATTGAGAGAGGGTTTTCAATCCAACCTTTGGTTAACAAATTGTGTGTTTAATTTGACTCTAGAACTTGAGAATCAACTACAATGGATGGGAATTTGATTTACCAGCTGTTATATCTTCTTCCCCTTCTATGAGTGGCTAATTTCTCTTGTCTAGGGGTGTATTAATGATGTCTGCTTAGCTAATGGGTGTGGGCGTTGCTAAATCACTCTTATAATTGCTTATCTGATGTGGGTCTAGTAATTTCACCATGTTTTAATCTAATAATTTTTGGTTTCAAACATGAATTTACTTTACTTGGCTATTTAATTGCTCGAGAGAGAATTTTGTAGTTTTGGATGTGAAATTGCTAGTGGGTACTTGGGAATCCACTTAGATTGGAGACTAGACATAGCTCCAATTGTGGAATCTCCCATTTAAGGATCCGAGCTAGAAATCGGATGACCTCCCCAAGCAAATATTGGTTGGTTATTTAGCACACCAAATGATGTTCTAATCGAAATCATCGGATATGTGGATGTTGATCAAGAGATAACATTCCACACCTATAATCAATGCTACCTATGTCATTAGGTGAGAATTTGAGTGAATTAGTGACTACTCTATCCTATAGCGAATACCTCATCAGAAATGCACCCCTAGTGATCTAGTCCTTATTGATACACCCATCTCGATTTTATACTTTTATTGAATTGAGTTAGTAGTGACAACTTTCCCGATTCCCACATTTTATTGTTTGGTTTTGTTGAACAATTACTCTCTCTTTGAAATCGCTTTGCACAATCTCTAATGAGAAAAATCAGGTCCCTTGGGTATGACCCCAACATCCGTTGGGTTTATAAATTTTGTTTTGACTACGCGATTGTCGTGACCTCCTACTTGGAGAGCACGATTTGAGCGTTTATCAGTGGCCCATGACATGATCCTTATAAACATGGTTCAAACTTTTGCCGGTTAGGACAACCTTTTTCAGTGTGGGTGCATGACACTAGACTCCATGTAGCTCAGCATGGTTTATTTCGGTTAAGAGAAACTCCCACGTGATTATTTTCAAGCTATGATGTTATATGATATCATACTTCCAATTTTAACCTTACTTCATGTTTTATGTCTTATATCTTGATAATTCTCTTATGCTATTTATTTATGAATAAGTACACCTTAAGCATGTTTTAAGCATGTTTTTATCAATATCATGCATATCTCATATACTCGGTACATCTTTTTGTACTGACGCATATTTTGCGCTGAATCCTCTTGATGATGCAGATTCAGGTGTTTCCTATCAGGCTCATGGCTAGACGAAGCTGGATATCCAGTCAGCATTAGTGAGTCCTCATGGGTCGAGGGCCAGTTTCCATTCTAGTTGTGTTGTCTATATTTTCTTCAGATTATTGAGTCAGTTGGGGTCTTGTCCCATCAGCACTTTATATTTGTTTAGAGGCTTTTCATAAATAGACAGTGTTCGAGTCTCCTCTTTGGATTGTACTTCCCACTCGACTTGACTATATAATGCTTATGTTTCCAAATTCTCTTATCATTCTTTCGCTCTGTTAAATTAATATACCTGAGTTATGCTATGACCAAGGGTTAGCTCGGGACACTCATGGTCTTGGGTCCCAAATTACATCCAGGGGGTAGCCTCGGGGCATGACACTCCTCAAACGTATTCCTTACTTTGATGTAGTGAGGGCACTGCCCTATCTTAGTTGGGGGTGGCTTGTTGATCTGCACTCTATCTTTCTAGTTTAACTTGCTTTACTTATGGATATTATTGTGCCCTCGCCATGCTTATTTTGTTATTTTGGATATTATTGTGCCCTTGTCAGGCTTGGTTTGTTTGTTTATATATTTTTTTGCCCTTGCCGGGTATGCTTTGTGGACTTACACCCTCATCGGGTTTTGGTGTTGTGTGGAAAAAGTTGATGGTTTCTCTTTTTAGTATTTTTTACTTTTTAGCTGCTTTTGCTATTTTGAAGTTGTGGTGTTGGTTGTTGTGGGCCATGGAAAGTATGAGTACCCATTAGGCTAGATAGATCTTGTCTGATCTGGAGAATACTAGTATCGCACATGTCGATGTGTAAAATGCATGAGCTTTGCACATGCCCACTGACTGGTGTGTGCGTTTCACGTGCAACCCTCACTTTGACTTGGGTAAATTGCATGTGCTCAGAGATTGTGATAATTGTGTTGATCCACCTTGTGTAGCCGTACCGATTTAGATAGATGAATTGGCCCAATGATAGACTGAGTGACGTCATTCTTAAGGGCAAATCATCGACTTTTGAGGTTTTGGTTTCGATTGACTTGTTTGGTACTAATGAAGTAGTCTTGAAAGTTAAGTGTAATAGGCATCCCCTTCCAAAAAATTTGTGAAAAGTGCATGGCGAAAAATGATGTTTGTGACAACCCCTTGATCTTTTTGTGACTCTTAGCTCATTAGCGGTGATAATGGAAAATGTGGCTCCTTTTTGTTCTTGTTCAGGAAGTTGAAATTAATCCTTCTTGAATAATTCACATGCCATGTGTGGTGAGGTATAGTTGAATAATTCTTGTGCTTGCTTGTGTTAACTACAACTGGCCCGGTTATTCTTTAAAGGTAGTTTTGATTACTTTTGGTTGGAGATATGATCCTAGGCCTTCTTTGTGATTATTGAAGCCAATTAGCCTTAAAAGCCACCATTGCACTCAAATTGAATAATTAGTCACCCCTCTTGAGCCTAATACCTCTTCTTTGGCAACCTCGGTACAAGGCCTAAGTTTAGGGGATGATTAAAGGTACCTTGGAGGAGTGCTAAGTGAGCTTATCTTGGTTTGTTGTATAAAAAGAATTGCCAAAAAGAAGAAAGATTTTGAAAAGAAAAGCAAAGATGAAAGAATATAAAGAAAATCCTCCAAGGTGAAGGAAATGATAAGAATTGGGGTTTCAAATAAAAAGAAGTGAAATGGTGCCTAGTGTTGAATGAAAATGAAAAAGATGGCTTCGGCTTCAAATTGAAAAATTTGTGTAGAGTTTGAGGAGGATGTAGTCAGTTGAATCCAAATGCATTTTCTACCCATCCCTGAGCCTACATTAAAAGCTTAGAAAATCCCTTTGAGATCTCCGACCAATTGTTCTTAAGCTAGTGGCGAATGAAAATAAGGGCAAGCCTATGGTTGATACTTGTTAGCAATTGAACTTCCTTGTGAGTGTGAGTGTGAGTGTTTGTATTTGTCCCTTGTGATTGTCTTTGTACATAATGTGTTTTTGAGACCTTCGTTCTTGTGAGGGCATGCGAATTAGGATAGGTGGTGACATTGATAAACTCCAAAAATAAGTCAAAAGAGCACGTGGTAAGCTAGTGGTTTGAGTTACATATTGAGGATTGGTTGTTGTCACTTGGTTGTTCTTATAGTTCCATTGCATCCTTGAATTGTGTTTTGAATGGAGGGGCATGTTTAGAATAAGTTATCAGGTGATTGACTGATCATTAGTACCAACCGAAGTCATGCTTGGTGCTTGAAATGGGTTTCCCTTGGCTTGAAGTGATGTCTTTTCACTTGATTTGTATGCCTCATGAGTTAGAACTTTTAGTTGCTTGAGGACAAGCAATAGTTCAAGTTTAAGGGTTTGATAAGTTGATATTCTACCTACCTATTTAGCTCTTAATCTTATACTTTTTGCTAATATTAAGTGGGAAAATAGTGCAAATGACACGGATTACTTCTATTTTGCAGGTCTCTGTGTTTTAGAAGTTTTCAGGAAGAATTTAGATGAAAACATGTCAAAAGGATGTTATTCGAAGAAGCAAGTGACTAGCAGCAACACATGCCTACACGAACATGGTGTCCCACATACGTACGCTAAGGTTAACTAAAGCATAGCTCCACGAACGTGATGCATTGACCGCGTACACAAAAGTCAACCAGACAAAGACACTTCGCGTACGCGAGGACCTTCTACGTAGGCAAAGAAGAAAAGCGGAGGCAGCTGGGCAGTCTTGGAATTTCACATATTTGGAAACCCCAATCCACATAAAAGTCTTCTCAGCCGTCTTGGAACACATCTTTTGCTATTCTCACAACTCTTGGCAAGCTTGGAGAGAAAGCTAATCAACCTACACCATAGGAGTGAAGATTTGGATGCTTTGTATTATAAATAACTTAAATTCCATTCTTCAACTCTTGTTCTTAATTGCTAATTTATAGAATTTAATTGTTGAATTGAGATTTGGTTTTTGTGTTAGAGATAATACTTATTTGGTTTTTTAATTCTAAATCTTGTGCTTTCTCTTGATTTATCATTTGGGTCAATTGAATCCTCTATGCTTGAATCTATAGTTAATGGTTGCAAACATTGACTTAGCTTACTAATTTGAATTTTTTCTTGCGAGAGCATTTTCCTAAATTTGGAAAGATTCAATAGTTAGGATTTGGGGTTTCCACTCAAGATCAAGGTTAGAGATAGTTTGGTTGCCGAAAACTCCCATCTAAGAGTTGAGGTTAGAGATAACCCAACTCACCCAAGTAAATTTGTTGGTTATTGCTCACTCGTGTTGATTCGAGAGAGGATTGTTTCTTGATTGGTTGAAGATGGTTAAGTTCACCTTTAACCAAGACTACCCATGTGTTGATCGTGTGTAAGTCTTGTGAATTAAATTGCCATTCCCAAGTCTCCCGTGTTGTCCTTGCTTGACAAAATCAAGGTGAAAGCCATTGATCAATCTATCTTTTATTTGATTTTTTCTTTCATCTTTAGTTTTAGTCTAAAACCCTCTTATAGATATCTTTTCCCCTTTTTGTTATTAAACTTAAATAAGTTTCTTGGATTCTTTATTAGCTCGATCGCGACTACATCATTCTCTGTGGGTACGACACCGACATCGGTTGGAAATATAAATGTATTTTGCTCTGACGATCGCAATCACCTCCATTGGAGATTTTATTTAGTGTTATCAGGTAAAAAGATTGATATTAAAATCACTATGATTCAGCTGCATAACCTGAAGGGATTATTTGTTGGCAAGCCCACTGAGGATTCAAACTTGCATTTGAAAAGCTTTGTGGGGATCTGCAAGGCTTACAACCTTCCAAGGGTAGATCAGGATACTGTAAGATTGCGTCTCTTCCCATGTTCTCTGTCTGGAGAGGCAACAATGTGGCTTGCAGAACCACCTGATGCTTGAATTTTAAAATGGATTGAACTAAGAAATCAGTTTCTAGAGAGGTTCTTCCCTCCATCTCGGATGTTGCAGCTGACACAGGAGATATATAATTTTAAGCAGCTTCCCATGAAGGCATTGTATGAAACACGACGTAGGTTCAACTAGAAGCTGAAGAAGGTTCTGAATCAGAGAATTCCTTTAGACCATTTGATAGTGATCTTCTACAGAGCATTGAATGCCAACACAAAGGCAGTAGCAGACATAGTAACAGGGGAGCATTCATAGAGAATACTTATGTTGAAGCTTATGAGATGCTTGATAGAGTAACCAAGATAAACAGGGCCTGTCACACAAGAGAAACTGAAATCTCGGCAGGAACTTATACAGTTGGAAAATCCATCGACCATGAAGAATTCTAGGAAATTAAACAGGGATTCACAACCCTACAAACAACTTTTGATCTAATTGTGGAACAAATTCTTAATAGCAGTCTCGAGAAGGTGAAGGCTATAGGTTCTTAAGGTAAAGCTCCGAGACAGGATGAGTACGACTCTGATGAATAAGTTAGTTATCCAAATGATTAAGTGGGAAGTTTTTATGCCAATGGCCAAGGAAATCAAGGTCAGAACAGAGATAGAGATGAAAACAACAATCGGTCTGGATATAGAGAGAGGTTCAGAGGTAGAGACAGGGATAGTGACTTGCACTAAAAGGATGGCTACAAGAATGATAGAAGCAATCTGTATGTCCCTCCTGGAAATTGCAAAGATAGATCTGAACAACCATCCATGAGGGAGCTGCTTAACAAGGTACTACAGAAGATTGATTCCACGAATGAAAGTATGAAGGAGATGCACGCTGATCTCTCAAGTATGAGTCAAAAGGTCAAAGATCATTCTATCGCCATAAAATAGATTGACACTTAGATACACCAAATGAATACAAATATGAATCTACGTCAGAAGGGTAGTCTCCCAAGTGACACAATTTAGAATCTGAAGAATGATCGATAGTGCATGGCAGTGACTACCCAAAGTAGAAAACAGACTGTTGATCCTCCTATGCCTATAGTTTTTGATGAGCCGGTCAAGCCTAAAAAAAGATGATGCTGAGATTGTGGTCGAGTCTGAAAAAAAGGATACATTCAAAAATCCAAGTGAGAAGAAGTCTTCTGATGCAAAGGCAAAGAACAAGGAGGTTTCACCGTTGTTGAAGCCCATGCCATTGCCTCCTCCACCTTAACCACAGAGATTGAAGAAAAAGGTTGAGGAAGGTAAATTTCACTAGCTTATCTCTATTCTAAAATAACTCTAAGTCAATATTGATTTTGTTAAAACATTAGAGGAGATGCCTGGGTATGCAAAGTTTATAAAGGATCTGGTGACAAGGTACAGAACTGTGAGTTTTGAGCCAGCTGATAATTTGCACCATTATATTGCAATAGCCTCCCATTCTATGGTGCAGAAATAGAAAGATCCTGGAGCTTTCACTATTTCTTGCACGATTAGAGCTTTCTACTTTTCCAAAGCATTGTGTGACTTGGGTTCTACTAGTAATATGATGCCACTAGCAGTGTTAAATCAGTGGGGTTTGTGAGCCCCCAAACCGACTACAATGCAGCTTCTTGTAGCCGATTGCATAGTGCAAAGGCCTGTGGAATTCACTACGATGTACTTGTGAAATTTGACACTTTTATTTTCCCTGTTGACTTTTTGATCCTTTACTACAAGGTTGACTTTGAGGTTCCCATTATCTTGAGATGACCATTCCTTGCCACTAGATGCGCGTTGGTTTACTTAGAAACTTCAGACTGAATGATGAGGTAGTTACTTTTAATGTCTGCCAATCTATGAAGCATCATGATGATATGCGTGTGGTTTCAGTTATTTATGTGGTTGATGAGGATCACCTAATTATGCGTGTTGAAGAAACACTTTGTGTTGAAACACTTCGAGATATTATCATGAATTTTGATTGAGATTATATTGAGGAGTATAATGATATGGTTGAAGAAATTGCAAGTATGGGGTCTTATAGTTATGCTCCAAAGAAGCTTGATTTGGACCTGAAGAATCGACAGACATCGCATGTTAGACCATCTATTGAGGAGCCTCCCATCTTGGTGCTCAAAGCGCTTCCGTATCATCTCTAATATGTGTTCTTAGGAGCTAATGACACCTTCCCAGTTAATGTTGATGCAGATTTAGGTGAATGGCATGTTGAAGCTATGGTTTCTGTTCTAAGAAAGTTCAAGACGGCCATTGGTTGGTCCATTACTGACATCATTGGGATTCCTCCTGGAAACTGCACGCATAAAATTCAGCTCACGCCAAATTACATTCTGAGTATTGAGCACCAGCGTAGGTTGAATCAACCTATGCAAGATGTTTTCAAAAAGGAGATTATAAAGTGGTTGGATGCAGGTGTGGTTTACCCTATTGCGGATAATAAGTGGGTGAGCCCTGCTTAATGTGTGCCTAATAAGGGTGGGATTACTGTGGTAAATGAAAAGAATGAGTTGATTTTGATGAGGCCAGTCACAGGCTGGTGCATATGCATGGATTATAGGAAGCTTAATGCTTGGACTAAGAAGGATCATTTATGATGTTGTTCATGGATCAGATGTTAGACCGTCTTTCTGGTAGAGGATGGTATTATTTTCTCAATGGTTATTCATGATATAATAAGATCTTGATTGCTCCTGAAGACCAAGAGAAGTCCATTTTCACCTTTCTGAATGGGACATTTGATTTTAAGAGGATGCCTTTTGGTTTATTCAATGCACCATTGACATTTCAGCGTTGCATGATGTCTATTTTCTCAGACATGGCAGAGGACACTATTAAGCTATTTAAGGATGACTTCTCAGTTGTTGGTGACTCTTTTGATGATTGTTTGGCTTATCTCAGTTGTGTGCTAAAGAAGTGTGAAGAATGCAACTTAGTACTGAATTGGGAAAAGTGTCACTTCATGGTTAAAAAGGGTATAGTGCTCGGCCATCAGATCTCCAAGAAGGGTATTGAGGAAAGACAAAGCAAAGATAGAGGTGATTGAAAAATTGCCTCCCCTAGTTTCTGTGAAGGGTATTCGAAGTTTTTTAGGGCATGCTAGTTTCTATCGCAGGTTTATCAAATATTTCTCTAATATTGCACATCCCTTGTGCAAGTTATTTGAGAAGCAGGTGAAGTTTGTGTTTGATGAGGAATGTTTGAAGTCATTCGAGTGCCTGAAGGAAAGATGATCTCTGCTCCCATTATTATTTCTCCTGATTGGTCTCAGCCTTTTGATGTCATGTGTGATGCTAGTGGAGTGGCGCTAGGGGAAGTACTAGTCCAAAGACGCAAAAATATTCTTCATCCCATCTACTACGCGAGCAAAGCACTCAACCCCGCTCAAAAGAACTACACAGTGACGGAATAAGAGCTTCTTGTTGTGGTCTTTACATTCGTGAAATTCAGATTGTATTTGCTTGGCACTAAGGTGATTGTGCACACTGTCCATGCAGCTTTTAGGTACCTAAAATGAAAGAAGGATGCTAAGCCTATGTTGATTAGACATACTACCCATAGACAACATACTAAGTGCATCTGCGACTACATTGGCCTTACCCGGATGGTAAAGCAAACTCATATCATAATTCTTAAGAAGCTCTAGCCATCTCCTTTGACGAAGATTCAATTCCTTCTGAGTGAACAAATATTTAAGATACTTATGGTCGGTGAACACATCCACATGAACACCATACAAATAGTGTCTCCAAATATTCAAAGCAAAAACCACGGCCGCTAACTCAAGATCATTAGTAGGGTAGTTCTTCTCATGAATCTTAAGTTGTCTAAAAGCATAAACAATCACCTTACCATGGTGCATCAAAATACAACCCAAACAAACCCTAGAAGTGTTACAATACACAACAAAGTCATCCTAACCCTCGAGTAGGGTCAACACTGGAGCTGTGGTTAACCTAGTCATCAATTCCTGAAAGTTCTTCTCACATAGGTCAGACCACTGAAATTTTACCTTCTTCGAAGGAAACCGTGTCAATGGGGCAGCAATGGAAGAAAACCCTTCCACAAATCTCTTGTAGTAACCAGCCAAACCAAAAAAGCTTCTAATATTAGACGGGGAAGTGGGTCTAGGCCAGTTTTTCACTGCCTCTATTTTTTGCGAATCAACTAGAATACCATCTCTAGTCATAATATGACCCATAAAAGCAACACACTGCATCCAAAACTCACACTTACTAAACTTAGAAAATAACTAATGACCCTTGAGATTTGCAACACAACTCTCAAATGATCCGCATGCTCTTCCTTGCTCCGAGAGAAGATAAGAATATCATCAATGAAAACAATCATAAACTATCTAAATACTTCTTGAACACATGGTTCATAAAATCTATAATGGATGCAGGGGCATTCATTACCCCAAAAAACATAACCATAAATTCATAATTACCATACCAAATTCTGAAAATTGTCTTCAAAATATCACGCTCTCTAACTCTAAGCTGATGATAATCGGATCTAAGGTCGATCTTGGAGAAATAGATTCCACCCTAAAGCTGATCGAACAAATCATCAATCCTAGAAATGAGATACTTATTCTTGATTGTGACCTTGTTCAACTGACGGTAATCGATACATATTCTGAGCGAACTATCTTTCTTTCGCATGAATTGAACTAGAGCACCCCATGGAGAGATGGTGGGACTGATAAAGCCTTTATCAAGAAGGTATTTCAACTGATCTTTCAATTCCTTAAGCTCCACTAGAGCCATTCTATAAGGAGGAATAAAGATATGGTGCATAACTGGAAGAAGATCTATCCCAAAGTTGATCTCCTGCTCGGGAGGGACTACGGGCAAATCCTCGAGAAACACTTCAGAAAACTCATTCACAACAGGGATTGACTTGAGAGATAGGGTCTCAGACTCCGTGTCTATAATCCAAACTATATGATTGACATAACCCATAGAAATCATCTTTCTAGCCTGGAGATAAGATATGAAATGACCCTTTGAGGAATGAAGACTACCTTGCCACTCTAAGACAGGTTCATTTGGAAACTTAAAACTGATGACTCGGGTACGAAAATCAACCGAGGCGTAACATGCATACAACCAATCTATACCAAGAATAACATCAAGATAAGTCATCTCGAACTCTACTAGATCCGCTGAAGTAACTTTATTTATGAATGAGATAGGGCAATTTTGATACATTCTTTTGTCCAGGACTAACTCACCAATAGGAGTAGAAACACAAAAGGGTTTTAAAAGCTGTTTAGAACTAACTTTGAATTTCTAAGCAACATAAGGCAACACAAAAGATAAAGAGGCACTGGGGTCCAATAAGGCATACACATGGAGAGAGAAGACTTTTAACATACCAGTAACAATGTCCGGTGAACTTTCCTGGTCTTTGCGAGAGGACATGGCATAAAGACGGTTCTTGCACTGACCACCAGAACTAGAAGCAGTGTCCTGCTGGGCTAGTCGACCTCCTGGAGCTTCTGGGGCAGACTGAGTTCTGCTACCTCCATGTCCCTTCTTAGCTGAAGGGCAATCCTTAATCATGTGTCCAACGTGTCAACACCCATAGCGACCCCCTGTGCCCATACGACACTCCCACAGATAATTCTTTCCACACTTTTTACAAACAGGGTGAGAAGGCCCTCTTGCAACACTGCCCCGAGACTATGAACCTGAACCTCTGCCAGAATGATCATGATGAGGCCTGAGAACTAGCTGAAGAATACAGGGGTCCTGATGACCACTTCTGAAATGAAGAATGGTGTACGCCTTTGGACCTCTGATGGTTGAAACTCGAACTCTCATATCTGACCCTCTTGTTCTCTCTTGCCATTTCCCACAACGTATCTACCTCAATCTGGTGAGCATGAGTCATAACCCTAGAAATATCCATATCACCCAAAAGCATGGTAGACCTGTACTCATTCTTCACCAAATTTGACACTCCATAAATGAACTTACTCATATGATCCCTTGGGTAGGATACCATAGAAAGAGCATACCTTGAAAGTTGAGTGAACTTCAAACCATACTCCTGAACTGACATAGATCCCTCCCTCAAATTCATGAACTCTTTTTCCCTAGCCTCCCTTAACTCCCGAGGAAAGAACCGGTCTAGAAAAGCCCTCTCAAAACACTCCCACCTCATAGGGACTACGTTCCTAGACCTAGCATCCTTCCACAGAGTATACCAAATATGAGCCATATCCTTGAGTTTATAGGAAGCTAGCTCAACACTGTCAACACCCATAACTTGCATCATACCAATGATATTCTTCACCTTATCCATGAAGTTTTGAGGATCCTTACTAACCAAAGAACCCCAAATTTTAGGCGGGTTCATATGAATGAAATCTCTGACTCAGGCTGTAACTGCTTCACCTTGAGGGTGGATAGGAACTTGTGCCTGCTGATTAGCCTGAGCAGCCATAGTCTGGGCTAGCATATGAATGACATTTTTGAATTCCACATTCATGACCTCGGGGTCTGGAATCGATGGATTAAAATTCTGAGCATTGACTCTTCAAGGCATAGAACGATGAGAAGGCATAATATGAAATACATAAAGGTCAGAATTAGAAAGGTAATAGAGTTAAACTCTACCGCACGATATTGATCATGAAAGAAGTAATGTTTTTCCTAAGACACCTCATAGATTCCCTCTCATATGTGTGGCGTTCTTTACACACATGAAAGAGACCCTACTCAAGGCTTCTTTTAAACACCCTAGGACTCTTAAACCTGATGCTCTGATAGCGAGTTTGTCATACCCCGAGGCTGCCCCCTAGATGTAACATGGGACTCGGGACTACAAGTGCCCCATGTTAACCCTTAGTCAAAGCATAACTCAGATAATCATAAGGAAACATAGCAGAAGCATAAATATAAAGCTAGGCAACCCAATCCATAAATGACAAAGTCAAGAAGAAACATAATCTTAAAGAGACTCAAATATTGTCTATGTCTGAAAAGCCTCTACATATTAAATAAGGAGTTGCTGGGAAAAGACCCCTACTAACTCTAAAGACTGAAAGAATGATAATAAGCTAAACTCCAGAACCAGTCCTCGAAAGATGAGGACTCACCAACACTAGCTGAGTGGACTAAAATCTCTATCCATGAGTCAGAGGAAGAAAACCTTAATCTGGATCATTAATAAGATGCACCGCAAGAATATGCATCAGTACTATAGGATGTACTAAATATGCGAGATATGCATGAATATGGTAAAAACGTACTTGAAACATAATTAAAACTGAATTCATTCATAATGAGAGATATCATGAGTAAATATCATAGTTTAACATAAAACATGAAATAGAAAAGCATAAGACTTGAAAGCTTGAAAACATGCATACGGGAGTTTCTAATAATCGACATAAACCATGGTGAGATACATGGAGTGCAGTGTCATGCACCCACACTGAAAAAGGTTGTCCTAACTGGCAAAGGTTAGAACCATGTCAATAGGATCCTGTCATGAGCCACAGAGGGCAACCTACTATGGCAACATAGTTTTGGACTTGGGTTATCTGAACCCTCATCGCTCGGTGTAAAGTACTACTCCCAAAAACAATACATATAGCTCATATCATACTTGTTACATATATAATACCAAAACTATTTGACAAGCATAAGGACATATCTGATGTCATGCCAATATTAAATGATAAGTTCATGAATCTAAGCATAGCAATAATTCAAAATACATTTTTCTTTTTAAATCCATAACTTGAAAAATTATGTATGCAATTTCTTAATATTTAACGCCATGTTATCTAAACATGCCAACTTTTACTTAAAAATATGGAATTTAGTGAAAACATGCTAGAATTCATCTTTAATGCATGGTCTTTTGAACATATTTAAGGAATCCTAAATAAATCATAGATAAGTAGTGAGAAGCGATGAATTGATGATTTAAAGCTGAACACATATGATTTCCCCAATTTGGGCATAAACCCTAATTTCATGAATTGGTAAATCAAAGTAAAAGTTTGGGGGTTTTAGGCACAAGTGTGAAAGGATCCCTTGTTGTATACCCATATACCTGAATTGAATCTTTCTATGCTAAATTGAAAATAAAATGAGACTTGAAGATGGAGGTTCTTGCTTGGAGCTTGAGACTTGGAGAAGAGGAACTCTTTCTTCTTTTGGAATGGAATGACTTAGAATGAGGAGATCTTAGGCTATTAGAGGATAAAACCCTACTAAAAATGGTCAAAACAACCTCAAATAGGAGTTTAAGAATATGGGAAAAGACCATAATACCCCTGACTTAAAATGAAAAGCTAAAGGAAAATGTCACCTCATGGGCTGCCCGACAGGCATCATACCCACAATAGCCATTGGCCAAGGCATCGGGAAGGGCTACCTGCGGTCTAGGACTTGCTAGCTGATTTTGACGGTGGATTCCCATGGGCCGCCGCACCCGCGTTGCCCATGGTGATGCCCGTCCAAGCAGAGGACGTCTAAGAAGAAAATTTGTTAGAAGATCCAGATGATGGGTTCCCATGGGCCATCCCACCTGTGATGCCTGTCTTGACCGCCTATTGGGCTAGAGAAGTTTGTCTCAAAAGCCAGTGGTCATTTCCCACGGTGCACCCCATGTCCTGTCAGAGCATCAACACCCGTGGTGACCAATAATTGCAGCAAAAATATAGGTTTTGAGCTTGATAGTTGGTTCAGATTCTGAGATGTTACAATGGACTATATACAATATCTTACAATGCGGCTACTATTGGCCAACCATCCACAAAGACGCCCATGATTTTGCTAAAGCTTGTATAGGTGTCAAAAGGATGGAGGTATATCAAGGAGGCATGAGCTTTCTCTTACTCCCATCCTTGTGATCAAGCTGTTTGTTGTTTTGGGAATTGATTTCATGGCTCTTTTTGTGATGTCCAATGAGAACCGGTACATATTAGTGGCTGTTGACTACATATCTAAGTGGGTGGAGGCGGTTTCTCTTCCCAGTAATGAAGTCAAATGTGTCACAACATTCTCGAAAAAGAACATCTTCTACAGATTTGGTACACCAAGGGAAATTATTAGTTATGGAGGCTCTCACTTTTGCAACAAGTTGTTTCATTCTTTACTCAAGAAATATGGAGTAAAACACAAGTTTGAAACACCCTATCATCCCAGAGTAGTGGGCAAGTTAAGGTTTCCAATTGCGAGATAAAGCCAATCCTATCCAAAACTGTCAATGCCAATAGAACGGATTGGTCGCGGAAACTAGATGATGCTTAGTGGGCGTACAAAACTTCATACAAGAACTAATAGGTATGTCACCATATAAGCTTGTGTTTGGGAAAGAGTCCTATCTTCCTATTGAGCTAGAGCATAAAGTCATGTGGGCTTGAAGAAGTTGAACTTAGACTGGTTTGCAGCATCATTTTAGTGGCTTAGGTTTTTGAATGAGTTAGATGAGTTCTGCCTCAACGCATATGAGACTTCGGACATGTATAAAGAAAAGATAAAGTTGTATCATGACCAGAAGATTGGAAAGATAAAATTGTATCATTCCTGCTTTTCAATTCCAGACTTCACTTGTTTCCTAGCAAGTTAAAGTACAAATGGATTGGACCATTCAAACTGGTACAAGTATTTCTACATGGGGTCGTAGAACTGGAGAACCATGAGGGCAAGAGGTTCAAAGTGAATGGGCAGCGAATAAAGGCTTATTCAGAAACCACAACGGAGCTAAAAGTTGTGGAATAGTGCACCCTTGGTAAATAAATGATAACCAAGGAGCCTGATAAAGTCTGAGTAGTCAAGTGACCTGCATCGTGCCACGATTATAAATCAGGCGCTGCATGGGAGGCAACCCATGAGGAAAATTGATAAAGTCTGAGTAGTAAAGTGACCTATGTTGTGCCGCGAGGTTAAATCACGCGTTTCATTGGAGGAAACCCAAGAACTAATATGTGTTTAATTGTGCATGAGTTGGTAAGATTGAGTAAGAAATAAATTGCAGAAAAAAGGGTCCTACCGACACCGTGTGGGCCGTCACAGGTCCCACGCCCTTGGTAAATGGGCGTGAATCCTAGAGCATCTAAGAATAAGCCACTGGCCCATTTCCACATCCTGCATGATGAGACATCATAACCCCGATGGGCATGGGAATTGGGCCTCTGATGCCTAGGTACACTACTCACAACAAGACGTCGCATTCCCTATGGGCATTGATAAATGCTTAAATCGTGCTCTCCAAGTCAGAGGTCACGGAAATCGCATAGTCAAAACAAAATTTATAATCCCAACGAGTTTCGGGGTCATACCCAAGGGACATGAATTAACTCATTAGAGATTGTGTAAAGCGATTTCAAAGAGAGAGTGATTGTCTAACAAAACCAAATCATAAAATATGGGAATTGGGAAAGTTGTCACTACTAACTCAATTCAATAAAAGTATAAAAATCGAGATGGGTGTACCAATAAGAACTAGATGAATAGGGGTGCATTTCCAATGGGGCATTCGCTATAGGATAGGGTAATCACTACTTCACTCAAATTCTCACCTAGTGACATGGGTAGCGTTGGTTATGGGTGTGGAATGTTATCTCTCTATCAACATCCACATATCCGATGATTTCGGCTAGAACATCATTCGGTGTGCTAAATAACCAACCAACATTTGCTTGGGGAGATCGTCCTATTTCTAGCTCGGACCCTTAAATGGGAGATTCCGTGATTGGAGCTATGTCTAGCCTCCAATCTAAATATTCCCAAGTACCCACTAGCAATTTCACATCCACAACTAGAAAATTCTCTCTCGAGCAACTAAATAGCCAAGTAAGGTAAATTCATGTTTGCAACCACAAATTATTAGATTAAAACATGGTGAAATTACTAGACCCACATCAGATAAGCAATTATAAGAGTGATTTAGCAACACCCACACCCATTAGCTAGGCACCCATCATTAATACACCCCTAGATAAGAGAAATTAGCCACTCATAGAAGGAGCAGAAGATATACCAGCTGGGTAAATAAAATTCCCATCCATTGTAGTTGATTCTCAAGTTCTAGTGTCAAATTAGTACACAATTTGTTAACCAAAAGATTGGATTGAAAATTCTCTCTCAATGGAGATGGAGAAAAGTGTTTACAAGCCAAAAATATCTCCAAGTTCTTTACTGAAATTCTCTGCTAAAAAATTGTATATACAGCCTAAAATTGCCTTTTATATATTCCCAAATCATCACATAATTTTAGGACAAAATTGCCCTCCGAGTGGTGTGTGATGCGTCGTGCGGTTCGCACGTCGTAGTGTGCGCGTCGTACACCTGCTTCAGGTTGACTAGTGACTTCAGCCACCTTAGTAGGCTTTGTGCGAAGGTGGTGCATTCTGTACCACGGGATGGGCGGGTCGCATTGCAAGGAATGAATTATACTCAGGCTCAATTAAGGCACAAAAACTACTCTACACTAAAAATTTAAGAAAAATAAATGAACAAAAGACTCAACTACTATGCTTATCTCAATTTGGACCACCACGACAATTGCTCATTTCCAAAACCTTTTGTTTAAAGGACATCATGTTTCATTCAAAACTCAAGGGAATTTAAAGCAAGTCATTTAAGCTTCTCAAGTCATTGGCATGGACCATCAAGGTTTGCCTCGAGAATCGCCACACTACATGTCTCATTCATTACCCTCAATTGAAATAGAGACTCATGATTCAATTCGAGTGCATGATGACACTCACCACAAGAGAGAAACCCATTCACAATCATTCAATTCACTAAGTATGGGATTATGGCAGAATCAAGAAGGCTCTCACTCTCTCAAAGAAGTTCAAGTGCATGCGCATCAAACCATAAGGTTGCCCTTCATGTAAATCGCAACTAATGTAGGGTATCCAAGCTCGGAATCACCAATGACTTGCGAGTTATAATGTTGGCTAGGGATAAGGTGAGGATATCATGTTGTTCAAGTGACTATACCTCCCGCTCTTTGTTTTCATTTAAAATGCCGCTAACATTTTTCATTTTTCAATTTTCAACTTCATCATATTTCTCCTTCACATAACCCAAGATTTCTCCTTTTTTGGCTCATGATCATTCGTACCTTATATCACCTTCACTTGGTAGCACCTATTTTTGCTATTCAATTTTCTCTTAGGATTGATCTTTTGGAGCAATTTTCAATTCTCGAATCCAGGTGCTACCTTGCACTTGAAGTGCATTTCTTTTCTTCTCCTTATTTGATCACATTGATGTGTCGAGATTCTACAACACATTTGACGCCTTTAACTAAGAATACTCGGGAGTTTTCAAGCAACTTTTGTGGTTTTGGAAGTTTTATTGTTAAATTTGCAGGAAATGGAGCTAGAGATGGAAACGGAAGAAAAAATGTTCAAAAACCTCAACTGGTTAAGACTGACGGCTGTCATGACTGACCGTCACACCTGTGCCTGGCCGTCAGCTAGGCCGCCAGAACGAGACAACAATTTCATCGAGCACTGACTAGGAGTGACAGCCCGTCACTGGCCTGAGGGACCGTCACCCAGGCCACCAATATAAAAAGTTGTAAGTCATCACCTGCTGGACGACTTACCTGAGAATTTTCATGGAAGCTCATTGTTTAGCTGTGACGGCTCAAGTGACGGCCCGTCACATGCATGACGGTCTGTCAGGCGACCCGTCAAGGCGAGCGAGATTCTGAAATTTCTATTTTTGGACCTTATTTCCTGGACTGCAATAAATACCCAGTGTTAGGGTTATTTTATTAATTCATTACCCGATACTTTTTCTCACGTTTTGTGCAAGTTTAGGAGGAGAAAATACGACACAAACACGTTTTCTTCTTCTTCCTCCATTGTTCTTGGAAATTATTGGCTGCTTGTTCTTGGAAAACTAGAAGCTTGTGTTCATCTATTGTAAGATCTTTTTCTTTATATTATGAACACTATTATTTTCTTTTTCTCCAATAGCATGAGTAGCTAATTTCCCACAACTAGGGTTGTGGGAGCCATGGCAAAAGTAGCAATATAGATTCCGGGTAGCATTGGGTTCAATTTATATGTTGTCACGTGGTTATTCATTCGTTATTCACGTTTTCTAATGGTTGCAAACATTAGAACATACCTGGGTTTGATTAGCTTGAACAAAGAGATTAAAACCAGGAAATTTGATTAACTACGATGATTCGAGACTACCAACTCTCGTCTTATGATTAATGCTGTAACTAGATTAATCTACTTGATGTTTAGGATTGAAATAAGAAATTTCACCTTTTCAAGTTCGAGAGAATTGAAAAGGATATTCATCTATTTGGTTGAGAAACGTTTAGATGATACCACTAATTAAATCAAATCATGATATATATATAGAAAGAACCAGGTTAAGCTTTGAGTCAAAATTGTTACGACGCCATGGTGAACACTTCCCTACTTCATTCTCATATTGATTAATACTCATTGAAACTCGTAACTTATTATTTGCATTGTTCAAATATTGATCACACAAACCCTCTATTTATCGAAAACTATTGATTATTAGTCATCTAATTCACTAATGACTTAATTTGCACCTTATTCCCTGTGGGATCGACCCCAACCTCTGTTGGCTTCTATATTTGACGACGACCACTTACGCTTCTTAATTTGAGGTGTAATTTGAGCGTTATCAAATTTTGGCGCCGTTAAATTTGATAACACTCAAATTACACCTCAAATTAAGAAGCATAAGCGATCGTCATCAAATATAAAACCCAACAGAGGTTGGGGTCGATCCCACAGGGAATAAGGTGCAAATTAAGTCGTTAGTGAATAAGATGCCTAATAATCAATAATTTCCGGTAAATGGGGGGTTTGTGTTATCAATATTTGAACAATGCAAATAATAAGTTACGAGTTTCAATGAGTATTAATCAATATGAGAATGAACTAGGGAAGTGTTCACCATGGCGTCGTAACAATTTTGACTCAAAGATTAACTGGGTTCTTTCTATATGTATATCACAATGTGATTGAATTAATGGTATCATCTAAACGTTTCTCAACAAAATAGACGAATTTCCTTTTCAATTCTCTCGAACTTGAAAAGGTAAAATTTCTTTTTTCAATCCTAAACATCAAGTAGATTAATCTAGTTACAGCATTAATCATAAGATGAGAGTTGGTAGTCTCAAATCCTCATAGTTAATCAAATTTCCCGGTTTTAATGTCTTTGTTCAAGCAAATCAAACCTAGGTATGTTCTAATGTTTGCAACCATTAGAAAACGTGAATAACGAATGAATAACCACGTGACAACATATAAATTAAACCCAATGCTACCCGGAATCTATATTGGTACTTTTGTCATGGCTCCCACAACCCTAGTTGTGGGAAATTAGCTACTCACGCTATTCGAGAAAAAGAAAATAATAGTGTTCATAATATAAAGAAAAAGATCTTACAATAGATGAACACAAGCTTCTAGTTTTCCAAGAACAAGCAGCCAATAATTTCCAAGAACAATGGAGGAAGAAGAAGAAAACGTGTTTGTGTCGTATTTTCTCCTCCAAAACTCATCCAAAACGTGAGAAAACGTATCGGGTAATGAATTAATAAAATAACCCTAACACTGGGTATTTATAGCAGTCCAGGAAATAAAGTCCAAAAATAGAAATTTCAGAATCCCGCTTCGCCTTGATGGGTCGCCTGACGGACCGTCATGCATGTGAATGGCCGTCACTTGAATCGTCACAGTTAAACAGTGAGCTTCCAGGAAAATTCTCAGGTAAGTCGTCCAGCAGGTGATGACTTACAACTTTTTATATTGGTGGCCTAGGTGACGGTCCATCAGGCCAGTGATGGGCTGTCACTCCTAGGCAGTGCTCGATGAAATTGTTGTCTCGTTCTGGGGGCCTAGCTGACGGCCAGGCAAAGGTGTGACGGTCAATCATGCCAGCCGTCAGGTTTAACCAGTTGAGGTTTTTGAACATTTTTTCTTCCGTTTCAACCTCTTGATCCATTTCCTGCAAATATAACAATAAAACATCAAAAACCACAAAAGTTTCTTGAAAACTTCCGAGTATTCTTAGTTAAAGGCGTCAAATGTGTCGTAGAATCCCGGCACATCAACACCCTCAACTTAAAACGTTCGCTTGTCCTCAAGCAACATGACAACAAAAACAAAATGACGACTCAACTAAGAATACCAACACATATCTCTAGCAAATCATGGCCACTCAACAGTTTATTAAATTTAAATCAAGCCCCCTGGTAGCACACTAATGTATGAAACGCTAACTTGCAAGGATACAAATATGTCATTCCGATATGATAGAATATTCTACATACACACACAACAGCTATCCCAACAGTCGATAGATAATACAGAAATATCGGTGCCCTCACCACAAAGAAGTCCCACACACAAGATTTGGGACTAGGTAAGTTGCTCACACTCACAAATGATTTCAAACAATGCACATGTGATACCATAAGCTTTCCCTTGCTATCCTATTTTAGTTTTTCAGATAGCCGCTCAGGATCACTACAGGACTTGTTTTGTCTTGTAATGAGGCTTTGGGTGTAGGTAGGATACATATAGGGGTTAGTGACTAAGCCCTCCTTGGAATCACCGACCTACTATTTCCACTTAACTTTTCTTCGTCCATCCTTATTCAACTTTTTTTCCCCTTCTTTCAAGCTACAGGTGCGGCCTCTTTATTTTGACAATTCTTTTTCATCTCTTTTTTGTTTATTTTTCTTTCTTTTCTTAGGCACACACTCGAAATTTTCATTTTATCCACAACCAATCTTATCCATCCTATTTTTCTTATCATTTACATCTATAGTAGCCACCCTCAACTTAGGCTGATTGCTTGAGTTGAGGTGCACGATGTCCAAGGAAGGACTAGGGCCAAAATAGGGAAACAAAGTTAAAAAGAAACTGTGACAGGTTATTGAAAGAATAGGGTCAATTATGGCTCAGAAAGGGATTATTTGCATTTGGACGGTCTTATAGGCTAAGTGGACTGCACACAAAAAGGTCATGTGATCCTTTCCTAAGCAACCAATTTCAAGCATAACAAAATAGACCGGGCAAGTTCTAGATGCATGCACAGAGTAAGCGTTTATAACAATCAGCTCACACACACTTGGCACCAAGAAACCATACCACTACCAACTATCAAAACAACAGCTCGGATTAAGCATAATTATTACAATCACAACCACACAATGACATTCAAGGATCCAGAACAGTCAATCGTTTCAAACATAAGTGCAAAATTAACTTTTTCAGAGGGGGCTCCTTTTAGTTCAACTTTCCAAAAAGCCATGCTTGCTTGCTAAGCACCAAGCTAGATTACTAAGTATAATGCCTTACTAAGTTATAATCTCATGGGCAACACTACCCTAGTTGCTTCTCTCATTGATTACAACTATTAAAATTGTTACATGTTATTTGTTCAAATTTGAATTACAGTTATTACTTGTTACTTCAAACCCTCCCCCTTCGTAGGGAAATAAATGGCTAAGAGTGCGAGCAAACATAATTAACCCTAGTCCTACCATATTCCCTGTGGGATCGACCCCAACCTTCATTGGGTTCTATATTTGAACAACGACCACTTTATGCTTCTAAAAGAAGGTGTAATTTGGGCGTATCAGGGATTGGTAGTTCGATTCCCAGGCAATTCATTTGGTCTTGATAGTCGTTTCCCTATTTTAGAGCTTTAACTTAGGAAATCATTGACTTTAGTCAACATTCTTAGAAATCATGCTCGGAATCAAATTTCAATAGTTTTGTTAGCTCTTGAGCATGGACTTTGGTTTAGTTGGACCTTTGGTTGGGATTTGGGAGCTTTTGGTTTAACATTCTCTCTTTCTGTATTTTTAGGCCAGTTAGGCTTGTAAGGTTGACTTTGGTCAACTTTAGGAGAAGACGACCTCAGATGGAAATTTTGCCAGTGTTGTTAGCTCTGGAATTTTACTTTTTGGCTAGAGGGACCATTGGTTTTGGTCTCGAGGCTTCCGAACTCAATTTTGGCCCTTAGGTTCCATTTTGGTTTTATTTGGCCTAAAGGTTAATTTTGGGCACAGGGCCCATTTTTCATTAAATCGACCTCTGTTCGGATTTTTATCAATTCTATTGAGTTCGAAATTCCATTTCTAGTTGAATAGCTCAGTTCGTTTGTAATCGCGGGACCCCGGATGTATTCCCGGGGGTACACCCATTGAATTTTACCTTGGCTAGGTTGTAGCATTACTGCTGGTTGCTGGTATGGCGCCACGAGGGGCACCTAGTTGCGCTTGCCTATGTCGCACCTGCATGCCTGGCACTGCTGGCAAGGCAGTGCATCTGCGGTTCCTAGGCATTGTGGCATGTGCACTCCTGTGCCTTCCCTGTCCACCCCTGCACTTTAGCGACTTGTAGCTTATAATCTGGCGAGCCCTTATAATTTCCATTCTTTGTTCCCCAACTTCTATTTGCTCTATTCTTATTGAGCTCCCAAGCTCCATTTTCACTCCAAATCATTCCAAAAGCTTGAAGTCTTGTATATTTCTGACCTGTGCTCATTTGTTGGCATCTAATTCGGTAAGTTCCCTCTTTAATTTTTGGTAATTCCCTTTTGATTTCCCTCTTTAATTCCTTAGCTTGTAGGCTATTTTGGAGCCCTTTCGGTGGCCAAATCCGCTCAATTTTTGGAGCATGTACTCTTGGTAATGCCAAGATCCTCATGTTGTTTTTCGTTTTCAACCTCGAATTGTGAGAACCATGGGCCCGCTTGTTAGCTTAATTTCAACATGGCTATACTTTTATCATTATGGGTACCGTTGGCTTCATCTAGATGAGTAGTATCTGGATATCTATGTTGTAGAGTTGATTATTCCTTTGCAGGGCCGATAGGTTGATTGTGAGCCATTGGGCTATTGTTTGTTTGTGATCATATCATTCATGCAAAGAATTTTCAACATTATTTTACCACTACTTTGGTTGTGGGCCTACTATAACCGATTTTCCAAACTCTGCATGGGCTGAGCGCCCGTTTTCAATAGAAATGGTGATGAAAGGATTTGAAATGGATTTTATGGATCTTCTTGGAGTAAAAGAGTTAAAATGATGATTTTTTTACCGATTTTCACACTTATAATAGACTCGGCTAAGCCTTAATGCTAGATATATTTTACTACTGATTCAAGACGATAATAGAATCGGTCTGCCCAAGTGCTAGACTTTTTTGACTTTGTATTTAGACCCGGCTATGGCCAGGCATCGTTATTAGGGATTTTGAGACTTGGTTCACTGATTTAGACCTAGATACACTTCAGGCAGATTTTTCGAGATTTTGATCAGTGGTTTAGAGCCAGATGCACTCTGGGCAGTTATACTTAGAGATTTTGTATTTTAGTATGTGGTCATGGAACTCTATTGATCTTTCCAACCCAGGCCAAGAGCTACGTGCTTCGTGTGTCAGAAAAGGGGTATACGGTGTATTTGAGGTATATGAGTGTGTTCTTTTATGGATCCTACCTACCGAGCCTATAGGCGCCGGAGGAGGTACATATAGGGTTACTGTCACATCGGTTTCATCATATCATATTACATCATGCATATTGTATTCATATCCACCCTTGTCTTCAATTTGCTCCGTGTTCGCTTAGGTAGTATGGGATGTCTGAGGTTTGTTTTCACTTATATGTGTTTCTCGGGTGTATGGGCATCCGTTAGGACTGTAGGTAGATTGTATTACCGCTATATTAATGTAGTACTTATTAAAGGCTTCAGATTATCATTGGATTAGTGGATTCTATTGTTGAGGCATTGATTATGTGGCCTTCTGAGCATTTGTGGGTTAGAAAATTCCATTTTATTGTGGTGCTGGTTAGTGGTCTTTTGATCTTTTATGGTGGAGCTAGTTCTATCCTAGGGTAGTTTTTGTAAGTTTGTTTCCTGACTATTCCTATCTTGAATTTATGTTTTAGCATGAATTCGTTAGTTGTATTATTTCTAGCATGTGTATGTTTTACTTGCTTTTCTTCCTCCCTTTTTACTTGAGGTTATCGGTATACTGCCATTCTTCTTAAACTCTCTTTTTATATATTGTTGTTGTAAGGATCCAGGTGCATTCTCCTTTCCTTCACCTGTTCTTGTGATATATATCTTCTGTGGCTAGCATAGCATGATTGTATTCTCGTTGACTTCTATACGTGCTAGTTTCCGTGTGCTTTCTCATTTGCTTCTGTGACTACTTTCTTGATTATATGTTATTTACTGCTTTTATATCAATCTACCTTTGATGCCTTCTGGGTACCCATTACTTTTTAATTCATGCTCATATAACACTTCTGCATCTTTCTGGTAAAGATCCTAGTGTTAGCTTTTGCTATTAATTGCATGGATTCTCGTGAAACTTTTGGATATTCAAGATTAGGGTGAGCTCCTAATGACGGGGGCTTGACCACATCTCATCTTTTGGACCTGCTAC
Organism: Jaltomata sinuosa; assembly: GCA_003996215.1. Lineage (NCBI taxonomy): Eukaryota > Viridiplantae > Streptophyta > Magnoliopsida > Solanales > Solanaceae > Jaltomata > Jaltomata sinuosa. Next base: position 258,983 of record QJPP01000214.1, on the reverse strand, counting down.
TCTTTGTTTATTTGGAGATAGTTGTATATTTCATTTTGTTACCTCTAGCCTTGTATTCTATTAGAGGCTCTTGTACTATCGATACCAGGTCTAGGGTTGGTTTAGTTTCCTTATGTATATATTTAGGTTATCTTCCTTTTGCGTTGTTGTATTATAACTTCTTTTGCTTATTTTTGCTTCTTGTGTGTATTGTCTTAGGTAGTAGCCCATTACTAATCGTTTTGGGCTATGGGAATTAGTTCTCCTACTAGAGGGTTATAGGTGCCATCATGACTTGAGAAATTAGGTCATGACAACTTGGTTTCAGATCTCTAGGTTCACCACTGTCATTGGAACAAGAGCAAGTGTCTAAGTAGAGTATAACGAATTAGTACGATGACATTTGTATCATATCTATGGGAGGCTACAAGGAATTATTAGGAAAAGTTCCCTATTCTTGGCTCCTTATCGTGCGTTCCTACTCTTTCGACTTCTAAAAAATTTTGTTCCATTCCTTCTCACGTGCCTATGACGAGTACGACATCGGGTGACGATGAGGCTTATATGCCTGTTGCTTTAGTGTTTCCTTCAGTAATAGGATTTCAAAGTGAGGGTTTACCACCTTAGCTAGGGGTTTGGGGCCAGCCCAGCCTCCCATAGGATATATGGCTACCCTAGTTCTTTAGGACACCGTGGTTACAACTCTGAGTCTTCCTGAGGGTGTATCAGTACCCCTGGTAAGGGCAGTACCCGATTCTTCGAATGGTGCTATAATTAGGTTTGAGATTCTAATTCTTCAGCAGGGTTATATGTCAGTATTGGAGTATGAGGCAAGGTTTCAGAAGATGATTAGGCATACTGCTAGGACTATGCCTACAGTAGAACTGTGCCTATAACTTTTGAGAGATGTCAATGTTTTGTTGGAGGATTGATTTCACCGCTCTATTTGGTGATAGAGCACTCGATGACAGAGCATTTGATGACAGTTGGGACTACCTTCCTTAAGATGGTTGATCATGCTTGGGCTATAGAAGGGTTATGTGGCAAGGCTTATAAGCATAGAGGTAAGAGGCATCGCTGTCAGGGCAGTTTCCATGGTTCTCACACTCGAGGTTGGGGATTTGTTTGGTACAAATTGATTTCATTGCTTCCTTTCTAGAAGGCCAGTTTTAGTGGCTCCACAGGTTTTAGAAGGTGGTTGTACAAAGAATATTGAGCAAAGCAAATATAGTGCAGGTCATGTTCTTCGAGGTTTGTATTCGAGGTATGTAGGTCATGGTAGCCAGCCAGGCTTAGTGAGATCTTTCCCTCAGACTTCATCTGGTAGAAGTTGTTTTCAATACAGTAAGTGTGGGGATTTTTCTAGGGATTACCCTACTATCACGCCTTTTAGTCAGCAAGGTCAGCAAGTTTTATCTCCCAGGGCTCCAGTGCCACCGGCTAGTGGCAGTGTCCAGGGTATTAGGGGTGGTCCCTAGGTAGAGAGAGCTAGTGTGTGGGGTAGTAGGGGTGGTCCCCAGAAGGTTAGAGGTGTCTTTTAGCCAAGTGCTTCAGGTATCCATCTAGAGTTGAAAGGCACCGTGCGTCAGAGCAAGGCTTCAATAGGTTTCTATAGTTGTGGAGTGATTGGTCAATTTTCTAGAGATTATCCCCTGTAAGGGATGACTGAGCCTTCAGCATCGACTACTTTATCCAATGATAGACACATACAGTTCTATGTCTCTCTTAGTAGGCTAGAGGTGGAGGTTCCAGCTATCATTGTGTCAGGTAAGACTTTTGTTACCATCAGCTAATGCTGGCGTTGTTTGCCTTGTGGATCTACCCTTTTTCGTGTACATGTATATACTTGCCTACCTATTTCTTGATTGGTTGTATTACTATTTGAGTTTGTAGTGTTTATGTGTATGTTTTCTTAGTAGGTTGATTCTTTTTAGTAGTTGATGGGGCGTGTTATCATTGATAGGTGACTACCCGAGGTTATGACTCGTGGTTAGGTCTTGTTAGCCTTATTTTTGATTCTCGTTATGGTTTTAGTTTTGGTTTGAGTATTTCTTTTTCTAGCGGTCTTGGGTGTTTGTTGCCTAGGTTGTTATCTAGCATTTTTTAGAAAACCAAACCACCAGTGGTTATGTACCAATGGAAGTTGTTTTGTCCTGAGGAGGGTGGTGTTATTTATGCAAGTGGGTACTAGATAGTTTTTCTTTTCTCGAGAGGTTAGAGTTACCCTAATTATTTTGGTTGGTTTAGAAAGTTTGCTGGTATATGGGTTGTTTTTGTTATTTCCCTCAATTCCAGTTTAGTTGAGTTTGGGCTGTAGCATTGTGGTTGAGTTGGGCATTCGGCCTATCCTTTTACCGCCTTATTAATTGTTACTAGTAGAGATGTAAGAGTTAAGGGAACAGCTCCAGGATCTTCTGAGAAAGAGTTGTCAGGTTTAGTGTATCTTTAGAAAGGGTTTCAATTGGTTTGAGAAAGGAAGGAGATGACTCTTTGCATATATGTATTGGTTGCTAGTAGCTGACTAAGGTGATGATTGAGGCTATGCTTTGGGTTGTGTATTGATGACTTGATTCTACCTAATACAAATTGCAGTGGTATTTTCCTTTGATGAATTCGAGGTCAAGATTTCATCTTATAGAGAGCGAGGTGGTAGGATTTTCCAGGACTACCTCTAAGGGATTGTTGCATTAGCTATGATTGTCCTTGTTATGTTCTTTGGATGACCCAAGTCTCAGTAGCATCTATGGATTTGGTAAATTATATATTCATAGCCTAGTTTGCTCTAGTTTCTGTAATGTTCATCGATAGCGTATGAGTCAATCAGGGGTTCGACAGAGGCATTGATTGGTAATTGGAGTTGAGTTTCAGAGTCATGGGATAGTAGGTTACTTCAGATTATTCATGGAAGGTTTATTTTGGTTGTGGCATCTTTGAGTCAGAAGGAAGTGAGTACGGACAACTTAGCTTCTCTCTTTCAGTTTAGGAGCGACCATTGGCCTTGGACATCCAATCCTTGGCTATCTATTTTGATTAGGCTGGACTTGTCAAATCCGATCAGAGTTCTTTCCAGTGTTGAGGTCCATTCTACCTTGGTTGGACGGATTCAGCAGCGTCAGTTCGAGGATCAGCGGTTATGGGATAATGTGATCAGGTTGTACAGGTTGAGGCTAGCAGGGCTACTTTAGATTATGATATTACTTTGAGATCGATGGTCACCTTGATGTTCCAAGAGTTGGATGTTTGATTAGTTGATTCTCCGAGGGTTGTTTGTTGCATGGGATTCTAATATTGGTTAAGCGCTACCACTGTGGACCAGGAGCTATGGTATATGGAACAATTTCGGAGATGGTAGTTTGTGTACTGGTAGAACAGAGTGGGTGCTTTGAGTGAGAGAGTGAGTTGAAAGATTATGAAGTTTTCAATGGCTAGGTAGGGACCTTGGACTTCAAACATCCTTTCCATTGCCTATAAGGGGTTTGACTTGATATTCACGGCATGGTGGACTTCTTTCTGTGGTTAGGCTAGTAAGGTGATCTAATATCCTAATGGTGTTTAATTATTGGGAGCATCAGTGGTATTTCTAGTGTTTGGAGCTTTGTTGATGGCTACAGACTTCGTGGTAGGCTTACCACACTCCTTAAAGTGTTTTGGTTTTATTTTGGTCTTTTTGGGCAGGTTGCCCTAGTTAATTCACTTCCAACCGATTCAGACTTGGCATGATTTAGCAAGATTGGTTCTATTCTACATTTGGGAAATATGGTCAGTCAGTTCTGTCCGTTGGTTGATGGTCAGTGGGGGCAGATTATTACAGTTTTCAAGGATGTTCTATGGGTTGGTATTTTGGATGTCAGAGGCTAATAGACTAGAGCTTGGCTTCGATAGAGTTTGAGTCTTAAGGTGACATCGCTCGAGGTTGAGTATAGCTGGAACTATGGATTTCTAGTGTATTAGTTGATGTTTTGAGGGTGGATCGAGTCTTCAACTTGTGTGAAGCTTCATGGCTATGGTGCAAAGGATTCAGGTTAGATAGAAGGGTTTTGCGGGTCAATGGATTAATAAGTTAGAGGTTTGAGTGGTGGTTCTCTGGGTGTACATAGTTGGGGTATCAAGGTTTCAAGTTCTGTGTGTTGATCGCCTTGGTTCTCTTGGTTTCAGTATATGTCGGTGCATTTTGGTTAGGTTTCTTAAGGTTCGGTTCGATTTATAAACCTTTAGAGTTTCGGACTTAAAAGTTGGAGTCTAGCTTGGTTGGTAAGGAGTTAAGGTTTGGTAGTTTTACCTTGGTTTAGCTTCGTTGGGTGCCATCCAGTCGGGGAGGCTACCTAGGAGACCGAGGAAGTGGTTTGGGTTTAGTATCTGTCTTCGTTTGAGTCTTTGGTGTTTCACTTTCTTGACTTTCACCGACAAAAGTCCTTTTTAGTAGTGGATGATGTAATTACCCTTCTGATCATTAACGCATTTTTGCCTTCTTTGTACTCTTAGAGCTTGCCTGTAGCGGCCCCAAGTCATTTATGGCTTGTTAGGACCGGTAGCTTAGTGTCCAGGCCATTCGTTTGGTCTTTATGGTCGTTTCCCTATATTAGAGCTTTAACTTAGGAAATTGTTGACTTCAGTCAACATTTATAGAAATTGTGCTCGGGATCAAATTCAGGCAGTTCCATTAGCTCTGAAGCATGGACTTTGGTATAGTGGGACCTTTGGTCAAGATCCGGGAGCTTTTGGGTTGAAATTCTCTCTCTTTCTGTGCTTTCAGGCCAGTAGGGATTATAAGGCTGACTCTGCTCAACATTCGGAGAAGATGGGCTCGGATGGAAATTCCATCAGTGTTGTTAGCCTTAAAATGTTGCTTTTGGGCTAAAGGGACCATTGGTTTTGGTCTATAGGATTCCGAACTGGATTTTTTGGCCCTGAGGTTCCATTTTGGTTTTTGTTGGCCTAAAGGTTAATTTTGGGCGTGGGGCCTACTTTTTATTAAATCGACCTCCAGTAGGAATTTCATCGATTTTGTTGAGTCTAGAATGCCTTTTCTAGTTGAATAGCTCTGTTCGTTTGTGTTCATGGGACCCCAGATGCGTTCCCAGAGGTCCACCCATTGAATTTTACCTTGGCTAGGCTGCAACATTGTTGTTTGTTAATGGTATGGTGCCATGGCGGGAACCTTGCTATGCCTCTGTGCCTGCGAGTTCTGCCAAGGTAGCATGCCTGGGCCACTCTGGCGTGTGCGCTCTTGCGGCGCCTGTGCACTGTGGCGTGTGTTGTAATGACCCATTCAATTATTTACGCTTTTTTTCCTTCTTTGTACTGTTAGAGCTTTCCTATAGCAAACCCGTATCATTTATGGCTTGCTGGGACCGGTAGTTCGGTGCTCGGGCTATTTTTTTGGTCTTTATAGTTGTTTTCCTAATTTAGAGCTTTAACTTTGGAAATCGTTGACTTTGGTTAATATTCTTAGTAATCATTCTCGGAATCTAATTATGACAGTTTCGTTAGCTTTGGAGCATGGATGGTCTAGTTGACCTTTGGTTGGAATCTTGGAGCTACTCAGCTTGTAATTCTCTCTCGTTCTGTGTTTTTAGGCCAGTTGGGATTGTTTGGTTGACTATGGTCAACATTCGGAGAAGACGGCCTCGAATGGAAATTTTGTCAACAGTGTTAACTCTGGAATGCTGAGTTTGAGTTAGTAAGTTGGTTCGTTCAAGTTTCGGATGAGGTGGGCTCATTTTTTATGTTTTGTTGGCGTTACCTAGTGTTGACTTGGGTCAACATTCGTCTGAGATGACCTCATATGGAAGTTTCATCAATTCCATTGAGTTTGGAACGTTGTTTCCACTCTAATAGCATTATTGGTTTTTGAGTATCGAGTTCCGATTATGCCCGAAATGCCCCATAGAAGTTTTTAAACATAACTGGTTTTGCTGAGTCTTGTGTGACCGCATTTGCGGCTACCGCATTTACAGAGTTCTTCCGCATTTGAAGTGGTCTGGCCGCATTTGCAGAGTTTTGCATTTGTGGTGGTTTTGCCGCATTTGCGGAGGTCATTATTCATCCGTTCATGTACATTTGCGATAAAAAGTGCCGCATTTGTGGTGTCTGCTGGCAGTGTATTAAAAATTCTTTCCCCTTCATTTTTCCAGCATTGTTTCTTACATTTTCCCAACACCAAATTAATAATTCTCTCTACAAAAGTGCTCCCATCAATTCTAACCTTGGGGAATTCGTTTAGTTGATGGATTTCGTCGCTCCCTCATCACTTGGTAAGTTTCTCCTTCCACAAAGTTGCTTCTTCTCCATTCTTACAAACCTCCATTATTGTTGATTCTTAAATCTTGGATAAATTCCTTGTAGAAGCTGCTCGTCTTGGATTGCATGTTCGCAAATACGGTGAATTCATTTCGTTGGCGTATTTCATCTCATCGTGGTAAGCGAATTATCCATCTTATTTGTGATTTATTTTTGAAATTTCTTCTTGATTTCTTAACTTGAGCAGGCTATTTTGATCCCCCTTCTCTTGGCTAAATCTGCTCATATTTGGAGCACACACTCTTTGGATTGTTATGATCATCGTGCTTCTTTCCATTTCTGATTTTGGTTTGTGGACCCCATGGGCCCGCTTTTGACCCAAATTTTGACTCGATTACACTTGTAGAAATATGGATATAGTTGGTCTTATTTTGATGTGTAGATTATTGTGTTGATAGTATTTTTGCAAATTGGAGCTTCTCAGAGGAGTCAAGCTTGGACGACGCCGTTCTCGCAGCTAGTCATCGGATGACAGGTAGGTTATGGATTTCCCTACCTAGACTCTGTGTATATAAGTTATAACTTCATTAATTAGCATCCTTAGGGTTGTTTTTTAGGTTTGAACCCTTAGACCTTATCTTCCTCTTCTATCCGTTTATTTCATGCGTTATTTGTAGTATTCATTGTAATGTTGTACTTTTACCCCTGTGGCCTCGCGTGGCCTTGTATATGCCTCTACACTATAGACGGTGGGATATTTGGGAATGTCCGTGTGTCCCGGACATCGTGATCTTACTTTAGGCTAGTTATCTGTGTTGTTGAGCTGATTGTGCCTGTGCAGGGCCGATAGGAATGTTTTTGAGCCATTGTGGTCAAACTATTGTTTGCCAGCATATCATTCATGTAAAAGTTTTTCCCTGCATGTTTCACTATACTAATTTGGCTTCGGGCCTACTATAAATGATTTTCTAATCTTTGTATGGCCCCGAGGTCCCGTTTTTAGTAAAATGACTATGGAAAGGGTTTTGGTACTGACTTTGATGAAGCCTCTTGGAGTAAAGGGTTATTGCGTTGATTTTTCCACTGATTTTTATACTGATACTAGATCGGCTATGCCATAGTTCTAGAAATGGTTTTCGATGTATCTAGACCTGGATACGTGCTGGGCACCCTGTTTAGGGGTTTTGGAGACTTGATTAATGATTTAGACCCGGATACACATGGGGCACCATTTATAAGAGTTACTAAAGTTTGACTACTATTTTAGACCCGGTTCTATTTTGGGTACGTACTACAGCGTTCCAATTATTGAGTTATGTATTGAGATTCATAGATTTTAGTATGTGGTCTATGAGTAGACCTCCATGGACCCTTCCATTCCTGTGCCAAAGGCTATGGGCCAATGAGTATCCCAGGAGAAGGGGTGTACGGTGTAGTAGAGGTACTCAGGAGAGCCTTCCATGGATCCTGCCTCTATTAGGCCTTTGAGGTACCGGAGGGGGTAACATATGGCACTATTATCAAACTTTGCTTTAACATATCACATCATCATACATCTTGTATTCCGATTACACCCTTGTTTGTTGTGTTCTTAGTGTATGATCTGGTAGGATGGACGGCTGGAGTGTTTGTCTTTACTTGATTGCGTTTCTCATATGTATAGGTAGTCGTTGGGACTGTAGGTAGATTATATTTCTCCTTTCGTATTATAGAGCTTGTTATGGCCTTTGGTCTGGTTCTAGCCTGTTGAGGATCCGATTATTGGATTCTTTGGTTATTAAGAGGCTAGTGGGTCTTTTATTGTTTAGGCACTGTTTATGTGGCCTTCTGAGTGGTTGTGGGTTATCAGATGTTAGTCCTTATCATGATTCTGAGTAGTAGCTTTTGGTTCTTTGGGGCTTAGTTATTCCACCTTAGGGTTGCACTTATGAGATTGATTTTTCCTATGCCTATGTTGAAGTTGGGTTTGTAGTGTGCTTTCATTTAGTTTATTGCTTCTAGCTTGAGTATGTGAATGGATTCCCTTCTTTCCCTTGTTAATTTGAGGTTATAGGTATACCGCACTTCCCTTTAAACACTCTTATTATATATACTGTTGTTGCAAGGATTCCATGTGCGCTCTTCTTTCCTTCACCTATGTTTCTGTGTAATATATATCTTTTGTGCTAGCATGTATGCTTATAACTCTTGGTTGACTATTCTTCGTGCTAGTTTCCATATGATTTACTCTATTGCTTCGGTGACTGTGTATTTCTATTTGCTACTTACTATTTTTATATCGTATATGCGCTCACTCGGCCGATGATGCCTACTGGATACCTATTTCTTAGCAATTAGTGCTCATACTCCATTTATGCATCTTTTTGGTGCAGATATTTGTGTGAGCTTTCACTATTGATTGCGTGGAGACTCATGCAGCTTGGATATTCGAGACTAGGGTGAGCACCTGACGGTCGAGGCTTTACCACGTCTCATCTTTTGTATTGTTACTCTTGTACTTTCGGAGACAGTTGTATGTCTTATTTTGTTACTTCATGCACTTGTACTCTATTAGAAGCTTATGTACTATCGATACCAAGTGTTGGGGTTGGTGTAGTTTCATTATATATATATTCAGGTTGTTGCTTCGGCTTGGTTCTATCTTATATCTGCTTCTGCTTATTTCTTCTTATTGTGCGTATTGGTTATGTAATAGCCTATTACTAATTGTTTCGGGCTATAGGAATTAGTTCGCCTACTGGGGGGTTGTAGGTGACATCATGACCTGCGAAATTGGGTCGTGACAGCTTGGTATTAAAGCCCTAGGTTCATCGGTGTCGTGGTTAAGAAGCAAGTGTTTACATATAGTCTCGCGAATTGGTATGATGACGTCCGTATCTAATCTGCAAGAGGCTACAGTGCATTATTAGGAAAAGTTCCACATTTTTGGTTCTTTATCATGCGCTCCTAGCTCTAATGACTTTTAAACTTTGATTGTTTCATACCTTCCCAGATGCCTAAGATGAGTACGACAGCGGGTGATATCGAGGCTTCTGTAGATATTGCGTCAGTGCTTCCATTAGTGTCCGGATCTCAGGGTGATAGTTTGCCACATCAGTTAGGGGGTTTAGGTTAGTTAGTTGGTTGACTTTGGTCAATATTCGGAAAAGAGGACCTCGGATGGAAATTCCATTAGCTGTGTTAGCTCCGGAATACCAAGTTTGAGTTAGTTAGTTGGTTGGTTAAAATCTCGGGTAAACCAGGCTCATTTCAGATGTTTGGTTGGCGTTAGCTAATGTTGATTTGGATCAACATTCCTCCGAGATGACCTCATATGGATGTTTCATCGATTCCATTGAGTTCGGAATATCATTTCCACTCTAATAGCATTATTGATTTTTGAGTATCGGGTTTTGATTGTGCATGGAATGCCCCGTAGAAGTTTTTAGACTTAGTTGGTTTTGCTGAGTCTGATGTGATGGTATTTTCGGCAATTTGGCCGCGTTTGCGGCTACTGCATTTGCGGTAATTTACCGCATTTGTGGAGTTTTTCTACATTTGTAGTGGTCTGGCTGCATTTGCGAAGTTTTGCATTTACAGTGGTTTTGTTGCATTTGTGGAGGTTACTATTCATCCGTGCCTCCGCATTTGCGATAAAAAGTGTCGCATTTGCTGTGTCTACTGGCAGTGTAATAAAAATTCTTTCCCTTTCATTTTTCCATCATTGTTTCTTACATTTTCCCAACACCAACTTGATAATTCTCTCAACCAAAGTGCTCCCATCAATTATAAGCTTAGGGAATTCGTTTAGTTGATAGATTTTGTCGCTCCCTTATCACTTGGTAAGTTTCTCCTTCCCCAAAGTTTCTTCTTCTCCATTGTTACAAACCTCCATTGTTGTTGATTCCTGAACCTTGGAAAAATTGCTTGTAGAAGCTGCTCGTCTTGGCTTGCATGTTCGCGGATTTGGTGAATTCACTTCTTTTGTGTATTTCATCTCATCGTGGTAAGCGAATTATATATCTTATTTCCGATTTATTCTTGAAATTTCTTCTTTAATTCTTTACTTGAGCGGGCAGTTTTGAGCCCCCTTATCTTGGCTAAATCTGCTCATTTCTGGAGCACACGCCCTTTGGATCGTTGTGATCATTGTGCTTTTTTCCATTTTTGATTTTGGGTTGTGGGTCCCATAGGCCCGCTTTTGACCTAAATTTCAACCCTGCTACACTTGTAGCCATATGGGTATCATTGGTCTTATTTTGACACGTAGATTATTGTGTTGATAGTGTTTTTGCAAATTAGAGCTTCTCAGGGCAGTTCGAGCTTGGACGACGCTGTTCTAGCAGCTAATCGTTGGACGACAGGTTGGTTATGGATTCATAGAGGAATCGTGAGGGAATAATTTATAGAAAAACCCATTATAATTGGATAAGAACCCTAATTTAGAAATTTATAAAGTTAGTTTAGAAGATTGGGGTTGGGCATAAGGGTGAAGGAATTCCCTTATTGAATACCCACATACCTGAATTGAAGCTTTCCTAACTAGGAACTTGGGAATGGAGACTTGAAGATGTAATTCTTAGCTTGAAGCTTAGAGAATGGAGAACCTTTTCTTATCTTGGAACTTGATTGAGAGAATGGAAGTGAACTTATGCTAAGTGGTAATAAAACCCCTTCTAATTTGCCCAAAATGACTTAAATTAGGAGTTAAAGAGTCTGAAAAACTTCTGAAAATTTCATCACAGGCTTCTACGGACATGAATCATGACTCGTGGAATGGATCACGGTTCTTGAAAAGGGTTCATGGTTCTTGGTCAAAGTTTCTGGCCTCTGGACTGATTTCCACGAGTTGGTTTCACAACCCGTGGATCATTTCACGACCCATGGAACCTTCTCATGGTTTTCAGGCCACTTATAAGCTTCTGGACTATTTCCACGAGTTTGTATCATGACCCGTGGAAACTTCCATGACCCGTGGAACCTCCTCATGGTTTTCAGGTAGAAAAAATGATTTCCACGAGTTGGTTTCACGACACGTGGAAACATCCACGACCCGTGGAACCTTCTTGTGGTTGTTGTCTGTCATTTTGATAGAAAGACACCCTTTAGTAAGACACTGATAACTTTTTACTTCGGACTCGTATTAAGGCATGGTTGGTGGAGTTGGAAAGAAGATTCAAAGACCTTTAATTTGGTGGGTACTAGGCCACCTAACTCTTTATATTCTAGGAGTTATGATTGTTTGAATTTGACCCTTGAAAAATCTTACACTAAAACTCAATCGGTAAGGAAGCTTTCAACTCAACTTTGAGCTAGAGGTTCTTTATGACCCTAATTCATATCTAATACACCTTTAAAACTTCAGAATAAGTCTTAATACTTAGATACATAGAAAATTTATCTAATTCGAGTCTAACAACATATGAAGAATGATTCAGATTTGTCTTACAATTTCTGGGGTGTTACAATATCTCCCCCTTGGGATCATTCGTCCTCAAATGAAGACTTCTAAGTTGAGAGTGGAGGGGGAAAGGGTTGAAATCCCATCAACTGAGTTTTAAAAGATGAAGTATTTACATGATAACTGATCTCCTACTGAATTATAAACTGAGTTAAATTCATGAGGCATGTAAGCATACTGAGGGAATGAGAACAACCGATCGTACTTGAAACTGAATGGCTAACATGATAAATGAAAAGGACATCAAACTGAGAGAGGTAACTATACGAGAAAACCATTCTCCTTTAAACTAAACTCACTACCTTGGACTAAACTGAATGTAAGGCCTTCTAGCCTTAGGAATTATTATCGATAGGTCTGAACTGATCTGATATGAGGAGTCTAGTATTCTTGCAAGTTTAAGCTACTAGACCTAAGATATGGGCACCCTGGTCTAGGAGTAAGAAAAAACTATTCTTGCCTTAATTACTATGGTTGACAACTCTTAAGCTTAGAAAAACCTTTCAACTACACTAACCCCTATGAATACCAAGGTCTGAGTGTAACTACCTACTTTCACTATGTTCAAGCCTATCTTGACTAAATCTCTTACATCTAGAATGACCTCCCAAGAATGATATTCCTCCTTATCACAAAAATCAACTAAGCTTAAGCTATAATCAATGGTTCACTAGGCACACGAAGCGAAAGCCCACCTGTATTTCATCATTACTTTTAAGCCTATCATTATGATCACCCTATGGTTTATAGCTCATACTATCCAAGACTTCTCCTCTCTTCGTAGCATATCTAGGAGTTGTAACTTAAAGAACTTCTACAAAGGGACATACCAATATTCCTCATTTAACTATTTCACATGAAAAACCCTCACCTAACTTTTCTTCCGAGCTTACAACCTACTACTTCCCATCCAGACTACTACTTAGCTTCCTCTACTAACAGCTATGAAAACACAAGCCAAGATCACTAAGAGAATAGGGTGGGATCATGAATATCACAAATGAAGGAATACTGATCGGTTTTGACTTACACTTAGCGTGGTCTAGACACTCAAGATGAGGCTTGGGGGAATCGAGCACAATAGGCATGAGCACTTCACATACTGGGCATGTAAGACCTGAATAGTGGGGATCACCACCCCTCATCATTAAAGGCAAGGGTCAAGGGATTTAAAGTAAGGAAATCATAAGCGTGAATCATTTTAAGAATCATGTCTGAGCAAATACATGGCGTAGCATGATTTGATTAGCCAATAAGACATTTTTGAAGACTGACTGAGTAAACATAACTGAGCATACTGTGAGGCATGAGTTCACATAAATAACGAACCTCCAGGCACAAAGGTGGGATTTATGAAATGTAAGAGTAAGACCAGAATCGTTGTCTAAAGCAATCACTTGTCATTCTAGAAGCTAAATATGAGCATGAATTTGAATGGGGTGCGTAAATTTGAAATAGGACCATGGCGCTGATACAAAAGGCAGACAAAAGGTATCGTTATTGCAGAAGTATACTAATGACACTAGGATGGAATTAAGCTTCTGCCTCCCCTCCTAACTTTGTTCTAACACCCAACAACATCACTACCTAAGCCTCTAAAATCTGACTGATTGAACATCCCACAATCTCCCCTCTAGATTCATGCTACCCTTCTAAGTCTATGGACTTCTCACCCATCTCTTAAAGGAATTATGATCATTTTACCCTAACAGAACATACACTACTCCAGAATCTATCACGAATACCCACTTCCTTCTATAGTCTATGATTATCCTTCTCCTAAAAGTCTAGGCCTCAAACCTCCTATCCTCCACTCAATTCTAGGTCAATACAACTCACTACCAAACAAGAATAGAGGTCTGGGGACTATGGATGCATAAAGGAAGAAAATTTAGTGACGTACCTGACTCAACCTCTGGAGGAATACCCTGACCCGGCTGGCTAGGCAATGAAAGGAATTGGTTCTTGAGCTGAACACCACCGTTGCTCCGCATAGACGACGGGCAATCCCTGATCCTATGGCCTAATTGTCCACACCTAAAACACCTCTTTGTGCCCATAAGGCACTCACCTATATGAAACTTACTGCAACTACTATAACAAGGGTACCTCAAGGTCTTCGGAGCCCTGTCGTGACAAGACTGAGAATCAAGGACAGGTGTGCTAACTGAAGATGGGGTTGGTCCAGATGACCTCCTCTGAGAAGACGATTGGTGCCATGTTCTGGTCTTCTTGTTCTTCCTCTTACTCTTCCTCTTCTTCAGTTTCTCTTTCTCATTCAACTGAATAGTCATGGCTTGAGCCAACATATAGATGGCTTCACAAAATTATGCATTCGTAACCTCATGATCCGGAGTGATCAGATTAGCATTCCTCGTGGGGTTTCTTCATGAAGACATTATCTGAAATGTGTACGAAATGGATTATAAGGGTAAATAGAGTCAAACTCTATCGCAAGATAGTGAACATGAAAGAAGTGAAGTTTTTTTCCTAAAATATCTCATAGCCTCCCTCTCATAAGTGTGGCGCGCTTCACACCCATGAAAGAGACTCTACTTGATGCGGCTATCAGACATCCTAGGACTCTTGAACCTGATGCTCTGATACCAAGTATGTCACACCCCGAGCCTACCCCTGGACATAACACGGGACCCAAGATCACAAGTGATCTCAAGATAACCCTCTGGCATTAGCATGACTTAAAAATAGAACAAAATATAAGAACGGAAGCTTCACTGAAGTAATGAGCAACTCGAACCGCTATATAAATAAAAGTCTAAGAGTGACGATCCAAATACAACTGAACATCTGACTCTATGTCTGAAAGCCTGTACTACTGACAAGCTGTTGGGACAAGCCCTTAGCTTAATCTAAATACTGAAATTCTAAATAAACAAAATAAATGTTGAAATGAAACTAAACTCGTAGTCCTCGAAGGAGGAGGACTCACCAAGCTAGCTGGGTGTGCTACTTATCTACTAACCACGAACTGGGAAGCGGGCTACAGGATCTACATCATAATAGGATGTAACACAAAGAAGTATGCGGTTAATACTATGGAATGTACTGAGTAAGTGAGCGATGCATGAACATGATAAAAATAGTTTAAAACATTCTTTAAAAGGAACTTATTACATAAAGAGGGGACATAAGTAAATACCAAGATAAAAGACATAAAACATGAAATAAAGTTTAAATCAAAGTATAGAATCATATAACTTTATAGTGGAAAATAATCATGCGAGAGTTTCTCTTAACCGACGTTAAACAATGTTAAGCTACATGGAGTCCAGTATTGTGGACCCACACTGAAAAGGGTTGTCCTAACCGGCCAAAGTTAGAGTCATGTAATTAAGATCCTGTCATAATAAGCCACAGAAGGCAACCTATGGTGGCACATAGTTTTAGGACTAAGGGTACTCTTACATGGTCCAACTAGGTGCTAAATACTACTCCCAAAACAAAGATATATATATATATATATAGCATGAGGCTCACATACATGTGGCATATCTGATGCCAAACTTGTTCATAACGTGTTCATAACTTGTTCATACCCCGAATCATCATACTACTCATAAATATTGGTTTAGAAATCAATTCATCAGCATTGATGGAACATCGGGTGTCTTGTCTTGCATAATACTTCATAACATGGAAAATTTGCATGACTCTAGTTCAATTTCATAATACATATATTTTCATAGAACATACGAACTAGGCATGCACTTGCTTGAAATTCATGAAAATATACTATTAAATACTAAGTTTACTTGAAGACATGCAATCCAAAGGAATCATTCTTAAATTCATGCTTAATATATGGTCTTGTGAAAACACTTACAAAACTTCAATTAAAGCATGGGTAATAGATGAGAAATCATGTATTGGAGCTTTAAAACAAAATCCATAACTTTTCCCCAATTTGGGTAAGAAACCCTAATTTCATAAATTGGAGAAAGATTATCCTTAAAATCATGAATAGGAAACCACTTACAAAAATCAATGCCAAAATCATGTAATTTGGAGTTAGAATTCATAGAGGAATTATGAGGAAACAATTTATAGAAGAACCCATGAGAATTGGATAAGAACTCTAATTTAGAAATTCATAAAGTTAGTTTAGAAGATTGGGGTTGGGCATAAGGGTGAAGAAATTCCCTTATTGAATACCCACATACCTGAATTGAAGCTTTCCTAACTTGAAACTTGAGGATGGAGACTTGAAGATGGAATCCTTATCTTGAAGCTTGGATAATGGAGACCATTTTCTTCTCTTGGAACTTGATTGAGAGAATGGAAGTGAACTTAGGCTATGTGGGAATAAAACCCCTTCTAATTTGCCCAAAATGACTTAACTTAGGAGTTAAAAGAGTGAGAAATTACAAAAATACCCCAATGAAAAGAGTCTGAAAAACGGCTGAAAATTTCATCACAGGCTTCTATGGACATAAATCACGACTCGTGGAATGGATCACGGTTAGTGAAAAGGGTTCGTGGTTTCTGGGCAAAGTATCTGGCCTCTGGACTGATTTCCACGAGCTGGTTTCATGACCTGTGGATCATTCCACAACCCGTGGAACTTCCTTGTGGTTTTCAGGCCACTTTTAAGCTTCTGGACTATTTCCACGAGTTGGTTTCACAACCCGTGAAAACTTCCACGACCCGTGGAACCTCCTCATGGTTTTTAGGTAAAAAAAATGATTTCCACGAGTTGGTTTCACGACCCGTGGAAACTTCCATGACCCGTGGAACCTTCTCGTGGTTGTTGTCTGTCATTTTGATAGACATACACCCTTTAGTAAAATACTGATAACGTTTTACTTCGGACTCATATTAAGGCATGGCCAGTGGACTTGGAAAGAAGATACAAAGACCTTTAATTTGGGGAGTACTAGGCTACATAACTCTTTATATTCTAGGAGTTACGATCGTTTGAAGTTGACCCTTGAAAAATCTTGTACTAAAACTCAATCGGTAAGGAAGCTTTCAACTCAACTTTGAGCTAGAGGTTCTTTATGACCCTAATTCATATCTAATACACCTTTAAAACTTCATAATAAGTCTTAATACTTAGATACATAGAAAATTTATCTAGTTCGGGTCTAACAACACATGAAGAACGATTCAGATTTGGCTTAGAATTTCTGGGGTGTTACATGATTCTTCTTCTGAGTTCATAAAGATAATATGATATTTATTTTAATGGTCTTGAAGCATTAAAATAGTAAGTACAAGAATATAAGAACAACTAATATGATAATTAAATACTCGAATCAATCGTCTACTACAATAATCATGCAACTAGCTACAATAATTTTAGAACAAGAAGTTTAACTCCACGTATACATGGAGCAATTATGACAATTAATCCAAAGAAAAATATAAAAATAAATAATAAAGGAGAAGAAAATATGAACAAAATTTTTGGCCTCCACGGTGCTCCTAGCTCTTCCTAAGTTTTATATTGTGCAAAAATCATTCTTATGGATTATTTTAGGTGTAAAACACCTTCAAATAAAATAGTTGAGTCTAAAATAAATTGGAAAAAATCAAAATCTGAAATGGCTTCCTTCACGCCCGCCTATGAACGCGTCCATCTGTTGCTGCACCACATTTTCCAGTGAATTCAATTTTTATTGCTAACAGTCTTCATATTGATGGCAATCAAGGTAATACTTTTTCTTTTTAATTGCATTGTTGCATGTTTATATTATTATATTGAATTTAATCTATTAAACTGCCTGCTTTATTTTCTTATATGATTTTTTATTTTTAATTTATTTTTGCTCCAAATCTCATTTTCTTCACATCGTTTTAATCATACACATAAAAATATTCAACATAAGAATAATTCATAAAATTAATGCTAAAAATGATAATTAAAAGACTGATTATGAGATAAATAATACTCCCTCTGTCCCATTTTATATGAGTTACTTTGTCTTGGCACGGACTTTAAGAATGAAAGGAAGACTTTTGAAACTTGTGGTCTAAAATGAGTCTTAGATATTTTTGTGGTTGTAACTCATTTCATTAAGGGTAAAATGGGCATTTTAAAGTTAAATTGTTACCAAACGTAGAAATGTCTCATTCTTTTTGGGATTGACTAAAAAGAAAAGTGAGTCGTCTAAAGTGGGACAGAGGGAGTAATTAAATATATGTATTTTTGAGACTTTCTAATATGTTGTTCTCGAGATAATTTTGTGGTAAAATATATTATATGTTTGTATAGAGTTGCATTATCCTAAATCATTAAGTGCTTTCATATTAAAGTTGGTAATCTATTTCATGTGCATCAAAAAAAGGCTTCTAACTCGACTTACTTCTGCATCCTCTCTCCGCTCAATCTAGAACCATAATGTCAATAGGTTAATTATGTTCTTGAAGCAATCTCTGTAATATATGATCACCCATTGTCTATCTTTTCACATTTTAATTAATTTTATTGGATGGTGATAAGGATTGACGGAAATATTATAGACTGTGAGACATGGCATATTGGATTGTTTTCAAGAGATATCCTCAAGAAAATGGAGCTAAATGGATTATTTTTTAGTACAATTCATACATAATATGTACACGAAGAGATATGCAAAATTTGGTCATTTGGAGAAGTACTCTTATATAAAAAAATGTTTGAGTCTGGTATATGTCGGATGTTGTTGCACACTCTACACTTATAAATACATTTGTTGTAATAAACTCTCATAGTGTTTTTTTTTGTTTTTCATGTATTTAGACAATGTTGTCCCTTTTTGTAGTTGTATTTTGGCATTTGTGATCTGTAGGAGTGGGTGGAATAATATTTTGTGGTGTTCGTTTAGATTTTATGCGAGTTTTTCCTTTTGGAAGGTTTTAAATTTGATATGATTGATTTTAGTCAACATTTGGAGTTTGGAGCATCATATGAGAATTTCTTTAGTTTTATTAGCTCTAGAATGCTATTTTTGGGCTAGTAGCAATATTGGTTTGGGTCCCGAGGCAATCTGATGCATTTTGAGTCAGTGGTTGGAAAGTTAGAAGTTTTGGCCTAGAGTTGACTTCATTCAACATTCATTGATAATGACCTCTATTGGTAAATCCAATGATTCCATTGATTTTAGAATATAAATTTTGGTCTAGTAGCATAGTTAATTCGTATTCACGAGATTCTGAATGAATTTTGAGGGCCTGATCGGTGAATTTTTTTTTGCTTTTTATTGTTGGTGCCCAACTGCTGTGCATCCAAGCTCCCTTTTTCGTTTTCGCGAGCCTCTTGTTATGTTTTTGAAGAAGTATTTTATCTGACCTTCTCTTAGCAATGGAGGGCCCACATTTCATAAAGGGTAAATTGTGGGTCGGGGATGGGTCATCAATCGTTCTTAGTGAATGCGAGTGGGTTATAGTGAACATGATAAACCTGGTCGGGCAGTGTCATTCGTGACGTGGTGGTCAGCGAATGTAATGAACAAATCCCTAGGAACAGATTTAAATTTTCATTTTTGCCATAGACCCTATAACCCAATTAATCGAGCTTTGGAACTCGATTTTGGGAGATTCAAAGGGGAATTTTCATGATTTCTTCATTGGGTAAGTTTCTTATACTACTTTTACGCTTTTCCCAATGATTAGTTCATGATTTCATCTTCAAATCTTTATTTTTTAACTTAAAATTTTGAGAGTTTCTCGGTAAAGTTAAAAATTGATATTTTGATGATTTCAAGCTCGATTTTTAATCCCATTTTTTATGAAATTTCATATTCGAACTCCTTAAGCTTTCGATAAATTAGTTTTTTAATAAAATTCTAATTTTAGCCTTGTGAATTTGGGGTTGACTTTTGGACCTGGATTAAAACATAGCAATATGAGTATTGTTTGACTAGTGTTTACGCGTTAAACTTATTTTTGATAGAGTGGTTGCATTTTGAGACTATTTATAAAGGAAAGGCTCAAGTGTGATGGGATTGATTCTTGTTGTTCTACTTTGAGATAGGTTATGACTTAACTTTTTTCAAACTTTATTTAGGTGGGGACTTATAGTGTAAAGGATGCTATGGGTTGGGTAAATTCTTGGATTTGTTATATTAAATGAGATGGATCATTGTATGATGCCCAGTTTGGGATTTATATTATTTTGGGTAATAAGGACATAGATTTCTAACCTTATATTGAGGCTCGTAGCCCATTTTCATGGATTTTATAGTGATTCTGAAGTTTGGACATATCTGTTGTATGTGACTTATTTTTACTTTTGTGTTCATGTATATTCATTCATCTCATGAAATATGGAAACC
Source organism: Jaltomata sinuosa (assembly GCA_003996215.1). Classification (NCBI taxonomy): domain Eukaryota; kingdom Viridiplantae; phylum Streptophyta; class Magnoliopsida; order Solanales; family Solanaceae; genus Jaltomata; species Jaltomata sinuosa. Next base: position 239,048 of record QJPP01000214.1, on the reverse strand, counting down.
AAAAATTTGAAAGAAGTGTTTGGAAAAATTCTGATTTTAGTCCCAGGTATGATACTTGGAAGTCCAATTCAACTTTTAACATGATATATCGATCTCGTGAATCCCCCATGGGTCCTACTTTTGCAGCAAACCACTGGAGGGGGTGTATATCAGTAGGCATTGGCCGTTGGATTTCATTCCATATCATTGCATTGCATTATCATTTGGATTGTCGTTTGATTGAGATATACCGTGTTATTATTGATACTAAACTACTGAGACTTTTTTGCATGCAGAGTTATTTTAGTATATTTTATTCAGTATAGTAACTTCTTATGCTCAATCGGCCTATGATGCCTATTGAATACAAGTGGATCATCCTCACCCCTACTTTTTTGCATCCTTATGATACAGATCCTAGTACGAGTGGACAATGCAACCCTTTATTTGTGTGGGCTTCTATGGATTTGAACCATCAGTGAGATCCTACTTTGGAGGCTTCCCTGGCTTTTTCCATTTACTTATGTCTTTTCTTACCTTTTAGATAGTCTTGTATTGGTTTTTTGACACATTGTATTAGAGTTCCTCATGTACTTATGACTTCTGAGTCATGGTATTGATAGTACCTTGTATGGTATTAATATTAGTGGTTTCAAGACTTTGTATTTATCTGTTGTGTTATTTTCCTTAATTATTGCATTTACTGCATTTGTTTAGTTTGGCTTACCTACCACAGTTTGGGTAGGTTAGGTGCCATCACAACCCTTTGATTTATGGGTCGTGACGAGTTGGTATTAGATCCAGGTTCACCAGTCTCATGCGTACAAGAGCAAGTTTTTAGTGGAGTCTCATGGATCGGTATGATGACATCCATATCCATATTCGGTAGACTATCATATATTCATAAGAAAAAAACTATTCTTTGATTCTATATCATGCGATTTGTTCACTCCGTGAATTCTACACTTCTATTTCATTCTATAATAGATGGTGAGAACAAGGTCAGTTGCTACTGATGATGGTGCCTCTTCACCCACTGTTGGGGATCTAGTTAAGGGTTGAGGCAGGGGTCAAGGATGTGGTAGAGGTAGTGCATATGGTGCAGCACCGGCTAGGGGATGCGCCAGAGTGGCATCTCCTGAGCCATAGATCGAGTTTGAGGATTAGGATTATGAGCTAGAGGATGTGGGACAAGCTCATGTTCCACCAAAATTTATAGCTACCCCAGTGTTAGAGGATACTATGGTAAAGATTTTGAGTTTCTTCGAGGGTATGGCTCAGACAGGGGTTTTGTGTGTCACTCATGATGGATCATAGACTAGAGACAGGGTTCAGCCTCTTGAAAGGGCACTGGTTTAAGGTTTTCAGACTCTTGGAGCAGAGCCTATTGCTATTGTGGCCTCCCATATTGATGCATTACCAGTCACACTGTTTCTCTATCGATTATTGCTAGGCCAGTGATAACAGTTGAGGAGTAGAAGATGTTATATAGATTGGGTTCTCCCAACATCACTAGGGCACCTAGAGAGGATGCATATAAGTTCTTGGTCAGTTGCAAGGAGAGGTTACATAACCTTTAGTTGTTTGAGTTTTATGGTGTAGATTATACTAACTATGAGATGGTTGGAGTAGTGAATTAGTGGTTGACATCTTACCTTGGTTGTAGACCAGCAGGTTTGCCTCCTGTGTCTTAGGCATAGTTTTCCAAGGTTTTCCTTGGGAAGTATGTGCCTCACAGCTTGAGGGAGAGTTTGAGGGACGAGTTTGATAGCTTAGAGTACGGTACCATAACAGTCACTGAGTACGAGACAAGGTTTTGTGCCTGTCTAGACATGCCTTGATGAGTATCCCACCAAAGGAGGAGCGAATTTAGAAATTTGTGAAGGGATATTCCATTTCAATTTGCTACAGCTCAGTTAGTGACTACTAGGGGTACTTTTCAGTATAAACTGGATCATGCTAGATGTTTTGATGGCATTCATTATGATGCTTATGGAGATAATGGCAAGAGGGATAGTAGCCATAGTGGTTTCAGGGGTTCATCATTTTAGGGCAGAAACTTCTCAGTTAGGGTTCAATGTTATTAGCAAGGCAGACCGGTTTAGGCAGCATTGCAGTCTGTGGATGGGGGTTATTTTAGGGTGAGTGCTCCAAGTAGGCAGAGATAGGGACAGATGTCTAGAGGTTCCCATTCCAGGTTATCAGGTCGCAATGCATATTTTGGCTCATCTGGATCTTCCTACAATCCTACTTCAGGTTGTGGGGGCTTTGAGTATGGAATGCCTGATCAGTTTGCCAAAGAGTTCCCCAGGAAAGGGTAGGCTTATCCATAATAGGGTTGTCAAATGCAGACTTTTAGGGCACCAGCACCACTAGCTAGAAGGGTTGCGCAGGGTGGTTGAGATGGTTCTATGGGTGCTGGGAGTGGAGTCCCAGTGGCTCGTGGAGGTGGTCATGTAGTTGCTCAGTCCGGGGCCGATATGGTCATTATTACATATTTCCAGGGAGATCCGAGGTGGAGGCCTCTAATGTAGTTATTATAGGTATCATTCTTGTTTTCCAATGGCCTGCATACATTATTATAGGTATCATCAATGTTTGCCATCAACCTATATACATTATTATAGGTATCGTCCCTGTTTGCCATCGGCTTGCTTCAGCACTATTTGATCCTGGTTCCATTTATTTGTGTGTGTCTGCATATTTTGCTTTGTGTATTTATATGATATGTGAGTCCCTTGGTATATATATATATTCATGTTGCTACCCAAGTAGGTGATTCTTTAGTGGTGTATTAGGTATACCGACCCTATGTTATGACTCTTTTGGGGTATGATACCTGGGTAAACTTGATTACCCTTGACATGGTAGATTTTGATGTTATTTTTGGGTATGGATTGGTTCTCCCCACATCATGCTATTGTGAATTATTGAACCAAGATTGTTACTTAGGTTATGCCAGGCGTGCTGATGTTGGAGTTGAAGGGTACTCAGGGTTCATACTCTAAGAATGTTATTTCTTTTCTTAAGGCTCAACGGATGGTTGAGAAAGGGTTCTTTTCATACTTGGTGTATGTATGTAATACTAGTGTTGACTCACCTCCTTTGGAGTCAGTGAAGGCGGTGAGAGAATTTAAAGATGTGTTCCCTATGAATCATTTAGGTATTCCTTTGGATAAGGACATCGATTTTGCTATGTGGAGCCTGGCACCTGGCCCATTTCCATTCCTCCATATAGGATTGCTCTAGTAGGGTTGAAGGATGAGCTTCAGGATTTGTTTGGTAAGGGTTTCATTAGACCTAGTATTTCTCCTTAGGGTGCTACAGTGTTTTTTGTAAATAAGAAGGATGGATCTATGCATATGTGTATTAATTATCGACAGTTGAACAAATTTACCATCAAGAATAAGTATCCTCTTCCATGCATTGACGATTTATTTGACCAGCTTTAGGGTGCTTCAGTGTTCTCAAAGTTTAACTTGAGTTCAAGGTACAATCAATTGAGAATTAAGGCTTTGGATATCCCTAAGACAATTTTCAGGACCCGATATGGTCATTATGAGTTCTTGGTAATGTATTTTGGGTTGACTAATGCCTCGATGACATTTATGGAGTTGATGAATGGGTTTTTCTGACCGTACCTTAATTACCTTGTGATTTTTTTTATTGATGACATCTTAGTGTATGCCAAGAATGAGACAGATAATGTGAAACATTTGAGGTTGTACTCCATAGATTGAGGGATGAGAGATTGTATGCTAATTTCTCAAAGTGTGTGTTTTGGCTTAGTTCTGTGGCATTTCTAGGACATGTTGTGTCCAAGGTTGTATGGTTGATTGATAAGTTAGTAATCTACCAACTTATTTAGCTCGTAAGCATAATTCATAGCCTCAATCTTGTGCTTATTAGATGGATTTTAAGCCTTTTGTCTCTTATATGAAGAAATTCCTAGGATTTGAAGCAAAACAAGGATTGGAACCCAAAACACAAGGAAATAAGGAAAGAAAAACCAAATAAAGGAACAAAAAAAAGTCAAGTTGAAAGTGCAACTGCGAAACGTAAGAGGCCACCTGCGTGCCGCAACTGCACCGCAAGTGGAAAGCAAAAGTGAAGCCCAAGAGTTGAAGCCTGCACTTGAGGTGTGATATGCAATTCCCTACCTGCAAAATGCTAGTTAAAAGCAAGTCAGAGATAAAGCACTGGCAACCAAACCACAAGACATGAGAGCGACGGATGGAGACTTGCGGCTGTAAGTCTAACGCAAGTGCCTGAGGGGTATTTTTGTCCAAAACTTTTCAAGTGTGTTTCAAGGATTTTGAGGAAATTTTTTGGGGATATGTACACATACTTTTTATTCAGCAATTTCCTTTTTGGTTTTTGGAGAGAAGTACACTTGTGAATTCATCTTCTCTATTCTTGGTGAAAACTGCATTGTTGAGCATACTAAGCTTGGATTTGAATTTGATTCCTTGTTATGGAAGGAATTGAAGTTATCCTACATGGTATAATTTCTTTCCCAATATTATGAGTAGCTAAATTTATATCTAGGGGTGTGTGCATAATTGGTGTATAAATTGTGATTGGGTATCAATTATTTGTGTTTAGAATTGGTTATTACATGTGGATCCATTGAATTCTTTAAGTTCTAATTATAAAATTGATGATTGAAAACATTGCTTGAGTTCTCTAATTTTGATCTTTCTTGAGAAAGAGGATTATAATTGGGTAAGGATTTATGGTAAGAATTTGGGAATTTCCCATCTAAGGCTTGAGGCTAGAGATAATATTACTCACTTTAGCTAATTAATTCATTAATTATGAAGGCTTTGGAGTTTGAGATAATCCAAAGTATATATGCTTGTTGGTCGAGAGACAATTAGTATAACCCATACCAAGGCTATCCATACCATAATCAAGTATAAGCCAAGTATTTAATCCCAATTATAATTGATTACCCCATTGCAAGCACATCCCTAACTTCCTAATCTTGATAAACCTCGATAATTGTGTTAACTTGATATTTTTCTCTCTTGATATAATTACTTGTTTAAATCAACCCCAAATTTTACTTTGTTGTATTTTTGCTACAATGTGCTAACTTCAGTGAACTGCATTACAAAATTTGGTTCAATCTCTAACTAATCTCTGTGAGATCGACCCCGACTCTTGAGTTGGGTAATTATATTGTACAATGACAGTGTACACTTTCTCTGAGTGAGAGGTGGATTTGGACATTATGAATTTTTGCACCATTGTCGGGGATTGGTTTTGATTATCTTATTTTGTGTGTTGATTAACTTTAGTTTTGCGCCTTGTTTTACTTTACCTTGTTTTTTTTTCTTCGTGATAGGTGAAAATATGAGTCAAGCTAGAGAGAATTCTAGTGTTGATAGTTACATAGACGATGATGACACGATGGCTGATGCGGGTATAGCAAGTGTAATTCGCCTACCTCCAATGATGGAAAATGCAACCTTTCATGTTACTAGCACCATGCTACATCTCTTACAAATAAAGGGTCTCTTTGGTGGTCTCCCACATGAAGACACAAATCGCCATATAATGAACTTCACAGAGATTTACCAACTATTTCATATAACCAAAATCACCCAAGAGTCAATCCTGTTGAGGTTATTCCCTTTATCCTTAACAAGAGAAGTAACGACATAGATAGAGGAGCTCTTTGAAGGCTCTATTACCTCATGGAATGAACTCACTGAAGCCTTTCTTGATTGGTTATGAAATAACTAACTTTAGACAATTACTAGGTGAAGCTCTATATGAAGCATGGCTGAGGTTTAAGAAGAAAGTTATCCAATGCTCAACTCATGGCATGATCGATGGTGTGTTGCTCTAACATTTTTATAGGTCTTTGGACTCGATTAACAAGTCCGTTGCAAATAATTAGGCTTGTGGACCATTGATGGACAAAACTTTTGGATTTTCCAAGGCTTTGTTAGATAGGATGGAGAAGATCAATCATTCATGGCATACTTGAGATGCTGATGTGGCAATGTGTGTCACCTAAGGAAAAATATCTAAAGAGATGAGGCAAAAGGAGGAAGAGAAGGAAGAAACAATGGCAAAGATAATGACACAAATTCAGTTGCTTGCAAAGCATGTAATGGGGATTGGGACAAGATTGTGAATGCTATTGTCACCCAAGGAGCTAGATCTCATGAAGAGAATGGCTCATATGCTTTGTTTGATGAGAAATCACACTATATTTCTAATCAAGTGGCAGGTTCTCATCCGGGTTACCAAGGTGCAAACCAAGGCCTTGGCAACCAAGGGATGGGAACCAAGGTTGGAATAAAGAGAGGGATGCACCTTGTAGAGATTGTGAGAGAGATAGAGATCACGACACAAATTGGAGGCACCATGATTGAGAAGAGGATAGGTACAATCACCAGAGTACAAATCCATATGTTCCCCTCCAAAAGTTGACGCAACTCCCATTCAAATGGGTGTTGGAGATCCTATTTGTTCTAAAATTAAAGGGATGTCGGCAAGGGTCTTGAAGAGAGTGGAATCTACGAATGTTAGTGTTCGGGAATTGAAGAGTGAGGTCTCTACACTCACTCAAATGATGATTTCCCATTCAAATTTCATCAAACACCTTAAAGCCCAAATGAATCATATGTCAGCTCAAATAAACCCAAGGCTTAAGAGTACATTTCCTAGTGATACACTCCCTAACCCAAAAATTGATGGCCATTGCATGGCAATTAACACAAGGAGTGGAAAAGTACTTGATGGTTTGGTTGATGAAGCTGATAATGTTGTGTTGAAAATAAGATAGGTGAGAGTCGTAAAGTTGTGGTGAAGCCTATTTAACCTTTGTTGGATGATGACGAGTTTGAATTTTGATGTTGAGAGTCCGAGTGTGGCAGAAGATAAGGTAGATCCTCTTTCGCATGTTGTGATTGACATTGAAGAGGAAAAAGAGGACAATGTTGTGAAAGCTCCATTCCCAATGCCTAAAAGTCCTCCTTCTTTTCCCCAAAGATTGATGAAAAATAAGGAGGACGCTCGAATCAACAAGTTTTTTGAGATGTTTAAAAAATTGTCCGTGAACTGGTGGAGGCCTTGTTACAAATGGTGGTCTATGAAAAATATATGAGAGATATTTTGACCAAGAAAAGGCATGTCAAAGTTAAAGCCGTAAAGATGTCACATCACTGTAGTGCCATTGTGGTTAGTAACTTGTATTCAAAAAGGGAGGATTCGGGAGCCTCTGCCATTCCTTGCACCATTGGAGTATATCAATTTTCCAAAGCCTTATGAGACCTAGGGGCAAGCATAAACTTGATGCCTCTTGCTATTTTTAAGAGATTAGGATTAGGGACTCCCAAGCTGACTCGAATGAGGTTACTCATGGTGGACATATCTATTAAGCGCCTGGTGGGAATTCTATTTGATGTATTGGTGAAGGTGAACAAGTTTATCCTTCTAGCCAATTTCATAGTATTGGATTGAGAAGTAGACTTTGAGGTGCCCATTATCTTGAGGTGACCATTCTTAGCCACGGGCCGAGCCCTTGTTGATGTATAGTTTGGAGAGCTAAAGTTTTGTGTTGGCAAAAAAAGAGGTTACCTTTAAAGTATGTAAATCGATGAAGCCACCAGATTAATTTCATGTTTTCTCCATGATTGAATAGGGTGAGGAGTTGGATGAGGTGATGTGTGAAGGAGAATTTGGAGGAGAGTCATTTGAGAAATGTCATGCAAATTGTAAAGAGCTAGTTGTATGGGACCCCAAGAATATCTATCTTGGCCCTAACGACACCTTCCCAATTGCCACCTCCAAAGAGTTAAGGATGACACCTTCCCAATTGCCACCTCCAAAAAGTTAAGGATAGGGAAAAAATAAGTTTTGGTGAACATCTTGAAGAAGTAAATCTGATACTTTTCATGGATAATAGCCGATCTTCTTGGTCTCCTGTTAACGCTCAAACACACTCTCCAATAAGAGGTGATTGCAATCGTCAGAGCAAAATAAAATTTATATTCTCAACAGGAGTCAGGGTCGATCCCACAGAGAATGGTTATGAAGAGTCGCCAAGAGATTATCAGATATCAGTCAAGAAGAGAGTAATTGTTAAAATAATATATAAAGTCAATTGGGGGAAATAGGGAATTGGGAATCTTTTACAATTGCAATTCGAACAAGAAAATAAACTAACAAGGGGTTTGTATCAAATGAGAGAATGACTAGGGGTATGTTTCTGATGGGATTCAAAGTTAGTTAGGGTACTTGCTTAATTATTCGAATTCTTAATAAACGATATGAGTAGCATTGGTCTTAGTCATGAATGTCAATCTTTCGAAATATTCAAAACAACCAATTCAAGCTTAGGGAAGTCACAATATTTCGAGCATAGACTCTTAAATGGGTGTTTTCTAGCGATTAAGTTATTTCTAGCCTCAATCTAGGTGGAAATCCCAAGTATCCACTATTTAATTCTCATACAAAATCATGAACTCCTCTTTCAAGAAAGAACACAGCCAAGTATACTCAACCAATGTTTGCAACCATCAATTTTATAGTTAAAACATGGAGAATTCAATGGACCCATATCAATTTAGCAATTATAAGAACATTTATGCAAGACCCATAACCAAATTCTAATACCCATCATACACATACCCATATACAAGGAAATTAGCCACTCATACTAAGGAAATAAGAGTTTATACCAAATGGGTAGTTTAAATTTCCATTAATAATTGTGCCAATATCCAATATCCAAGTTCAACATGTATAATAATGGTGGAATCTCAAGGTAGAAGATGAGAAATATCAAGTACACCCACTATCTTCCTAGGGAAACTCTCTCTATGGAAAAATATTCAAAATTATGTAAAAAACGATCAGGTACAATTCCCAATTCGAGTTTTAGAAGGTTCACAAAGTGTCATATAAAAATGGACAAAAATGGTCCTTGGGCATGGTGGGACGCGATGTGCGATCGCACCACACATTGTGTGCATCACACAACTCTTATTCTCAGACCAATGACTTAAGTTGATGTTCGGGTGTCATGCGAAGCAAGGTGCGGTCTACACTAGACGTTGTGCGCATCACACGGCAGCTGCACCTCTCGACAAATTCATCTTTTTTTTTATCACCTATACACTTCAACTCCTTTTGAGCTATTTTGGATCCATATCCTTATTTTCTACTTGTGACCAAGAGTACCTGCATTTGCATCAATAAAGGAAGTAAGTATATCTAAATCTTAAGCATAGCAATAATTTATGAATAAAAGGCTTAATAAGTTGGTATATTACCAACTTATCAAACCCTAAAACTTGAACTATTGCTTGTTCTCAAGCAAGATACTCACAAAGTAAGGAATGAATCATGCTATAAAACACATGGGTTGCACACAAGATTACTCTACTCTAAAAACTAAGAAAAACAACAAACCAAAAGATTCTAACAAAAAGAGTCAACTACCATGGTCATCTCAATTTGAACCACCATATTCTCAAGGCAATTGCTCATTCCAAAACATTTACAGAAAGGACTTCAATTCTCATTTAAATCAGGGGAATTTGCCATTCAAAAAAAGATCAAGCTTCTCAAGTCATTGGCATGGACCATCAAGGTTTGCCTCGAGATTTGCCACACAACTTGTCTCATTCATTCCACTCGATTGAAATAGAGACTTCATCACTCCTTTCAAGTGTGTGATGCCACTCACCACGAGAAAGAATCCCACTTAAAAATCATGCATTTCACAAGACAAAGGGATTGTAAGAGAACTGAAAGACTCTCACTCTATCAAAGAATTTCAAGTATACACATATCGAACCATAGGCTTGTTCTTCATATAATTCACCACTAATGTGGAGTTACCGAGCTCGGAATCACCAAGGACTTGCGAGTTACGATGTTGGCTAGGGCTAAAGTGAGGATTGCATTTGGCTCAAGTTACGAAGCCTCCCTGACGCTCTTTTTGATCATTCAAACACCACTCACATTTTCAAACAATGACTTCACCTTGTTTCTCCCGCACACAATCCCAAAGTTCTCCTTCAACTTGATCATTCAACTTCCTTTTTCACCTTTAATTGGTAGCACCAATTCCTTCTTTTCTTTCCATTTTGTTCATTTCATTGGATCATTTGAATCAATTTTCAACTCAAGCATATGGTGCTACCTTACATTGAACACATCCTTTTCTGCTCCACATTGGTGCATGCACCCCCAAACTTAGGCTTTTGCCTATGTTATAATTTCAACTTCCCACCCAAACTTAGGCTTTTTGCATATGATTCACTTTTGAGCCATTAAGGAGGACGAGTGCAAGCATAAAGGTTCCAGAAGGGTCAAGGTATAAGATGCTAAAGAAAAGTCACAAGGTTCATGATGATCAATGTAAAAGGAAGTAAATTTGGGTGAAGTGGCTAATAAAAAAGGGCCTAAGGTCATTTTACAAGCTTGGTGACATCTAGGATTTTTCCTTGAATCACATTCGGGGCATGTTCTAGACAACAAATGCACACAAGAATTAAGTATAGCCTTACCACACAAGGCATCACACACAAGAATTTTCACAATGAGTCTATAAATAAATTGGGACAAATAACTTCTGACAAGATATTCTGAGTCCTTTACACACTCATTTATGAATCGATCAAGCCAAACAGGGAGTGTGCAAGTCATGATAAGAGAATGCTTAACTCAATATTATTTTCCCTCTTTCCTTCAATTTTCAGAAACTTCTTGGCAAGAAAATTTTTTGGTGGGCCCATTTCGAGAAAAGCAAAGCACAGACTCAATTTAAAACTAAACTTTGGCATTCTCCTTTAGGAAAGTTGCCTCTCGATCTATTATAGGGAAAGACCAACCGGGTTCGACATAAAAATAAACAAATGATAAATAAAAGAAAAAATTTTGCTACTTGGGAAAGAACTGTGGTTTAAAGAAAACCCTCAAAGTTTATTCACTAATCTACTATTAACAAGGCGACTAAGAATTTAAGCGCTCATGAATACTTTGAAATCAAGCCTCAGCGTAGGAACTAAGAGTGTTTGCAAAGAAGGGTGATGAAGCAATAAATCATGTAAGACCAGCCCGGTGATATCATAAAATCATCAAAAATAATGCATCAAGCCCGACAAGGGCACAATTAAGTACTAATTCATGGAAAAAAAATAAAAAAAGGCCAGGCAAGGGGAATATCATAATCATCCAACACATGCCCGACAAGGGCCAAATAAAGTTGTCTATCACGAAAATAAAAATGTCAAGGCCCGAAAAGGGCAATAAAATATCTCAAGGCCTAACACGGGAAACCACAGCACAATCAAATAAGCACCACCTCACCCATGAAAATAAGCATTGCCCTCAATTCTGTAAGATCAACGAACAAGAAAAGGGTGCAACAACTCCCTGTATAGCTACTCATCATCTGTCGCCTCTAAACTAGGGCCTTCCCCTACTTGGCGTTTGTACGAAGAGAGTGTCGATGCGCTTAGGGAATCTTGGAGAACTGGATCCTGATCATTATCCAACTCCTCATCATCAAAAGCATATGCAGGAAAAAGATCATCTAAGGGATCGGGAGTATGGCGAGGCTGAGTCATGGCCTCATTCAAGGCACGTTAGTCTGCATCGTCAACTGGGGCCTTCCCTTTTGCCTTATAATAATTTTTCTGGATATCCTTCACATCCCCCTCAATGACATCAACCCTCTGGCACAGTTTGCTTACATTATCCACCACCCCTTTATGGCCTTCTTGACAACCTTCTCAATCAAATTTGACAGCTTGTTAGCTAAGTTGATCAACTGCCTATCATGAGAATAGGTTAGCTTAACCATATTTTGGATCCCCTCTTTAGTCAAGCTCGACGAAGAAAGTGGGGTTCCCTCAGGTATAGCAGCAACATGATTTCTCGACACTAAGGGAGTAGGTACTTCTGAACCTGATCTAGAAGGAGACGAAGCAGTAGGCTCAACATCTGAATCTCTAACCTCAATATCCTCAAGGGGATACATTTTGTGCCTCTTGAACCTAGGATCATCCAAGTCAGTTTATTGTTGAGGTAAAGCACACAAGTAGCAGGGGTGGACCTGTCACAGTTGTAGTAGGGAATTCTACCCTCTACACAAAGCTTGCTAATAAGCATAGGCTAGATGAATGAATCACCACCCCTACGTTCTTTCCTCCTTATCGCCATAGTCGTGATCTCCCCAAAGTTGAAATGCTCCTCCGTCATAATAGTGACAACCAAAATTGCTCCATCCTGAGTTACTTTTTGGTCATTCTGCGAAGGCAGGATTCGGGAGCAGATGAAGTCATATCAAAGATGGGCCTCAAAGTACAGAGTCTTCCTTAAAATGTCACCCCCATAGTGGCCCAGATGGGAGTCTCAGGAGGAATAATAGGGGAAGCTCCCTGAAATGGCTTCGGGTCAGCAGTTAACTTATCCATGAGTGTAGGTGCCGCCTTAATTGGGTTACCCCAATAAAATACATTTACATTAGCCAGAGTGATATGGATTTTCTTTCCCCGAACAATGACTGAATCCAAGTTTGGGAATTTATCCACATTACCCTTATTTCCCTTAGAATCATGCGTGTCTTGATAGGAGGTAAAGAATTCTAGAACCACCTCTTTATAGTAACCTTTGGGTACCTCTTAGAATCGGTACCACTGACGGTTAGCAAACTACTGGGGATGTTGGGTAGATCTTCTCTGACTGTTTCTACATTGAAGCTCATCTTTGTGTTGAAGGTTCTTTTCTTGTCATGGTCACAAACAACTTTCATACCCTTAACCCCAAAATGGATCCTCTCCTCCTCCAAGACTTGTGCATAGGTAGGTGTTGAAGTAGTAGTTGGGGATGTCGTCTTTCCTTTGGAGGTGGAAGTGGAGGAAGGAGGACCTTGTTTCCTTTATGAGCTTTGCCCTGTGTTACCCCTGCTAGAAGTCATAGTCTGCACATGGAGATTGTGAGTTCTCAAAGCAAAAACAATTTTTTTTAAAAATATTTAAAATAAGAAAAGCTAATAGAAGTTACCTAATTAAAAAATGGAATGAAAAGGAAGAGAAAAACACATCAGGCAACTGTGGGCCTTTGCAATTCCAAAAGACTGAATGTATTTTGCTTTAAGGTACCAAGGTTGGTGCAGATCTCACCAACAAAAGTGCACGTCGCACAATATTTTGCTCCTCAAAATAGTGAACTGGTAAATTTGTCAAAGACATGCAGAGCCTTGTGCATTTCGCACATAAAGAAATACGCTTCGCATGCGAAACTCAAAACAAAACAAATGGTATTTTTCAGTTCCTTATTTTCTTGTGCGTCATGTATGTGATTGGAAGAGAAATACCTGTGGAATGTACTGGAAACAAGCAACACACAAAAATTTTCAATAGGGCTAAGCATAATATGACCAAAACCAAATTATCCGGGTACTCAGAATTCCGTAGGATCTTTCAGCATAATTCTTAATCAAGGATAAGCTCAACGATTTCCCTTAAGAAGGACGTTACCCCATCTATCATTGGGAACATCAATCCTTCAATTACAAAAAAAGAGGCACATTCTATCAACAACAATTTCATACACCCAACCAAGAACATTAGACAAACTTGCATATTCAATTCAAGCAGATAATAGGTACAATGGTAATAACAATTTCAGCCCCAAACATCATGATTCTACAAAAATCTTGTGAAGATGATGATTTACCTTTAAGAATGATGTTACCCAATCTATTATAGGTCCAAATCATGCACCAACTCAAGTGGATTACTCAGACTTCACCCAAAAACATGAAATTTCGGGCTAATAATCTACACAATCAACATACACAATTATCACATAAAGTTCTACCAATTTAATCTTAAACAACTATAAGCACCAAAATTAGGGACCCAAATTTTTTGGATCTCACCCAAAATTAACATGAAAGATTTAATGAGGATGCTTCACAGTATGAGTTTCCAATGTCTATAAAAGTACATATTTAACATTGGGGAACTTACCAGAAGTGAAGATTAGGGGGAAAGAACCAAAAATTTGAGCTTTTGAAATGACAATAATGTAGACGAACTTTTTCAACTAGAGAAATGATCAGCGACATGTGGTGAAGTGGTGGTGGTGCATTTGTGTAAGAGATAAAAACAATTAGTTGAAGTTTGAGGGATTTTGGAGGATATGAGAGAGAGTTGTGGACATTTTTGTGGGAGAATATGGAGGAAAAGAAGAAGGTGGCAACTTATAATGAAGGAAAAGAAGAATAAAGGTCACCAGGTAGGTCTCCAGGTCGGGTTGATCAATGGGTAGGACAAACAAAAATTTAAAACTTACCTTGGTACGTCAGGACATGCGATTCGCACAAGCCCATGTGTGGCTCACACATCGCTTTGCTCCATCCAATTTTTCACCCTAATTTTTCCCAGCATTCTTACTTCTGATGCGATGGAGGTGTGACATGCACAATAGGTGGTGCGAAATTCATGGTCTATCGCACGTCACCTCCAACTTTAATTTTTTCCTTCCCAGCTTTTTGGTTTGAGGTGCGGTGCTTCGTGCGACATGCATAATTGCTTGTGCAAACTGAACGACCTTCCGCACTTCCCTTTTTGTCTTGTTTTTCCACTTAGTCATTTTTCTTCTCCATGCATTTCTAAAACACACCGAAAACAAAAAAAGGTAATAAAACCAAAAAGTAAAAACACTTGGGTTTCCTCCCAAGAAGTGCTTGATTTTAGGTTGCAGGTCAACGATAGTACCTCAATTCTCAACCATTGTCCGGAAGCATGCCAATCCGATTAGCGTGGCCCCATCCCAAAAAAGAGAATTTCTCCTTTAACATCTTTGTCACATCATCTTGTTGCAAAGGTGGAAACATCATAGACTGGGGTACCTCTTTCTTCACAAACTCACCTTGGGCATCCACCAACTTTCCCTAACCATTAATCACAGACACAACTCGAAACTCATCCAGAGTTTTCTTAGGTTGGCATACAATAAAGGTTACTTCCTAACTTCTAACCCAAAACTTAAGCTCCCCGAACTCCACATAAACCAAAGCTCTACCGATTGACAATAATTGTCACCCCAATATGATGGGCACCTTATGATCTACTTCAGGATCCAAGATAACAAAATAAGCGGTTAGGATGAACTTGTCGACTTTGATCAATACATCAAATAGAGTCCCTATCGTCCATTTGATAGACTTATCAAACAGGGTCTGGGCATGCATATTCGAGACTGGGTGTCTATCTTGAACCCGAACTTACTTCCGGATGACATGTTTTGATACTGAGTTTTAGTATGGGGTCAGGGACCTCCATGGACCTTGCCATCTGGGCCTGGGGCTTTGGGGTGCGTGTACCGGAGGAAGGGTATACAGTGGAGTAGAGGTATATGGGCAGTGTCCTTCCATGGAACCTACCTGCTGGGCTGGATCGGCACCGGAGGAGGTACATACAGAGATACCATTTCACTTGAGATCTTCATGCATCATATCATTCATTGTTTGAGGCTCCACCCTTGTTTGTTGTTTGTCGATTGTACGCTCCGGTAGTATGGGATACCGGAGGGTTTGTTTTCACTTGTTTGTGTTTCTTGGTTGTATGAGAGGCCTGGGGACTGTAGGTAAACTCTTGTTATTTACTTACAGAATTGTTCCCTGTTACGGTTAAGCATGAAATTGGTTACTGCTAGGCTGTTAGTATTTGGATTTGAGATTGATATGATTAGTTGAGTTTGATTCCTGTCTCCGAGCAAGCCTATCATTACTCTTTCCCTCTTCCTCTTACACTTGAGGTTACTGGTATACCACCCATTTCGTAAACTTGTTATGTATACACTATTATTGCAAGGACCCCAGGTGCGTTGTTTCTTACTTTCACCTGTGCCTATGATGTATATATTCGATTTGCTGGCCTCACATGTGGTTCTGTTGATTTCCCTCTAGGCTAGTTTGTGTGTACCTTTATTGATTTCTGTGACTACTTACTTCTATTCTGTCTGTTACTACGCTTTTATCTTATATGTGCCCAGTCGGCCTATGATACCTACTGGGTACCTTATGCTTCACATTTGGTGCTCACCCTACCCCCTGCATATTTTGGTGCAGATCCTAGCGTGGGCCATCGCCGTTAGATCATTGTGATTCATGCTTGAAGATCTGTTGGGGACTACTTCAGACTGAGGGTGAGCTCTTGGAGAACGGAGGTTAGCTTTAGTTTATCTTTTGCTTTATGTACACTATTACCATTCAGAGACATCTGTATATATTGTTTTTGATCATTTGCACTCCATGTATGTAGTTCTGGCTCTATACTATGATACCAGGTCTTGGGGTTTGGTTTAGTTTCCACATATGTATATATATATTCCTGTTATCTATTCTCTTTATCTTGTTCCCTTACTTTTGCTTAATAAGCTCTTCTTCTGCTTATTTGTTAGATAGTGGCCCATTACTAACTGTTCTAGGCTACGTGGATTGGTTCACCTACCGGGGGATTATAGGTGCCATTATGACTGAGAAATAGGGTCGTGACAGCTTGGTATCAGAGCTCTAGGTTCACCAGTGTCATCGGTATAGGAGCCAATGTCTAGTAGAGTCCTGCGGATCGGGGCGGAGACATCCGTACTCATTCTTCGGGAGGCTACAATGATATTTTAGGAAATTTGACTCTTTCATTACTTCTGTGTCATGCGTAGAACCCTTGAAGTTTCTGGAAATCTCATTTGTTCTACTTCATTATTCTGCAGATGGTTCGTATGAGATCATCGACATCAGGCGGAGATGAGCCTCCCACTCCAACTAGGGGTCGAGGACGCCCTCGAGCAGCGGCACCTGCTAGAGTTGCTAGAGTTGAGATAGAGCCTGAGCATCATGTGGATCAGGGGGTAGCCCAGGTACCACCAGCTCCAATACCAGCTCCAGCGCCCACTTCTGTGCCAGCTCCATCCGCAGCTCAGTCTCCAGATATTCGGGGATTACTATTACAACTTTTGGGTATGATTGGAGAGCGGCCTTCTGAGGTAGCACAGACATCCGCTCAGGGGGCAGCCCTGGATGCACAGAGTTCAGGAGCGCAGCCTACTACTGCGGCTCCTGGTGCAGAGGTCATTCTGGTTCCATCAGTTGCACAGCCTCTTGCTCCTCGCCCAGCTATGATAGATTCAGAGCAGAAGGCGTTGGGTAGGTTTTTGAGGTTAGCACCTCCGAGATTTGTTGGGACTTCTGGACAGGATCCACATGAATTTATTACTACCTTTGAGGAGATGTTGCATCATTTGGGTTTGTTGGAGACTTACGAGGTCGGTTATACTACCTATCAGTTAGAGGGCCCAGGGAAGTTATGGTGGAGGGCCCAGGTTGCTTGTAGACCACCATCGTCACCTCCTTTGACCTGGTCTGAGTTTTATGAGGCCTTAATGGCCAAGTTCTTGCCTCAGAGTGATCGTGAGCGTCGCAAGGAGTAATTTACTCACCTTATGCAGGAGTCTACGACTGTCTCAAAGTATGAAACCCATTTTCATCAGCTAGCACCATTTGGAGCTATGATCATTCCTACCGAGGCAGATAGAATTCACAGATTTGTATGGGGATTGAGGCCAGAGATTAGGCAGCCAGATGAGATATTTATTTCCGATGGTCGGTCATTTCAAGCTATCGCAGACTATGCTCGTACTGTGGAGGACTTACAATGACATGATCAGGGGTCCCGAGATAAGAGGCCTCGATATCAGGGTGGCTACAGTGGTTCCAAATATGGTGGTAGAGGTTCTATCCAGTGGGGCCGGGCTTATCAGCCACAACAGCACCAGGGTCAGTCCAGCCGACCTGTTCAGGCTTCCCTTCAGACTTTCGATAGTACCCAGTTCGAGCAGGGTCAGAGCAGCCATCAAGCTATAGCAGCCAGTCTTCGAGGGGTATAATTTTTGAGGAATCAATCCATGGTGGTTATACGGGATCTGCTGGTTCATCTCGACTGAGTAGGCCGCCAGGGGCTTGTTTTACTTGTGGTGTGATTGGTCATTTTGCCAGAAATTGCCCTCAGCAGGGTACAGTTCAGTTGGCCGAGCCTTTACGAGAAGTTCAGCCTCCGGCTAGAGGGGGTGGTCGTCAGGGTAGAGGTGGTGCTCCGTACGGTAGAGCAGGTGGTAGGGATGGCGGTATGGTAGGTGAAGGTCATCGTCAGTTTTATGTTGTCCCTAGGAGACCAGAGGCAGAGGCCTCGGATGCTGTAATTAAAGGTACGAGTTCTGTGTGCCATCAGTCTCCTATAGCTTTATTTGATCCTGGATCCACTTATTCATATGTATCTGCCTACTTTGTGCCTTGTTTGGGGATGGCTAGTGAACCATTATCTGTTCCTGTTTCTGTTTCGACCCCAGTAGGAGATTTTTTAGTAGTGGATCGGATTGTGAGATCTTGTATGATATCTATTGGTGATTCAGAGACTTGGGGTGATGTGATGATCCTTGATATGCTAGATTTTGATGTGATACTAGGCATGGACTGGTTATCCCCTCACTATGCGGTTTTGGATTGTTATGCTAAGACCATTACCATAGCTGTGCCCGGTGTATCCCCGGTTGTGTGGCAGGGTTCTGTTATCCATGCTCCATCTGGGATCATTTCTTGTCTTCGAGATAGGAAGTTGATTTCCCATGGGTGTTTAGCTTATCTAGCATATGTCCGAGAGGCTAGTGCTGACCCTACTTCTCCTTAGTTTGTTCCTGTGGTTAGAGACTTCCTTGATGTGTTTCCTACCGACCTTCCAGGCCTTCCACCTGAGAGAGATATTGATTTTGCTATTGAGTTAGAGCCGGGCACTAGGCCCATTTCTATTTCTCCATACCATATGGCTCTGGCTGAGTTGAGGGAGCATAAGGAGCAGCTCCAGGATTTGTTAGCTAAGGGGTTTATTAGACCGAGTGTGTCACCTTGGGGTGCTCCTTTTCTCTTCGTGAAGAAGAAGGATGGGTCGATGCGCATGTGTATTGATTATCGACAGCTGAATAGGGTGACAGTGAAGAATAGGTATCCGATGCCGAGGATTGATGACTTGTTTCACCATCTTCAGGGTTCAGTCATGTTTTCGAAGATTGATTTGAGGTCCGGCTACCATCAGTTGAGGATTAGGGTGGAGGACATCCCTAAGACAGCATTCAGGACACGTTATGGCCATTACAAGTTCGTGTTGATGTCTTTTGGGTTGACTAATACCCCCGCAGCCTTTATGAACTTGATGCACAGGGTTCTTGGCCCGTATTTGGACTCATTTGTGATAGTTTTTATAGACGACATATTTGTATACTCGCGTAGTATAGATGAGCATGAGTAGCACTTGAGGGTTATACTCCAGACTTTGAGAAATCATCGGCTTTATGCCAAGTTCTCAAAGTGCGAGTTTTGGCTTGAGTCAGTTGCATTCCTAGGGCACGTGGTGTCTAAGTATGGGATTAGGGTTGATCCGGGAAAGATTTCAGCGGTTTGTGAGTGGCCTAGACCTACTACTGTTACTGAGGTTCATAATTTTATTGGGTTAGCAGGTTACTACAGACGCTTCGTTCAGGGATTTTCTTCCATAGCAGCACCCTTGACTATGCTGACTAGGAAGGATGTCCCATTTCAGTGGTTGGATCAGTGCGAGGATAGCTTTCAGAGGCTTAAGGACTTATTGACTTCAGCTCCAGTTTTAACTTTGCCGATTGAGGGTCAGAGCTTCTCCATGTATTGTGATGCTTCTTGGGTTGGTCTTGGTTGTGTGTTGATGCAGTAGGGGAGAGTAATAGCATATGTGTCGAGGCAGCTGAAGGTTCACGAGCGCAACTACCCCACTCATGACTTAGAGTTGGCAGCGGTAGTTTTTGCGCTCAAGATCTGGAGGCATTACCTATATGGATTTCACTGTGAGATCTTTACTGATCACCGAAGTCTTCAGTATATCATGAGTCAGCGAGAGATGAACTTGAGGCAGAGGAGATGGGTCGAGCTACTGAAGGATTATGGCTTCACTATTCTGTATCATCTGGGCAAGGCAAACGTGGTAGCGGATGCCTTGAGCCGGAAGGCAGTGAGTATGGGTAGCCTAGCTTCTTTTTCAGTTTCAGAGCGATCGTTGTCCTTGGACATCCAGTCCTTGGCTAACTATTTGTTAGGCAAGACTTGTCGGATCCTAGTAGAGTTTTTGCCAGTGTTGAGGTTCGTTCTACTTTGATTGATAAAATTCAGAGTCGTCAGTTTGAGGATCAGCAGTTGTGTGAACTTCGTGATCAGGTTGTTCAGGGTGAGACCAGTCGGGCTACTCTAGATTCATATGGGGTTCTAAGGTTTGATAGTCGCCTTTGTGTTCCGAGGATTAGTGATTTGATTCAGTTGATACTTCATGAGGCACATTGTACTAGATACTTCATTCACCCTGGCACAGCAAAGATGTATAGAGACTTGAGACAGCTTTACTGGTGGAGTGGTATGAAGCAGGATAAAGCGGATTGCGTATCTCGGTGCTTGAACTGCCAGCAGGTTAACTTCGAGCACATGAGACCTGGTGGTTTGATGCAATGACTTCCCATTCCTGAGTGGAAGTGGGAAGGTATTACTATGGACTTCGTTGTTGGTTTGCCTCGTACTTCTCATAGGTTTGATTCCATATGGGTGATTGTTGATAGGCTGACTAAGTCAGCACATTTCTTGCCGGTTCAGACTTCTTATGGTGCAGAGAGGTTAGCTCAGATCTACCTTCGTGAGATTGTTTGGTTGCACGGGGTCCCAGCTTCTATCATTTCATACCACAGCACTCAGTTCACATCTCAGTTCTGGAAGGCTATTCAGCGAGATTTGGGTACATAGGTTCAGCTTAGTACTGCTTTCCACCCTCAGACAGATGGACAGTCTGAGAGGACCATTCAGGTCCTGGAGGACATGCTTCGGGCCTATGTTCTTGACTTTGGAGGTTCGTGGGATCAGTTTGTGCCTTTGGCTGAGTTTTCTTATAATAATAGTTTCCATTCAAGCATTGTCATGGAACCTTTTGAGGCCTTGTATCGTAGGCATTGCAGATCACCGATTGGTTGGTTTGATGGTTCTGAATCTAGACCACAGAGTACAAATTTGCTT
Organism: Jaltomata sinuosa; assembly: GCA_003996215.1. NCBI lineage: Eukaryota > Viridiplantae > Streptophyta > Magnoliopsida > Solanales > Solanaceae > Jaltomata > Jaltomata sinuosa. The sequence goes on along the minus strand of QJPP01000214.1, from coordinate 217,957 downwards.
TGAGATTCCTTAGACCGAGTCCGAGTAATTAAGGATAGACTTCGGGCAGCCCATAGTAGGCAGAAGCGCTACGCTGATCATAGACTTCGTGCCTTAGAGTTCAGTGTTAGTGATTTAGTATTTCTCCTTGTATCTCCCATGAAGGGTGTGATGAGATTTGGTCGGCGGGGCAAGCTTAGCCCCAGGTATATTGGGCCATTCGAGATTCTCCAGAGGGTTGGTAGTGTTTCCTATCAGTTAACTTTGCCTCCGATGTTTTCATCTATCCACCCGATTTTCCATGTTTCGATGTTGCAGCGGTATGTTCCAGATGAGTCTCATGTGTTGCAGTGGGAGACGGTTCATCTAGATGAGAGTTTAGCCTTTGTTGAGGAGCCGGTAGCTATTTTGGCCAGAGCTGTCAGGAGATTGAGGTCTCGGGAGATCTCGGTTGTCAAGGTTCAGTGGAGGAACCGTCCAGTTAAGGAAGCTACCTAGGAGATCGAGAGAGATATGCGGGCTCAGTATCCGCAGTTGTTCGAGCCTTCAGGTACTTCCTTGTTCTTGACTTTCGAGGACGAAAGTCTTTTTAGTAGTGGATGATGTAATGACCCTTCCGGTCATTTATGAGTTTTCACCTTTCTTGTACCGTTAGAGCTTGTTTGTAGGGGCCCCAAGTCATTTAAGGCTTGTCGGCACTGGTAGTTTGGTGCCCGGGCCGTTCGTTTGGTCGTATGATAAGTTTTGAAGTCAAGCAAGTCAGGAAAAGTTATCGTAAGTTTCTTTAATAAATTTTCTGAACTTTGGGTCAAATGTCTCAGAGCTTTTCTCTCAATATATAAAGAGTTAGAAGTCCCCCAACCTACCAAATCGAAGGTCTACGAGTCTAGTTTCCAACGCACAAAACCTCACATCCAACAAATCTCGGAGTAAAAGGTTATGACTATTTTACCGCGTACTGTCTGGCAGAAACCGTGTCGTGAACCGGGTCGCGAACCGGGTCAGGTCAAAATCGATTTAAAGCCTTAACTTCACGTTTTAAAATACCATTTCAGTTCTGAAACAGAGAAAAAGGATAAGGGAGGGTTCCAAGAGAGTTCTTGAGTGATCAAGGTGCGTTTTTGGTGATTTCTATCGCTAAAGTTTGCCCTCGTGCCTAGAAACGCGACCTCTATGCGTGGCAGCCATTTTCCCCTTCAATAAACCACGTTTGGAGCTGGTTTCAAAAGATAGGAATTGGTATTTCTGGGTGTTTATTCAATCTTTACACGTGGTTTGCTAAGGTAACCATCTCGGGGCTCTTTTATGATCATTTTTATGAAGTTCTACGGATGTTTCGTCAAGTTATGATTCTTTTGGGAAATCTGCCGATTTACGCTTAATTATGAACTGTTTATAGGTGAGTATAAGCTGCGTATATATAGTGTTTGTGAAGATTAGGACATAAGAAACAATTTCCGTGAAGAAACTACGGGCATTCGGACGTTCCTTGGAGGGTATTTTTGTCATTTTGGAGCTTTTTGGAGTGGTCGAGCTTGGACATCGTCGTCCTAGAAGCTTGTCGTTGGACGACAGGTAGGTTATGGTTTAAAATATCTAGACTTAGCATATAACGGATAAAATTGTACTAGCTCGCATTCTTGGGTTGGATTATTAGGTTGGTACCACAGACCTTGACCGCTTTATTCATGTCCGTCTACTTTTGATCCTCCGATGCTTGTAGTACTTGCCGATATGTTTTATTTACCCTTGTGGTCCTTTGAGGCCTTGTTGACTCTGGAACATAGTCGGTGGGTGATACGCCCAAATTACGACTCCAAATATGAAGCGTAAGCGGTCGCTGTCAAATATAGAACCCAACTAAGGTTGGGGTCGATCCCACAGGGAATAAGGTGCAAATTAAATCGATAGTGAAATAAATGACTAGTAGTCGATAGTTTCCGGTAAATTGGGGGGGTTTTGTGTCAACAATATTTAACCAACGCAAATAATAATGTGCAATTAATAATCAATATGAGAGTGAACTAGGGAAGTGTTCACCATGGCGTCGTAACAATTTCGACTCAAGGCTTAACCGGGTCCGCTCTATATGCATATCACGATGTGATTGAATTTATGGTATCGTCTAAATGTTTCTCAACCAATTAGACAAATTTCCTTTTCAATTCTCTCGAACTTGAAAAGGTGAACTTTCTTATTTCAATCCTAAACATCAAGTAGATTAATCTAGTTACAACATTAATCATGAGACGAGTTGGTAGTCTCGAATCCTTGTAGTTAATCAAATTTCCCGGTTTTAATCTCTTTACTCAAGCAAATTAAACCAAGGCATGTTCTAATGTTTGCAACCACTAGAAAATGTTAGTAAGTGAATGATTAACCACATGACAACATAAAGATTGAACCCTACGCTACCCGGAATCTATATTGCTACTTTTGCACTGGTTCCCACAACCCTAGTTGTGGGAAGTTAGTTACTCATGTTTGAAAAGCGAAAGAATGAAGTAATAGTATTCATAATAATAAGAAAGAGTTCTTACAAAATAGATGAACACAAGCTTCAAGCTTTTCAAGAACAAGAGTCTAAAATCCCAAGAACGATCAAGAACAAGATGATCAAGAAGAAAATGTGATTATGTAGTGTTTTCCTCTCAAATTCTAGCTCAAAATAATCCTAGAACTATTGGGTAATGAATTTGTAATGTATATTAAAATAAACCTAACATAGGGTATTTATAGGAGTCCAGGAAGTAAACCCAAAAATGTTCGGAATCCGCGTCGTGTACTGCCTCAACTTGACGGTTTAGGCGACAGACCGTCACATGCTTGACGGACCGTCATGGTGGCCGTCGCCACTAGGCAGTGTGCTGCCTCAACTTGACGGTCTACTTGACGGACCGTCACATGTGTGACGGACCGTCACGGTGGCCGTCGCCACTAGGTAGTGTGCTGCCTCAACTTGACGGTCTACTTGACGGACCGTCACATGTGTGACGGCCCGTCATGGTGGCCGTCACTCAGAACCAGTGGCGCTCTTTCGATCGTATTTCCTTCCTTTTCTATGTTTGTCGCTATTTCCTGCAAATCCAACATAAAAACATAAAAACATAAAAAACGACAACGGTTGCTTGAAAACTCACAATTATTCTTAGTTAAAGGAGTCAAAAGTGCAGTAGAATGGCGGCACATCAACACCCTCAACTTAAAATGTTCGCTTGTCCTGAAGCAACACGACACCAAAAATAAAAAGACGACCCAACTAAGACTCGTGTCACTAGCAAATCATGGCCATTCAACAGCTTAATCAATTTAAATCGATCCCCCCCGGTAGCACACAAATGTATGAAATGCTAACTTGCACGGATCCAAACATGTCATTCCGATATGATAGAATATTCTACATACACGCACAACAGCTATCTCAACAGTCAATAGATAATACAGAGATCTTGGTGCCCTCACCGCAAAGAAGTCCCACACACAAGATTTGGGACTAGGTAAGGCACTCACACTCATAAACGATTTCACACAATGCACATGCGATGCCCTAAGCTTGCCCTTACTATTCTATTTAAGTTTTTTCAGAACGCCACTCAGGATCACTACAGGACTTGTTTTGGCTTGTAATGAGGCTTCGGGTGCAGGTAGGCTACGTTTGGGGAATAGTGACTAAACCTTCCTTGGACTCACCGACCTACTACTTCCACTCAATTTTACTTCGTCCATCCTTATTCACCTTTTTATTCCCTTCTTTCTGGTTACAGGTGCGGCCTCTTTATTTTGACAATTCTTTTTATTTCTTTTTCGTTCTTTTTCATCTCTCTTTTTTTTCGTTTCTTTTTCTTTCTTTTCTTAGACACACACCCGAAATTTTCATTCTATTCACAACCAATCTTATCCATCCTATTTTTCTTATCATTTACCTCTATATTAGCCACCCTCAACTTAGGCTGATTGCCTGAGTTAAGGTGCACGATGTCCAAGGAAGGACCAGGGCAAAAACATGGATTCAAAGGTAAACAGGAACGGTGATAGGTTATTGAAAGAACAGGGTCAATTGTGGCTCAAACCGGGATCAAAGGGATTATTTACATTTGGACGGTCTTGTAGGCTAAGTGGACTGCACACAAAAAGGGCCTGTGATCCTTTCCTAAGAAACCAACTTCAAACTTAACAAAATAGACCGGGCAAGTTCTAGATGCATGCACAGAGTAAGAATTTATAACAATACGCTCACACACACTTGGCACCAAGAAACCATACAACTACCGACTATCAAAACAACCGCTTGGCTTAAGCATACTTATTCCCATCATAACCACACAATGACATTCAAGGATCCCGAAAAGTCAATTGTTTCAAACATAAGTACAAAATCAGAAGTTTTCAGAGGGGGCTCCTTTTAGTTAAATTTTCAAAAAGCCATGCTTGCTATGGACATCACAAATTTATTTTTTTAAAAAAAATTTAAACGACAACCTAAACATGCCGGTTCTACTAGATAGCACACCGGAGGAAAAGAAACACGGCAACAAAAACCACCGAAGTGGACTGCACATAAAAAGGGCCTGTGATCCTTTCCTAAGCAACCAACTTCAAACTTAACAAAATAGACCGGGCAAGTTCTAGATGCATGCACAGAGTAAGAATTTATAACAATACGCTCACACACACTTGGCACCAAGAAACCATACAACTACCGACTATCAAAATAACCGCTTGGCTTAAGCATACTTATTCCCATCATAACCACACAATGACATTCAAGGATCGCGAACAGTCAATTGTTTCAAACATAAGTACAAAATCAGAAGTTTTCAGAGGGGGCTCCTTTTAGTTAAATTTTCAAAAAGCCATGATTGCTACGGACATCACAATTTTTTAATTTTTTTTTAAATTTAAATGACAACCTAAACATGCCGGTTCTACTAGATAGCACACCGGAGGAAAAGAAACACGGCACCAAAAACCTCCGGTGGTGGTACTCCTACCCCTAACAAAAGAATTTAGCATTGTCCTCAATGCTCAAGGAAACAGATATTCAGAATAAAGGAATAGGGGTACCTGGGAAACCTAGGTTTCCGTATGCGGCTCATCAACATCTGGGGTCTTTTTAGACTCGGGTACTGCACTGGAGGATTCCCCACCTGCTTGGGCACGTACTCTTTCCTGTCGCAGCTGCTCATCTATTACCGAACGCTGCTTCGCGACCTCTAACTCGTCCTCCTCAGCTGATATCTTTTTGTGCTTCCTCTTCTTTGATTTCTTTACCCCACTTTCACCTGCTTGGGGTTCACTAATTTTCAGTGGCCGACCCATCAAATCCACTATCGTGGTTTCTTCGTCCAAGTCCACGAACTCCGACGTCTCCTCATAAAACATTTTTTCTTGCTTGAGGACTGTGATATCATTTTTCACCTTCTTTAGCTCCGCATCAAATCTCGCCAGGTCCGGGATGCTCATTTCGTTTAGCCTTGCATCTATCCAGGTTTCCATCGCATCTACCCTTGCGCGCAGCCCCTCAAATGGCTTCAGAGCCTCCCGTATTGCTTCATCAATGGTGGGTTTAAACAAGTCCATCCATGCAGCAATTTGTTTATCCAACTGTTTCTGCTTTTGCACCATCTTAGCAAAATTTCGGGGGTTCATGTGATATTCTGGTGGTAGAGGAGGCCTTGCCGCAGTGCCAGAGCTTTCAGCAGTAGCTCTTGTTGTCTGTGACATTTTCGGATCAAACACCGCAAGTGGCATTTCTGTGCCTGATGGGGTGTCGGTTGCCTCGGAGGTGGTTGTGGTTGGCTCTTCGAAGATCTGAGCCTTGTGAACCCTCACTTCGAACTTAGTGTCATTCCTTGATTTGTCAATATTCTGCTTTGATGACGCTGTCACTTGCTTATCAATACCATCCCATATTGGCACCTCTGCACGCCTGCATAACTCAGTCACTAGACACAGGAACGGCAACGAAGAAGTAGTTTTTATGGCCCGAGTCCGCATCTCATCTGCATTTATCATTCCAAAGTTGATGACGTACCCGGCTATCAAGCTTTCCACAAGGATGGCGGCTCTTCCCTCATCCAAATTAGTGTCTCCTCCTGTTGGAAATAACCTGAGCCGCACAACCGCCCACCAAAACTTGGCTACGAAGCTTAGTGATTGCTTCGATATCCGTCCCCTCTGAGTTAGCCAAGATGGTGAGCCATCAGTCAATGTTCGGGCTAACCACGGTCTCTGCGAGTAGGCGTTGGAAATCTTGTCATGGAACTCTGGCATATCAGGTGGAGGGATGTATTCAGGGCCAAAGAGGACTCTGTTGATCATTTCCCGTGAGATGTCCACTTGTTTACCCCGAACTGGCACCCTGTCCTGCCTTGGTGCTGATTTGACCCCTCTTCCTGGCTCACATTTGCTCTCCAACAGTGCCAAATAGTTGGCATAGAATTCCCGGACTAATTCTGGAAAATAGAATCCCGGGGGCGAACTCATCCACTCGAGTTGATATCTTTGGAACTGTGTCTGAAGAACTGGGTATTCGAGCAGATCTGTTGTCATGATTTGCACTTCTTCAGCTATCGGTCTTTTGTGGCTTCTCGACATCGTTTTGGAAAGACCGTCAAGATAGTGCTTCTGAGCATCCTTAAGTGCCCACCGGATCGACTCTCTGTCCATGGGTGCACTCCCTGTAATGTTTTTAGGACCACCTATATCCTCCGGATTGGGGCTGGAGCTACCACTTTCATCCGATCCACTACCGCTCCCCGACTCACTGCTAGATGACCCACTCTCCTCTTCAGACTGGGAGACTTGGGTGGTTCTTTGTTTAACTAGCCTAGTTTGGTAAGTCGGGGCTGCAACTATTTCTTCATCGCTACTCGATTCATCAATTAGGGTCCGAGTGGTAGCGGTCTTTTCCTTCCTCTTTTGAGCTTAACCGCGAGGTTGTTGTTGTTTGGGGGCCATGTACCTGCACGTGCACAAGTTTAGCATATGAGAACTGGGAAAACACTCATGTATTGCCACTGTCTCGGAGTGATGGTTTGGGTGACGGTCAGTCACATTTGTGACGGGCCATCGCACCGACTGTCACATCGAGACAATGAATTGTCTATTGTTGACGGCTTGGCTGATGGACCATCGCATGTGCGACGGACCATCACGCCAACCGTCGCTGCTAGACAGTTAGTTTTAGCCTTCTTTGAGGTATTTCATCGAACACCTTGTGCTCAATTCGGGGTATTGCTATTTTTTTGTGGGATTTGGTTTCATAAGGTCACCACCCATCAAGTAATTAATCTCATGGGTTACTCAAGACTTCACCCATGTCAAACTTACGATTTCAAACAACAATGATACCCCATTTCTACCCAACAACATTTTACATTATCTCAATTTCATAAATATACAAACCCAACAATTTCCTTCGTATTTCTTCATGCTACTCAAATAATCTCAATGAGGAAGAGTTTAGAATCATACCTTGATCTTGTTAGGTAGAAGAAATCGCTTTTCCCTTTTGATTTATATGAACCGATGGACAACTAGCGGGAATTTGTTGGTTTGGTGCATTTTGAACAATGGTGAAGAAAGGAAAATGGGGGTGTGGTACTTGGGAGTAAATTGTAGACTTGCTTGGGGAGGAGACGGATTGTGATTTTTAATGGAGGTTTGGAGTTTGAGATTAGAAGATAAGTGGTAAAATGATGAAGATGAAATTAATATACTCGGACGGGTCGCGTTGGTTTTGGGTCGGGTCGCTTATAAAATAAAAACTTATCTGATGCGGCTGCCTGGAGTGACGGTCTGTCAACGACTCGACCGTCCGTCACTTGGGGCGTCACAATTAGGCAGTGAGCCCTTGTGAGGATTATGGGTGACGGCCAGAGATGACGGTCCGTCAAGTCTTTGACGGTCCGTCGAAAACACCGTCACTTTAAAGCAGTGGGCATGAATATTTGTCAATTATGTGACGGTCCGTGTGACGGTCCGTCGTACATTTGACGGCCCGTCAATAGTCACCGTCACTCTTAGACAGAACCCGCTGTTACGTCCACTCTTTGTACCTGCACACTCAACGCACACATTAACCAATTCTAACAAATCAAATTTTTCTACGACTATAATACAACAACAATTTATGGGTTGCCTCCCATACAATGCCTGATCTAACGTCGCGGCACGACGCGGGTGTCTTGATTACTCAGACTTCATCAAGATACACCAGAGACAGAACATGTACCTCCTTTGGGAGGCCCAGATAGTGATTTACCCTCTTCCCATTTGCTTTGAACAACTCACCATCTTTGTTTTCGAGTTCGACCACACCGGATGGAAACACTTGGTGTACTTTGAATGGTCCGGACCATTTGCATTTGAGCTTCCCGGGAAATAATTTTAACCTGGAGTTGAACAACAATACCAAGTCCCCTACTTTGAACTCCCTTTTCTCAATCTTCTTGTCATGGTACAGCTTCATTCGTTTCTTGTAGAGAGAGGATCTCTCATATGCTCGCAATCGGAACTCGTCCATCTCATTCAATTGTTCCAACCTTAGTTCCGATGCCTCTTTCCAACCGAGATTTAACTTTTTGAGCGCCCAAAGGGCCTTGTGCTCATGTTCCACGGGCAAGTGACAAGCTTTACCAAAAACAAATTGGTAAGGAGACATACCTATTGGCGTCTTAAACGCTGTTCGGTACGCCCAGAGTGCGTCATCCAGCTTTCTCGCCCAATCTCGATGGTTCACATTCACAGACTTAGCCAAGATCTCTTTAATTTCTCGGTTCGACACCTCGACTTGCCCACTGGTTTGGGGGTGATAAGGTGTGGCTACCTTGTGTTGCTTCACTCCATATTTTGCTAGAGCAGCCCGGAACACCTTATTACAAAAATGTGAACCTCCATCACTGATGATTGTGCGAGGGGTGCCAAATCGAGCAAAGATGTTTCTTTTTAAGAACGCCACCACACTTCTCCCTTCATTATCGGCCAAAGCAACCGCCTCTACCCACTTTGAACCATAATCCACCGCTACCAAGATGTAACAATTCCCATAAGAGCTTTCAAAAGGGCCCATGAAATCTATTCCCCATACATCGAACAACTCAACTTCCAAAATAGTGGACATGGGCAATTCTTGTCGGCGAGAGATTTCTCCTCTTCGTTGGCATTGATCACAGCACTTGGAAAATTCATAGGAATCTTTCTGGATTGTCGGCCAATAGTACCCACACTGTAAGATTTTTCGGGCAGTTCGATTACCCGCATGATGTCCTCCAACCGGGGACGAATGGCAAGCTTGCAAGATGCTTGTCATTTCCACTTCCGGTACACATCTCCTTACTATTGATAACGCTCAAAGTACCACTCCAATTAAGAAGCGTAAGCGATCGTTGTCAAATATAGAACCCAACAAAGGTTGGGGTCGATCCCACAGAGAATATGGTGAGAATTAAGTCTTTAGTGAATTAGTTGACTAATGGTCAATAGTTTCCGGTAAATAAAGGGGGGGGGGTTTTGTGTGATCAATTTGTGAACCAAAAACAAACAATAATGTATGAGAAATAATCAGTAGGAGAATGAACTAGGGAAGTGTTTACCATGGCGTTGGTAACAATGTCGATTCTAAGCTTAACCGGGTTCTTTCTATATGTGTGTCATGATGTGATTGAATTAATGGTATCATCTAAACGTTTCTCAACCAAATAGACGAATTTACTTTTCAATTCTCTCGAACTTGAAAAGGTTTGCTTTTAGATTTCAATCCTAAACATCAAGTAGATTCATCTAGTTACAGCATTAATCATAAGACGAGAGTTGGTAGTCCCGAATCCTCATCGTTATTCAAGTTTCCCGGTTTTAATCTCTTTACTCAAGCAAATTAAACCTAGGCATGTTCTAATGTTTGCAACCACTAGAAAACGTTAAATAATGAATGATTAACAACGTGACAACATATATCTTGAACCCGTCGCTACCCGGAATCTATATCGCTACTTTAGCCAATGCTCCCACAACTCTAGTTGTGGGAGGTTTAGTTAATCATGCTTGTAGAAGAATAGAAGAAAGTCATATTCATAATAAAGAAAAGAGATCCTTACAATATGGTGAAAACAATCTTCAATTATTCCAAGAACAAGAAAAACCAAGATCCCAAGAACAAATCAAGAACAAGATTCAAGGAGGAGGAAAACGTGTGTAGCGTGTTTCCTCTCTCAAAAATCGCTCAAAAACTCCTAAAACTATTGGGTGAACTATTGTAAAAGCTTGATATGTAAAATAAACCTAACATAGGGTATTTATAGGAGTCTAGGAAACAAATCCCAAAAATGCTCGGATTCCGCGTAACCGACTGTCTCAACATGACGGCCAGGCTGACGGACCGTCACTGGCTTGACGGACCGTCGCCTGGACCGTCACTCTTAGGCAGTGATGCAGCTCAACTTGACGGTCATTGTGACGGACCGTCACATGGGTGACGGCCTGTCATGGTGGCCGTCACTCTTAGGCAGTGGCGCGCTTTTGATCGTAGTTCCTTCCTTTTCTACGTTTGTCTCCATTTCCTACAAATATAACATAAAAACATCAAAAACGACAACGGTTGCTTGAAAATGTACGATTGTTCTTAGTTAAAAGGAGTCGAAAGTGCCGTAAAATGGCGGCACATCAACACCCTCAACTTAGATGTTCACTTGTCCTCAAGCAACATAACATAAAAGAAAAATAACACGACGACTCAAATAAGAAAACAAACTCGTGTCTCTAGCAACTCATGGTCCAACATCTTATTCAATTTTAATTCAAGCTCCCTTGTAGCACACAAATGTATGCAACGCTAACTTGCATGGATCCAAACATGTAATTCGGATATGATAGAACATTCTACATACACACACGCAGCTATCCTAACAATCAATAGACAATACAGAAATCTTGGTGCCCTCACCACAAAGAAATCCCACACACACGATTTGGGACTAGGTAAGCGCTCACACTCACAAACGATTTCAAACAATGCACATGTGATACCATAGGCTTGCCCTTACTATTCTATTTCAGTTCTTCAGAAAGCCGCTCAGGATCACTATAGGACTTGTTTTGGCTTGTAATGAGGCTTCAGTTGCAGGTAGGATACATTTAGGGGTTAGTGACTAAGCCCTCCTTGGAACCACCGACGTCTTATTACCACATAACTTTACTTTGTCCATCCTTATTCACCTTTTTATTTCCTTCTCTCTAGCTACAGGTGCGGCCTCTTTATTTTGACAATTCTTTTTATTAACTTTTCGATCTTTTTCATCTCTTTTTTTTTCTTATCTTAGGCACACAACCAATCTACTCCATCCTCTTTTTCTTATCATTCACCTCTATAGTAGCCACCCTCAACTTAGGCTGATTGCCTGAGTTGAGGTGCACAATGTCCACGGAAGGACCAGGGCCAAAACAGGGTTTACCTCTATAGTAGCCACCCTCAACTTAGGTTGATTGCCTGCATTGAGGTGCACGATGTCCAAGGAAGGACCAAGGCCAAAATAGGGATTCACGTTAAATAGGAACGGTGACAGGTTATTGAAAGAATAAGATCACTTATGGCTCAAACAGGTATCAAAGGGATTATTTATATTTGGACGGTCTTTTAGGTTAAGTGGACTGCATACAAAAAGGTCCTGTGATCCTTTCCTAAGTAACCAAACTTCGAACTTCAAAAAAATTAGACCGGGCAAGTTCTAGATGCATGCACAGAGTAAGAATTTATAACAATAATCTCACACACTCTTGGCACCAAGAAACTATATCGCTACCAACTATCAATCAACCGCTCGGCTTAAGCATACTCATTCTAATCATAATCACACAATGACATTCAAGGATCCATACAGTCAATCGTTTCAACATAAGTACAACACCAGAAAATTTTTAAAGGGTCCTCCTTTTAGTAACAAAAAAACGCCATGCTCATCACTATAGACACTAAAAAAATTTAAAAATAACAACCTAAACATGCCGGTTCTACTAGATAGCACACCGAAGGGAAAAGAAACACGGCAACAAAAACCCTCGGTGGTGACTCACAGGTATCCCCACACCCTCAACTTAGACTCATGCATTGTCCCCAATGCATCCATATGAAAGCTAAAAACTGTGAGAGAAAGGAATACCTGTGAAGTCGATAGGACTCAGATTCTGTAATGATGTTGGAGACTGCCAGGGTCTCCAAAACAGGAGAACTCGATGGAGTGTGTGCACGCGACACCCTTCTGTTGCGTTCCAGCTTCTTCTTTCATCGGCTCCGCAGCTAGTCGCGATAACTTTTTTGCTCTTTCTTTGCAGATTCTCTTGCGGTGTTTTCGTTTCCTTGATCTATTTTCACCGCCTTTCTCTACACGTTTCCCTTCTCGCCGCATCGTTCTCACAACAGCTAGAGTCTCGACCAAACCCTTCTCCTCAAGATGCACATCTGCAGGAGCTTCCTCGATAACATTGACGACCGTGACCACCCTCATGTCACTTGGTTGCTTCATCAATTTAGACACATCGAACTTGACAGCTTCATTGTTTAGCCTGAAGGTCAGTTTGTTTCTTTCCATGTCAACCAATACTCTTGCCGTGGCTAGCAATGGTCATCCCAAGATTATGGGAACTTCAAAATCCACTTCGCAATCCAAGATCACAAAGTCAGCGGGGAAGATAAGCTTACCGATCTTTACTAGCACATCAGACAATATTCCCACGGGTCGCTTTACCGAACGGTCAGCCATCAACACTCTTATTGACGTTGGTTTAGGAGCTCCCAAACCCAATTGTTTATAGACTGCTAGCGGCATCAGGTTGATGCTAGCACCAAGATCACACAAGGCTCTTTCGAAGCTGAGTTTCCCAATAGTGCAGGGAACAGTAAACGCACCTGGATCTTCCTTTTTGTCTACTAACGACCTTGAGGAAATAGCACTGCAATGGTGGAGGTTGTCTTCCGGTTCAAAAGTTACCGACCTCTTCTTTGTAATCAAGTCCTTCATGAACTTGGCATAACCGGGCATTTGTTCAAGCGCTTCCACCAATGGGATGTTTATTGATATTTGCTTGAGCATGGTCAGGAAATTCAGGAACTTACCATCTTCCGCTTTCTTCTTCAGGCGTTGTGGGAAAGGAGGTGGTGGTCGAGGCATCATAGTTGGAAGCTTTTCAGCTTCCTTGCTTTTCTCCACGGGCTCTAGAGTAGCCTCCTCTTGAGTCTGAATTACCGGATGTGATTCTGGTAATGTTCTTCCACTTCTTGTGGTGATGGCCATACAACTCGCGTCATTCCTCGGATTAGTAGTGTCGCTCGGCAAGGTACCTGTCTTCCTTTGGTTCAGAGATGCCGAGATTGCCCCACTTGCTGCTCTAATTGCTTGATCGAAGTGGAATGTGCCTCCACTATTTGACTCATGGCCGATAACTCAGTCCTTATCTCCTTTACCCCAGAGTCAGTCGATTCTACCTTCAGCAGCATCTTTGCCATCATGTTCTCTAGCTTGGAAGTCCCTGCCTCGTTGCTAGCTTTGTCCCGATTACCAGGTGGTACATACAACCCATCTCTATCGGTGTTATTCCTCTAGTTTCCTTGATCGCGATTGTAGCCAGCTTTCTCAGAGTAGTTGTCCTTTTGATAGGTCCGACCTTGGTTTCCTTGGTCATTGGCCTGGAAACCCCCCAAGTAATTCGCCTCCGCAGTTTCCAACTCTGCTGCTCTACCTTGAGAACCCACAACTTTTACCTTCTCCATACCTCCTGAGAACAAGTGCTTGGTCAGTAGGTCCAACTGCGTTTTCAGATGCGCCATGTCTTGGTCGCGCTCCTCGTCTTTTCTGCGCTGCTCAGCTGACATACCAACTGCATAAGTGCTAGTTGCTACCTCTGAATCCCGTGTATGCCAGGCCCTGTTGGTTTTGGTGAGCCTGTCCAAAATAGCTGTGGCATCGGCAAAAGTGCGACCCATAAACGCTCCACCTGCTGCGTTGTCCAACGTTGGCTTGGTAGCCGAATTCAGTGCCCTGTAGAATGTTTGCATCAAAAATTCGTCTTCAACTGATGGTTAGGGCATTGTGATATCTTCTTTTTAAATCGCAACCAGGTCTCGTGCAATGCTTCGTGAGGTTGCTGTCTGAAATTCCTAATCTCATCCCTCAACTGTATCATCCTAGAGGGAGGAAAGAACCTTTCTAGGAAAGCTCCTTTCAACTCTCCCCAAGTTGCGATAGAGTCGGGGGTCAGCTCTGTCAACCACAATGCTGCCTCATCAGACAGAGACAACGGAAACAACCTGAGCCTGATCGCTATCTGACTCACTCCAGGTAATTCAAATGACTTGCAGATGCCCACGAAATTCATCAGGTGCTGGTTTGGATCATCCCCAGCGGCACCACGGAACACTCCTCTCAAGTTCAACAGTTGGATCATCGTGCTAGTGATGTTGAACTTGGCTCCGGGCGCTAGTGGTGGAAGAGCAATGGCGCCCGTAGATCCAACTCCATCCAAGTCGATATCCTCATCATTCAGCATAACATCGTCCTGCAGACCACCTGCATTCAGATTTTGTTGGGCCTACCGTTCTGCAGCGAGCCTTGCTGCTTCTTGTTGTGCGGCCATATTCCGCCTCAATGTTCTAGCAAGCTCGGGGTCATAAGGTAACGTTGATTCACCCGAGCGCCGGGTACTTGGCATGCACAACTCTGTACCCTGTCAAAAAAACAAAAACAACAAATAAACGTAAAAGCAGGAAAGTATGACTAAGAGTTAAATAAACACACCGGACTTAACAAACAACCGTATTCCCCGGCAACGGCGCCAAAATTTGATAACGCTCAAAGTACCACTCCAATTAAGAAGCGTAAGCGATCGTTGTCAAATATAGAACCCAACAAAGGTTGGGGTCGATCCCACAGAGAATATGGTGAGAATTAAGTCTTTAGTGAATTAGTTGACTAATGGTCAATAGTTTCCGGTAAATAAAAGGGGGGTTTTGTGTGAACAATGTGTAAAAAAAATGAACAATAATGTATGAGTAATAATCAGTAGGAGAATGAACTAGGGAAGTGTTCACCATGGCGTGGTAACAATGTCGATTCTAAGCTTAACCGGGTTCTTTCTATATGTGTGTCACGATGTGATTGAATTAATGGTATCATCTAAACGTTTCTCAACCAAATAGACGAATTTACTTTTCAATTCTCTCGAACTTGAAAAGGTGTGCTTTTAGATTTCAATCCTAAACATCAAGTAGATTAATCTAGTTACAGCATTAATCATAAGACGAGAGTTGGTAGTCCCGAATCCTCGTCGTTAATCAAGTTTCCCGGTTTTAATCTCTTTACTCAAGCAAATTAAACCTAGGCATATTCTAATGTTTGCAACCACTAGAAAATGTTAAATAATGAATGATTAACAACATGACAACATATATCTTGAACCCGTCGCTACCCGGAATCTATATCGCTACTTTAGCCATGGCTCCCACAACCCTAGTTGTGGGAGGTTTAGTTAATCATGCTTGTAGAAAAATAGAAGAAAGTCATATTCATAATAAAGAAAAGAGATCCTTACAATATGGTGAAAACAATCTTCAATTATTCCAAGAACAAGAAAAACCAAGATCCCAAGAACAAATCAAGAACAAGATTCAAGGAGGAGGAAAACGTGTGTAGCGTGTTTCCTCTCTCAAAAATCGCTCAAAAACTCCTAAAACTATTGGGTGAACTATTGTAAAAGCTTGATATGTAAAATAAATCTAACATAGGGTATTTATAGGAGTCTAGGAAACAAATCCCAAAAACGCTCGGATTCCGCGTAACCGACTGTCTCAACTTGACGGCCAGGCTGACGGACCGTCACTGGCTTGACGGACCGTCGGCTGGACCATCACTCTTAGGCAGTGATGCAGCTCAACTTGACGGTCATTGTGACGGACCATCACATGGGTGAGGGCCCGTCATGGTGGCCGTCACTCTTAGGCAGTGGCGCGCTTTTGATCGTAGTTCCTTCCTTTTCTACGTTTGTCTCCATTTCCTACAAATATAACATAACAACATCAAAAACGACAACGGTTACTTAAAAACGTACGATTGTTCTTAGTTAAAAGGAGTCAAAAGTGCCGTAAAATGGCGGCACATCAACTATGTTGTCGGAAAACAACCGGAATAAATACGGCTCATCCCAGAAAAACTTACTTGCATCATGGAGAAACTTCTTTTTCTGGTGGAAGTTCAAATCTTCCGGGATCATGTCACTCACCGCATAATTTGCGAAGTCAGCGTACCAAGGCACCATATCACGTGACGCAGCCATCACTTGCTCATCCGAGAATGCATCATCAATCTCCGGTTCATCTATTATGTTCTCTTCCCTCTCAAGCCTAGACAGATGATCCGCTACCTGGTTCTCACACCCTTTCCGAACTTTGACTTCAAAGTCAAATTCCTGCAACAATAGCACCCATCGGATTAGTCGAGGTTTTGCATCCTTTTTGGTCATCAGATACCTCAAAGCTGCATGATCTGTGTGCACCACCACTTTTGTACCAAGTAAGTTCGCTCTGAATTTCTCAAAGGCGTATACCACAGCCAGCAGCTCCTGTTCTGTCGCTGTGTAGTTCTTTTGTGCCCCATTCAATGCTTTACTAGCATAATAAATGGGGTGAAATAGTTTGTCTCGCTTCTGTCCCAGAACAGCTCCAAGCGCCACACCACTCGCATCGCACATTACTTCGAACGGTTTGGACCAATCCAGGGCAATTATAATAGGAGCATCCACTAGCTTTTCTTTCAGGCATTCAAACGCCCTCAAGCACTCAGCATCAAATAAAAACTTCGTCTCCTTTTCAAGCAACTTGCACAATGGGGTAGCAACCTTAGAGAAATCTTTGATGAATCTTCGGTAGAAACCGGCATGACCAAGAAAACTCCTCACACCCTTTACTGAAATGGGTGGTGGTAGTTTCTCGATGACTTCAATCTTGGCTCTATCCACCTCTAGACCTCTCATAGATATTTTGTGTCCTAATACAATGCCTTCTTTCACCATGAAATGGCATTTCTCCCAATTCAGCACGAGGTTTGACTCTTAACACCTTTGCAATGCCTGACCTAGATTAGCCAAGCAGTCATCAAATGCATCACCCACTACCGAAAAGTCATCCATGAAGACCTCCAATGTGTTCTCCACCATATCAGAAAAGATAGACATCATGCGTCTAAAAGCAAACGTACCATAGGGACAGGTGAACGTGGTCTTCTCCTGATCTTCCGGGGCGATAGATATTTGGTTGTACCCCGAATATCCATCTAAAAAGCAATACCAACCTCTTCCAGCTAATCTATCCAGCATCTGATCCATAAAGGGCATGGGGAAATGATCACGGAGAGTACAGGAGTTTAGCTTCTGGTATTCCATACAGACTCGCCAGCCCGTGACAGGTCTTAATGGAATCAGCTCATTTTTGTCATTTGCTACCACAGTCATTCCTCCCTTCTTAGGAACACATTGCACTGGGCTTACCCATTTGCTATCAGAGATTGGGTAAACCACTCCAGCATCGAGCCATTTGATGATCTCTTTCTTCACCACCTATTGCATTGGCGGATTCAGTCTCCGCTGGTGTTCGGTGGTGGGAGTGCAATTTTCTTCTAGTTGTATCTTATGAGCACAAATACTTGGTGGGATGCCAATAATATCTGCAATGGTCCAGCCGATTGCTCTCTTGTGTCTCCTCAGAGTGGATAATAACGTTTCAACTTGAGATTGCACAAGGTCTGTCGCGATGATTACCGGTAAGGTATCTTTGTCACCCAGAAATGCATACTTCAGATGGCCTGGCAACTCTTTCAACTCTAATACCGGTGCTTCCTCAATAGAAGGCTTTGCAGGAGGTGTTGGTCTGTTCTTTAAATCGAGATCCAATTTCTTTGGGGCGTAACCATATTACCCCATTCAAACCATAGCATTTACAATTTCCTCATAATCTTCGACGCCATCATCATCGAAATTCATCATAACTGCTGCCAATGTCTCTACAGCAAGTCTCTCTTCAACAGAAATGATCACATCAGATTCTGCAACAACATCAATAACCGAGACGACATTCATGTCCCTCGGTTGCTTCATTGATCTGCACACATTAAACTTTACTACCTCTTCGTTCAACCTGAAAGTCAACTCGTTGCTCTCCATATCTACCAATACTCTTCCGGTTGCCAAGAAGGGTCGTCCCAAAATAATAGGGACTTTGAAGTCCACTTCGCAGTCCAAAATCACGAAGTCTGCCGGAAATATGAATTTCCCCACCTTCATAAGTACATTATACAAAATACCAACCGGGTGTTTCACAGATCTGTCAGCCATCAATAACCTCATAGTTGTCGGTTTGGGGGCTCCTAAGCCCAACTGTCGGTAGATGGCTAACGACATCAAGTTTATGATAGGCCCCAAGTCACAAAGAGCCTTGGCAAAGTTAAACTCCCCTATGGTGCAAGGAATAGTGAACGCACCAGGGTCTTCTTTCTTTTGGACCAGCGACCTTGATGAAATGGCGCTACAATGGTGGAGGTTGTCTTCCGGTTCAAAACTTACCGACCTCTTCTTTGTGATCAGGTCCTTCATGAACTTGGCATAACCGGGCATTTGTTCAAGTGCATCCACCAGACGGATGTTTACTGATATCTGTTTGAGCATGGTCATGAAGTTCAGGAACTTTCTATCTTCCACTTCCTTCTTCAACCGTTGTGGGAATGGAGGTGGTGGCCGAGGCATCGTAGTTGGAAGTTTTTGAACTTCCTTGCTTTTGTCCGTGAGCACTTGAGTAGCATATTCTTCCGCACCGAGTTTTTCAACAGACACTTTCTCACCCTCATCAACCATATTTTCATCATCTACTAACTCTTCTTTCTCAGCAACGCTACCTTTCTGGGTCTGAATTACCGGATTTGATTCTGATAAGGTCTTACCGCTTCTGGTGGTGATTGCCATACAATTTTCATCATTTCTAGGATTTTGAATGTTGTCACTCGGCAATGTTCCAGCTTTCCTTTGATTTAGAGACGCCGAGACTTGACTCATTTGTTTCTCTAACTGCTTGATTGAGGTGGAATGAGAATTAACCAACTGACTCAATGATGATAATTCAGATTTCATTTCCTTGACTCCGGAGTCAGTAGATTCCACCTTCAACAACATCTTTGCCATCATATTCTCTAACTTGGACGTCCCTGTATCATTGCTACTTCTTTCTCGGTTACCAGGTGGTACGTACAACCCACCTCTATCAGTTTTATTCATCCAGTTCCCCTGATCACGGTCTCTGTAGCCAGCTTTTTCATAGTAGTTGTCGTTCTGATAGTTCCGACCTTGGTTTCCCTGGCCATTGGCCTGGAAACCCCCCAAATAAATTGCCTCCTCCTCAGACTCGAACTCTGCTGCTCTACTTTGGGAACCCACAACTTTCACTTTCTCCATGTCTCCTGACAGCAAATGTTTTGTCAGAAGGTCCATTTGCGTTTTCAGATGGGCCATATCTTGATCCCGCTCTTCCTCTCTCCTGCGTTGTTCTGCTGACATACCAATTGCATGAGTGCTAGCAGCCATCTCGGTGTCCCGTGTATGCCATGCCCTGTTGGTTTTAGTGAGCCGGTCCAGAATAGCTGTGGCATCGATAAAAGTGAGGCCCATAAATGCTCCACCTGCTGCATTATCCAGTGTCGGCTTGGTAGCCGAATTTAGTGCCCTGTAAAATATCTGCATCAGGAAATTGTCAGTCAACTGATGGTTAGGGCATTGTGTCAGCTTCTTCTTGAACCACAACCACGTCTCATGTAACGCCTCATGAGGTTGTTGTCTGAAATTGCTAATTTCATCCCTCAACTGTATCATCCTAGAGGGAGGAAAGAACCTTTCTAGGAAAGCTCTTTTCAACTCTCCCCAAGTTGCGATAGAGTCGGGGGTTAGCTCTGTCAACCATAACGCTGCCTCATCAGATAGGGACAATGGAAACAACCTGAGTCTGATCGCGATCTGACTTACTCCAGGCAATTCAAATGACTTGCAGATACCCACGAAATTCATCAGGTGCCGGTTTGGATCATCACCAGCCATACCACGGAACAATCCCTTTAAGTTCAACAGCTGGAGCATTGTGCTAGTTATGTTGAACTTGGCCCCGGGCGCTAGTGGAGGAAGAATAATGGCGCTCGTAGCACCAACTCCGTCTAATGTAGTATCATCCTCTATATCTTCAGCATTCAAGTGATGCTGATCCTGTTGAGCCTGTTGTTCTGCAGCGAGCCTTGCTGCCTCCGTTTGTTATGCAGCCATGGTTTGCCTTAGCGTTCTTGCGAGCTCGGGGTCATAGGGTAATATTGGTTCACCCGAGCGTCGGGTACTTGGCATGCACAACTCAGTACCCTGTAATAAACAAAAACAACAAATAAAAGTAAAATCAGGAAATATGACTAAGAGTCAAATAAACACACAAGACTTAATAAACAACCATATTCCCCGGCAACGGCGCCAAAATTTGATACGCCCAAATTATGACTCCAAATATGAAGCGTAAGTGGTCGCTGTCAAATATAGAACCCAACTAAGGTTGGGGTGGATCCCACGGGGAATAAGGTGCAAATTAAATCGATAGTGAATTAAATGACTAGTAGTCGATAATTTCCGGTAAATTGGGGGGGTTTTATGTGAACAATATTTAACCAACGGAAATAATAATGTGCGATTAATAATCAATATAAGAGTGAACTAGGGAAGTGTTCACCATGGCGTCGTAACAATTTCGACTCAAGGCTTAACCGGGTCCGCTCTATATGCATATCATGATGTGATTGAATTTATGGCATCGTCTAAACGTTTCTCAACCAATTAGACAAATTTCCTTTTCAATTCTCTCGAACTTGAAAAGGTGAACTTTCTTATTTCAATCCTAAACATCAAGTAGATTAATCTAGTTACAACATTAATCATGAGACGAGAGTTGGTAGTCTCGAATCCTTGTAGTTAATCAAATTTCTCGGTTTTAATCTCTTTACTCAAGCAAATTAAACCTAGGCATGTTCTAATGTTTGCAACCACTAGAAAATGTTAGTAAGTGAATGATTAATCACGTGACAACATAAAGATTGAACCTTACGCTACCCGGAATCTATATTGCTACTTTTGCCATGGCTCCCACAACCCTAGTTGTGGGAAGGTAGTTACTCATGTTTGCAAAATGAAAGAATGAAGTAATAGTATTCATAATAATAAGAAAGAGTTCTTACAAAATAGATCAACACAAGCTTCAAGCTTTTCAAGAACAAGAGTCTAAAATCCCAAGAACGATCAAGAACAAGATGATCAAGAAGAAAACGTGATTGTGTAGTGTTTTCCTCTCAAATTCTCGCTCAAAATAATCCTAGAACTATTGGGTAATGAATTTGTAATGTATATTAAAATAAACCTAACATAGGGTATTTATAGGAGTCCAGAAAGTAAACCCAAAAACATTCGGAATCCGCATCGCGTACTGCCTCAACTTGACGGTTTGGGCGATGGACCATCACATGCTTGACGGACCGTCATGGTGGCCTTCGCCACTAGGCAGTGTGCTGCCTCAACTTGACGGTCTACTTAACGGACCATCACATGTGTGATGGACCGTCACGGTGGCCGTCGCCACTAGGCAGTGTGCTGCCTCAACTTGACTGTCTACTTGACGGACCGTCAAATGTGTGACGGCCCGTCATGGTGGCCGTCACTCTTAACCAGTGGCGCTCTTTCGATCGTATTTCCTTTCTTTTCTACGTTTGTTGCTATTTCCTGCAAATCCAACATAAAAACATCAAAAAAGACAACGGTTGCTTGAAAACTCGCGATTATTCTTAGTTAAAGGAGTCAAAAGTGTCGTAGAATGGCGGCACATCAGTGGGATATTGGGAATGTCAGCGAGTCCTGGGCATAGAATTATCCTTCTAGGCTGGTTATGCTTGTTGAGTAGCTATGGGCCTGTGCAGGGTCGATAGGTTGATTGTGAGCTGCTGGGCAGCTATTGTGTTTGATCAAGCCATTTCCATGCATATAAAGAGGTTTTTTCCATGTTTTACTATGGTTTTGGCTTCGGGCCTACTGGCACTATTTTCTAAACCTTGCATGGCCCCGGGGGCCCCTTTTTGATGGAAATGAATTGGAAATGGTTTGATTTAACTTGTGAATATTCTTGGGTAAAAGAAGGTAAAATTATGATTTATATCACCAGTTTTACGATTAACGCTAGACTCGACATGACCGGGGTGCTAGTTGAGTTTTCTTGCTACTTGAGATGATTTTAGCCTCGATCGAACCGAGCACCTGAGATGACTTTCTACTATTTAGACCCGGTTATGCCCGGGCACCCTTGGAGGGGTTTTTGAGATATTTTCCCACTACTTTAGTCTTGGACAGGGTCTGGGCATGCATATTTGAGACTGGGTCTCTATCTTGAACCCGGACTTGGTTCCGGATGACATGTTTTGATACTGAGTTTTAGTATGGGGTCAGGGACCTCCATGGACCTTGACATCTGGGCCTGGGGCTTCGGGCTGCGTGTTCCAGAGGAACGGTATACGGTGGAGTAGAGGTATACGGGCAGTTTCCTTCCATGGAACCTACCTACTAGGCCGGATCGACACCGAAGGAGGTACATACAGAGATACCATTTCACTTGAGATCTTCATGCATCATATCATTCATTGTTTGAGGCTCCACCCTTGTTTGATGTTTATTGATTGTATGCTCCGGTAGTATGGGATGCCGGAGGGTTTGTTTTCAGTGGTTTGTGTTCCTCGGTTGTATGGGCGGACAGGAGACTGTAGGTAGACTCTTGCTATTTACTTACAAAATTGTTCCCTATTACGGTTAAGCATGAAATTGGTTACTGCTAGGCTGGGATCTTTTGTTTGCTCTGCAAGGTAGTTAGGTTTTTCATCAAAGAGTCATGATAATACTCAACTGCGGAAAACTCATCAAAATTGAGTCTATCATAAAATTTGTGTTGCATGGCGAGATTACTCTAGCACTCTATAAATGGAGGCTCGATAAGTGTCTTCAATTCATCAAATGAAAATCAAAGAAATTGAGTACTAGCACGTATGGCTATGGATACTGCAAACAGGCTTTCTGCAATTGCTGCCGAAATGGGGCAACTGCAAAATCGCGCTACAACTAGCAGCCCCTTTACTAGGTTGGGAAAAGGCTAGCGCGCTAGCTCACAACGGCTGATGAAAAGCCAACAACTTCTTAGGAGTCATTTTTTTCTTCGAAACCTCTCCTTACAGTCAAGTGGCTGAACTCCCCTTTCCTCTTATTAGTCAGATAGGTTTGGAACCCTATACAAGGGGTTGCTTGCTGCTCGCCCCTATCTCTAAAGTGGCTTATGCACTCCACTTGAGATTGATATGATTAGTTGAGTTTGATTCCTGTCTCCGAGCATACCTATCATTACTCTTTCCCTCTTTCTCTTACACTTGAGGTTACCGGTATATCGCTCATTTCGTAAACTTATTATGTATACACTGTTATTGCAAGGACCCCAGGTGCGTTGTTTCTTACTTTCACTTGTGCCTATGGTGTATATATTCGGCTTGCTGGCCTCACATGTGGTTCTGTTGATTTCCCTATGGGCTAGTTCCTGTGTACCTTTCGTTGATTTGTGTGACTACTTGTTTCTATTATGTCTGTTACTACGCTTTTATCTTATATGTGCCCAGTCGGCCTATGATACCTACTGGGTTCCTTATGCTTTGCATTTGTTGCTCACCCTACCCCATACATATTTTGGTGCAGATCCTAGCGTGGGCCATTGCCGTTAGATCGTTGTTATTCGTGCTTGGAGATGTGTTGGGGACTACTTCAAACTGAGGGTGAGCTCTTGGAGATCGGAGCTTAGCTTTAGTTTATCTTTTGCTTTATGTACTCTATTACCATTAAGAGACATCTGTATATATTGTTTTGGATCGTTTGCACTCTATGTATGTAGTTCTGGCTCTATACTATGATACTAGGTCTTGGGGTTTGGTTTAGTTTCCGCATATGTATATATATATTCCTGTTATTTATTCTCTTTATCTTGTTCCCTTACATTTGCTTAATAAGCTGTTCTTCCGCTTATTTGTTAGATAGTGGCCCCTTACTAACTGTTCTGGGCTATCGCCTACCGGGAGGTTGTAGGTGCCATCATGACCGAGAAATTGGGTCGTGACAACTAGGCTTCACATCAACAACTGGATTTTCATCGACTTTATTCTCAAGCACAATCTCCTCTTCAATCATATCATTTCAATCCACAACAACATCATTAGATGGATTTTTTATCCCACTACACATTTGTCAACTCCTAGTGACAATTGCCATAACATGGCCATCGTTCTTCGGGTTTGCCATGGTGTAACTTTAAATTGTCCCCTTCATACTAGGATTCATTTGTGTAGACAAGTGATTCATTTGTTCCTCAAGATGCTTTATAGAAGCCGAGTGTGAGCTCACCATTTTGTGTAGTGTTGACACTTCACTCTTTATCTCCTTCACCGCACTATCGATTGACTCAACCTTTTCCAAGACAAAAGACAACATATCTTCGATTTTGAAATATCTGGGGTTGCTCACGGTAGGTTGATAAGCAGAATCATCCTTAAAGGAGGAACATAAGTATTTGAATTTTGGTGATTATATCGATTACCTTCCCTCTCACTATCTCTCCAATTGACTTCTCGCTCTTTATCTTTGATTCAACCTTGATTCTCATCCCTTGGGCGCCAATTCTAAAAGAGCTGAGGCAACACCATATGGTTGATTTATAAATGTTCCACTCGCAAGGTTGTTTGCAACAAATTTGTTCATTGAACTCAAGGCCCTATAAACTTTTTGGAGGAGGACATTATCAGGTAATCCATGATTGGGGCATAGCACGAGCTTTTTTTAGAATCTCATCCATGCCTCATGCAATGTCTCATCCGCCACTTGGTGGAAATTCATGATGTCGTCCCTCAATTGCATCATTCTAGAGGGAGGAAAGAATCATACCATGAATGCTTTCACCAAGCCATTCCACAAGGTAATTGAGCCTTCTAGAAGCTCCTTCAACCAAGTCATCAATTCCCCCATAAGTAAAAAGAGAAATAAGTGGAGCCGGATGGACTCTTAGGGGGATGTTGTTGAAAATAAAGGGCTGGCATATCTCGATGAAGTTATGGATATGCCTATTTGCATCCTTATGCGCAATGCCTCTGAATAATCCTTTCATTTGGATGAGATAGAGCATGGTGCTTGTAATGTGATATACGACATTGCCAACTGTGGAAGGTAGGTAGATTGCACCTACCCCACCTTAGACTATGGGCTCAGGAGCTGCGTCCATGAATACATCTACACTTTCATTGTTGCCCATTTTGGTCATGGGATTCCTGCTCAACAATCAAAAACAGCAAAACAAAGTAAAAATGAACAAAAACTCACAAAGTGATTTCAAATATTAATCAAAAGGCTACTCAAAAACCATTCCCTAAAAATGACGCTATTTTTAACAATGCTCAAACACACTCTCCAATAGGAGATGATTGCGATCATCAGAGCAAACTAAAATTTATATTTTTGATAGAAGTCAGGGTCGATCACACTGAGAATGGTTATGAAGAGTCTCCAAGATATTATCGTATATCAATCAAGAAGAGAGTAATTATTTAAATAACAAAAAAGTAAATTTGGGGGAAGACAAGGAATTGGGAATCTGTCATAATTGCAATCCAAACAAGAAAATAAACTAACAAGGGGTGCGTATCAAATGAGAGGACCACTGGGGTATATTTCCAATGGGATTCAAACGTGAGTTAGGGTACTTGCTTATTTATGCAAACTCTTAATAAACGATATGAGTAGCATTGGGCTTAGTCATGAATGTCAATCTTTTGATCTTCCAAACATTTATCCAATGGTATTTATTCAAGAACCATGGGTTCAACCCTAAACAACCAATTCAGACTTGGGGATGTCACACTATTTCTAGCTTAGACTCTTAAATGGGTGTTTTAAGGCGATTAAACTATTTCTAGCCTCAATTTAGGTGGAAATTCTAAGAACCCACTATTTAATTCTCATAAAAAATAATGAACTCCTCTTTCAAGAAAAAGCACAACCAATGTTTGCAACTATCAATTTTATAGGTAAAACATGGAGAATTCAATAGACCCATATAAATTTAGCAATTATAAGCACATTTAAGCAAGACCCATACCCAAATTTAAATACCGATCATACACATACCCCTAGACAAGGAAATTAGCCACTCATACTAAGGAAATAAGAGTTTATACCAAATGGGTAGTTCAAATTTCCATTCATAATTGTGCCAATATCTAATATCCAAGCTTAATTTGTACAATTATGGTGGAATCTCAAGGTAGAAGATGAGAAATACCAAGTACACCCATTATCTTCCTTGGGATAATATCTAGGAAAACTATTCAAAATTATGTCAAAAACTATCAGGTACAATACCCAATTCGGGTTTTAGAAGGTTCCCAAAACATCACATAAAAATGGACAAAAATGCCCCTAGGTCATGGTGTGATACGACTTGCGATGTGATGTACGGTTGAACCATGCATTATGCACATCGCACCACTTCTATTCTCCGACCAGTGACTTAAGTTGATGCTTGGGTGTCATAGAAAGGTAGGTGCGGTCCGCACCAGCCATTGTGCACATCGCACGATGGCCGCACCTCTCGGAAGATTCTTCTTCTCTTTTGATCACCTTCATATTTTAACTCCTTTTGAGCTCTTTTTGGTCCATATCCTTGTTTTCTATTTGTAACCATGAGTACCTATTTAGCATCAATAAAGGCAATAAGTACCTCTAAATCTTATTAAAGCATAGCAATAATTCATGAATAAAAGGCTCAATAAGATGGTATATTACCAACTTATCACCTCCCTCCAAAAATTCCTTCATCATTGAGGTACTATGGTCGTGCTGCGATGTTAAATCAAATGCTTCTTGGGAGGCAACCCAAGTGTTATTTGATTTTTGTTTACTTTATTGTTATTGTTTTTGGTGTGTTAGGAATGCACAAGCTTGGAAAAATGCAAAGTGTACGAAGGGTCCACTGGAGTGGACCTGCACTACACCAGCGAAATGCAAGTTCCCACTTGAGGTACGTAGGTGGAAGCGCAAGTCTTAACAGAAGACATGGGGAAATTGTTTAAAAAATCAATCATTTGTGCATCACCTGCAGAACACATGAGGTTGCCTGCAAAGTGCAGGTGGAACACAGGTCAAAAGCAGAATAACAGGGTAAAAATTCACTCAAATCTCCAACTGCGTGTCACTTGCACCTGCAAGTGAAGAACAGACACCGGTAAGTTTTTAAATTTTTGAACTAACCCATTGACCGACCCTACCCAATGGCTAACCCATGCCTGATCTTCACTTAAACCCTCTAACCCAAGATTTTCTTTTCATTTTTCACCATTAACAACTCTCATAACCTCTATTTTCACTACATTCACTTTCACTGCCCTCAATCTCCTCCCACTACTCCCTCTCACACCATGATGATGTCGATAACAATCTTATAAAAGGAGGTGACTATGTTCATCGAAAACAATAACCCAACGCGAGTTAGGGTTGAATCCACGAGGATTGGTACGGAGATTTACCACAAATTATAATTTGATTCACAATAGCAAGCAAGTAAAGTAAATGGAGGAATTGATTTTAGGAATGTAAATTTAAATTATAATAAAGCAATGGTGAAAATACAAGTGTTTATTTGAAGGATGGAAAGACTAGGGGTGTGCTTTCGATGGGGTCATGCATTGGGATTCATGTAGACTATTCAAGCTATTTTTTATTAAAGTGCAGGTAGCCTTGGTTCAAGTCATATTTAGTTGTTTTTCTACCTACCAAACATATATACAATATGGTTTCTCTCGAACCCCATAGTTTAGCAACAAAAAAACCAATTGGCTTAGGTGAGTTAAGTTATTTTTAGCCTGAACTCTTAGGTGAGAATTTCTTTATATAAGCTATTTCTAGCCTCAACTTATGGTAGAAATTCCAAATTCCTACTATTGAATCCTTACCCAATTATTAAACCTCTTTCTCAAGCAAGCACATAATTAGTAAGCTAAATTAATCTTTGTAACCATCAATTTTATAATTAAAATATGAAGGATTCAATAGACCCATACATAATAATCAATTATAAACCCCAAATAATTAATACCTATCCCTAAATTTGAACACCCATCATGCATACACCCCTAGAATTTAACTTAGATACACATAATGAAGGAAAAAGAGAATATACGAAGTGGGTAACCTTTAATTCCATTAATCTAAAGAGAATATACCAAGTGGGTAACCTTTAATTCTATTCATCTTCAATAACTATCTTCAATTCCAAGCTCAAATATTCAACAATGGTGTTTTTCTCTAAATTTAAGGAAGAAGAAAGCTAAGAAAACTTGTACTCCAAAGTATTTTCTAATAATAATATCCTGATTGGGGAAACAATTGGTATAAAATCCTTGCACAGATCCCAAAAAGGGTCTTGGAAGCTTCTAATTATCCAATGACCTTTTGGACCATTTTTCCCTTTGAGGCACTTGCGACTGGACATGAGATGGCACTTGCGTTCTCCCTTGGTGACTTGCGGCAAGAAGGTGCCAAGTCTCTTGGGCAGTGTGGAATCTTCACCTCTGATTCCATATGTGCAGGCATCTGGGCTGCCCTTGATGATTATTGGCATGCGGGTGCCTGTATTATGAGGCAGTAATTCAGCTCCCATTTGCACTGGCACCTGCAAAGTGCAGGTGCCACCATGCAACTTGCAGGTCCCTAATGCATATTCCTGAGCTGATATTGGACATCTCTTGACTTAGCCTCCATTTATGGCTTATTTGGGTCCAATCCTCTTCTATCTTCATTGATCAAAAGTTCCTGTATCTAAGACAAATAACGCCTAATATCCTCCTAAATAGCATCAAATCAAGGCTACAATTCATGATTAAGAGCTAAATAAGTTTTTAGATTACCAACTTACCACACTACCACTAGTCAACCAGTTAGCCCTACCATTGTAGACTATGTGAGTTCGCCAACAAGGTTTTGAACCACCATTTTCAAGAGCTCAAGCTCCAATTTTTCTTACTATTTGACTCTCTCCAATCTCTTGTGGTATGATCCATTATGTTTAAATTCTTGATTTTTGCTTATTGGGAGTATCATTGTTAGAGCATTCTAGATGAAATTCCCAATTCCCAAATTGCTTTAGTGTATTATATTTGAAGTTCAATTCTGGGTCTCCTGTTCTCACAATATATGCTAAAAATGACGGACTGAGTTTGTTATTTTTAATGCATGTTTTTTTGAATTGATTCACAACCTGATTATAGTTGGGGGTGAAGATTGAGTACCCGCTCGATTATAACGCATGGTTTATCTATATGATAGTGTCACGACCCAATTTCTCGGTCATGATGGCACCTACCACCCCCGGTAGGTGAACCAATCCCCGTAGCCCAGAACAGTTACTAATGGGCTACTATCTAATAAATAAGAGAACAAGATGAAGAGAACAGATAAAAGGACTATAAATACATACATATGCGGAAACTAAACCAAACCCCAAGACCTGGTATCATAGTATAGAGCCAAACTACATACACGGAGTGCAAATAATCCAAAACAATATATACAGATGTCTCTGAATGGTAATAGAGTACATGAAGCAAAAGATAAACTAAAGCTAAGCTTTGATCGCCAAGAGCTCACCCTCAGTCTGAAGTAGTCCCCGACAGATCTCCAAGCACGAATCACAGTGATCTAACGGCGATGGCCCACGCTAGGATCTGCACCCAAAGATGCAGGGGGTAGGGGTGAGCACCAAATGCGAAGCATAAGGTACCCAGTAGGTATCATAGGCCGACTGGGCACATATAAGATAAAAGCGTAGTAATAGACAGAATAGAAGCAAGCAGTCACGGAAATCAATTAAAGGTACACATGAACTAGCCCAGAGGGAAATCAACAGAACCACATATGAGGCTAGTAAGCAGAATATACACACCATAGGCACAGGTGAAAGTAAGAAATAACGCACCTGGGGTCCTTGCAATAACAGTGTATACAAAATAAGTTTACGAAATGGACGGTATACTGGTAACCTCAAGTGTAAGAAGAAGAGAGAAAGAGTAATAATAGGCATGCTCATAGACATGAATCAAGCCCAACTAATCATATCAATCTCACACCCAGCAACTAACAGTCTAGCAGTAACCAATTTCATAATTAACCGTAACAGGGAATAATTCTACAAGTAAATAGAAAGAGTCTACCTACAGTCCCTCGGCCGCCCATACAACCGAGGAACACAAACAACTGAAAACAAACCCTCCGGCATCCCATACTACCGGAGCGTACAATCAGCAAACAGCAAACAAGGGTGGAACCTCGAACCATGAATGATATGATGCATGAAGATCTCAAGTGCCATGGTATCTCTGTATGTACCTCCTCCGGCGCCGATCCGGCCCAGCAGGTAGGTTCCATGGAAGGACACTGCCCGTATACCTCTACTCCACCGTATACCCCTCCTACGGCACACGCAGCCCGTAGCCCCTGGCCCGGATGGCAAGGTCCATGGAGGTCCCAGACCCCATACTAAAACTCAGTATCAGAACATGTCGTCCGGAAGCAAGTCCGGTATCAGGATAGAGACCCAGTCTCGAGTATGCAATGCCCAGACCCTGTCCAGGACTAAAGTAGTAGGAAAATGTCTCAAAAACCCCTCCAAGGGTGCCCGGGAGTAATCGGGTCTAAACAGTAAAAAGTCATCTCAGGTGCTCGGTCCGACCGAGGCTAAAAATCATCTCAAGTAACAAGAAAACTCAACTAGCACTCCGACCCTGCCGAGTCTAGCGATAATCGTAAAACTGATGATTTTAAACATAATTTTACTTTCTTGCCCAAAAATATACACAAGTTAAATCCAACCATTTCCAAATTATTTCCATCAAAAAGGGCCCCCCCGGGCCATGCAAGGTTTAGAAAATAGTGCCAGTAGGCCCGAAGCCAAAACCATAGTAAAACATGGATAAAACCTCTTTATATGCATGGAAATGGTATGATCACACACAATAGCTGCCAAGCAACTCACAATCAACCTATCGACCCTGCACAGGCCCACATCTACTCAGCAAGCATAACCAGCCTAGAAGGATATTTCTATGCCCGGGACTCGCGGACATTCCCAAAATCCCACCTTCTATGTTCCAGAGTCAACAAGGCCCCACAGGACCACAAGGGTAAATAAAATAAATCGGCAAATACTACAAGCAATGGAGAAACAAAAGAAGGCGGACATGAATAAAGCGGTCAAGGTCTGTGGTACCAACCTAATAAACCAACCCAAGGATGCCCATTAATACAATTTTATTCTATATATGCGGAGTCTAGGGAAAATAAACCGTAACCTACCTGTCGTCCAGTGACAAGCCTAAACCTCTCCGAAAAATACACAACACGAAATCAAACTTGAACTCGGGCTTGAATAACTTGACGTCGATAATTGATTTTCTTTTGTTGACCGAATATTGCGTCAAAATAATTTTCCCCTCAAAAATCTTTATTTGAGCATGGTGAATTAATTGTGCACAATTGTCAGTGCAATTTACATTCTTTAGAATGTATTAAGTAAGTTGGCAGCAATTTCCTTTGCAATTTTCTCCAAATGACTTAAGTTTGGCAGCAATTGCCTACCACATCAGTAGGCTTCCACGTGGGGGGGGTGTGTGTCAACACCACACCTCCCCTTATCTAGTTAATGATAGGTGGATCCCTGCTACGTACGTACTCGGGTATTAAATAAATTCGTGGTATAATAAATATAATTTTTGAATATACCATAATCATTAGAAAATTATTTCGAATAAAACCTACTATATAATAATAATAAATTTCAACATCACTAAATTTACTATCTCCGTTAAAATATTACAATATATAAAAATTTTATAAAATGAATACATATACAATTATACCGTAACAAAAATATTTTTTATAAACCTTTAAAATATTTTGAAAAGGCAATAATAATATAATTTTTACCAAATTCAACTTTTAAATAAAATATTTTCAAATACACGCACGACGCTAATAAAATTCTTAAGCTTAGGCTCGTAATTCACCAATGCACGATTTTGATACTCAAGAACTCTCTTGAAATTCTCCCTTATGTTTTATCACTGTTTCGGAACTGAAATGGCGTCTTAAAACGTGAAGTTGAGGCTTAAATCGAGTTTAACCCGACCCGATTCGCGACCCGATTCGCAACCCATTTTCTGCCAGACAGTCCGCGGTAAAACAGTCATAACTTTTTACTCTGAGATCAGTTGGACGTGAGGTTTTGTGCGTTGGAAACTAGACTCGTAGACCTTCGGTTTGGTATTTCTGGAGACTTCTAACTCTTTATATATTGGGATAAAAGCTCCGAGACATTTGACCCAAAGTTCAGAAAATTCATTAAAGAATTTACGATAACTTTTGCCGACTTGCTTGGCTTCAAAACTTATAATGCGACCAAACAAATGGGCCCAACACCGAAATACCGGTCCTGACGAGCCTTAAGTGACTTGGGGCCGCTACAAATACGCTCTAACGGCACAAGGAAAACGTATTTGTGAAAATAACCGGAAGGGTCATTACATCATCCACTACTAAAAAGGACTTTCGTCCTCGAAAGTCAAGGTCAAGGGGGTACCTAAAGGCTAAAATAGTTGCGGATACTGGGCCCGCATATCTCTCTCGGTCTCCCAGGTAGCCTCCTCGACTGGACGGTGCCTCCACTGAACCTTAACAACCGGGATCTCTCGAGACCTCAATCTCCTGACATCTCTGGCCAAAATAGCTGCCGGCTCCACAACAAAGGCTAAACCCTCATCCAACTGAATTGAATCCCACTGCAACACATGAGACTCATCTGAGACATACCGACGTAACATCGAAATATGGAATACAGGATGTATAGCTGAAAACATCGGAGGCAAGGCTAGCTGATAGGCAACGGTACCAACCCTCTGAAGATCTCAAACGGCTCAATGTACCTGGGGCTAAGCTTGCCCCGCCTACCAAATCTCATCACGCCCTTCATGGGCGATACACGGAGAAACACCAAGTCACCGACACTAAACTCCAAGGCACGAAGCCTACGATCAGCATAACTCTTCTGCCTGCTCTGAGCTGCCCGAAGTCTGTCCTGAATCACTCGGACTTGGTCTAAGGAATCTCGAAGCAAATCTGTGCTCTGTGGCCCAGCACTAAAATCATCAAACCAACCTACCGGTGATCTGCAACGC
Organism: Jaltomata sinuosa; assembly: GCA_003996215.1. Taxonomy (NCBI): domain Eukaryota; kingdom Viridiplantae; phylum Streptophyta; class Magnoliopsida; order Solanales; family Solanaceae; genus Jaltomata; species Jaltomata sinuosa. Next base: position 184,583 of record QJPP01000214.1, on the reverse strand, counting down.
CTGCCATACAAAGCCTCAAAAGGTGCCATGCCGATACTCGAATGGAAGTTGTTATTATAAGCAAACTCTGCCAAGGGAACAAACTGATCCCAAGAACCTCCAAAGTCAAGAACACAAGCTCGAAGCATGTCCTCCAAAATCTGAATGGTCCTCTCGGACTGGCCATTTGTCTGAGGGTGGAAAGCGGTACTAAGATGAACCTCTGTACCCAAATCTCGTTGAATAGCCCTCCAAAACTGAGATGTGAACTGAGTGCCACGGTCTGAAATGATAGAAGCTGGGACCCCATGCAACCGAACAATCTCACGAAGGTAGATCTGAGCTAACCTCTCGGCACCATAAGAAGTCTGAACTGCTAAGAAATGTGCTGACTTAGTCAGCCTATAAACAATCACCTATATGGAATCAAACCCATGAGAAGTACGGGGCAAACCAACAACGAAGTCCATAGTAATCCCTTCCCACTTTCTCTCAGGAATGGGAAGTCGCTACATCAAACCACCAGGTCTCATGTGCTCGTACTTAACCTGCTGACAGTTCAAGCACCGAGATACAAACTCTGCTATATCCCGCGTCATACCACTCCACCAGTAAAGCTGCCTCAAGTCTCTATACATCTTTGCTGTGCCAGGGTGAATGGAGTATCTAGTACAATGTTCCTCGTGAAGTATCAACTGAATCAAATCACTAATCCTCGGAACACAAAGGCGACTATCAAACCTCAGAACCCCATCTGAATCTAGAGTAGCCCGACTGGTCTCACCCTGAACAACCCGATCACGAAGGTCACCCAACTGCTGATCCTCAAACTGACGGCTCTGAATCTGATCAACCAAAGTAGAACGAACCTCAACACTGGCGAGAACTCTGCTAGGATCCGACAAGTCAAGCCTAACCAAACGGTTAGCCAAGGACTGGATGTCCAAGGCCAATGGTCGCTCTGAAACTGAAAGAGAAGCTAGGCTACCCATACTCACTGCCTTCCGACTCAAGGCATCCGCTACCACGTTTGCCTTGCCCGGATGATACAGAATAGTGAAGTCACAGTCCTTCAGTAACTCGACCCATCTCCTCTGTCTCGAGTTCAACTCCCGCTGACTCGTGATATACTGAAGACTACGGTGATCGGTGAAGATATCACAGTGAACTCCATATAGGTAATACCTCCAGATCTTAAGCGCAAAAACTACCGCTGCCAACTCTAAGTCATGAGTGGGGTAGTTGCGCTCGTGAACCTTCAGCTGCCTCGACGCATATGCTACTACTTGACTCTTCTGCATAAACACACAACCAAGACCAACCCCAGAAGCATCACAATGCACGGAGAAGCTCTGACCCTCAACGGGCAAAGTAAGAACTGGAGTTGAAGTCAATAAGGCCTTAAGCCTCTGGAAGCTATCCTCACACTGATCCGACCACTGAAATGGGACATCCTTCCTAGTCATTATAGTCAAGGGTGCTGCTATGGAAGAAAATCCCTCAACGAACCGTCTGTAGTAACCTGCTAACCCAATAAAGCTGCGAACCTCAGTAGCAGTAGTAGGTCTAGGCCACTCACAAACCGCTGAAATCTTTCCCGGATCGACCCTAATCCCATCCTTAGACACCACGTGCCCTAGGAATGCAACTGACTCAAGCCAAAACTCACACTTTGAGAACTTGGCATAAAGCCGATGATCTCTCAATGTCTGGAGTATAACCCTCAAGTGCTGCTCATGCTCATCTCTACTATGCGAGTACACCAAGATGTCGTCTACAAAAACTATCACAAATGAGTCCAAATACGGGCCAAGAACCCTGTGCATCAAGTTCATAAAGGCTGCGGGGGCATTAGTCAACCCAAAAGACATCACCAAGAACTCATAATGGCCATAACGTGTCCTGAATGCTGTCTTAGGGATGTCCTCTGCCCTAATCCTCAACTGATGGTAGCCAGACCTCAGATCAATCTTCGAAAACACGATTGAACCCTGAAGCTGGACAAACAAATCATCAATCCTCGGCATCGGATACCTATTCTTCACTGTCACCCTATTCAGTTGCCGATAATCAATACACATGCGCATCGAACCATCCTTCTTCTTCACGAAGAGAACAGGAGCGCCCCAAGGTGACACACTAGGTCTAATAAACCCCTTAGCTAACAGATCCTGGAGCTGCTCCTTAAGCTCCCTCAACTCAGCAGGAGCCATACGGTAAGGAGATATAGAAATAGGCCTAGTGCCCGGCTCTAGCTCAATAGCGAAATCAATATCTCTTTCCGGTGGAAGGCCTGGCAGGTCGGTAGGAAACACATCGAGGAAGTGTCTAACCACAGGAACAGACTCAGGAGAAGTAGGGTCAGCACTAACATCTCGGACATATGCTAGATAAGCTAAACACCCACGGGAAATCAACTTCCTAGCTCGAAGACAAGAGATGATCCCAGATGGTGCATGGCTAACAGAACCCTGCCACACAACCGGGGATACACCGGGCACAGCTATGGTAATGGTCTTGGCATAACAATCCAAAACCACACGGTGAGGGGATACCCAGTCCATGCCCAGTATCACATCAAAATCTAGCATATCAAGAATCATCAAATCACCCCAAGTCTCTGAATCACCAACAGATAACATACAGATCTCACAATCCGATCCACTACTAAAGAATCTCCTACTGGGGTCGAAACAGAAACAGGAACAGATAATGGCTCACTAGCCAACCCCAAACAAGGCACAAAGTAGGCAGATACATATGAACAAGTGGATCTAGGATCAAATAAAGCCATAGCAGACTGATGGCACACAGAAATCGTACCTGTAATCACTGCACCTGAGGCCTATGCCTCTTGTCTCCTAGGGACCGCGTAAAACTGACGACGACCTCCACCTGCCCGACCGCCATCCCTACCACCTGCTCTGCCGCGCGGAGCACCACCTCTACTCTGATGACCACCCCCTCGAGCTGGGGGATGAACTACTCATAAAGGCTCGGCCAACTGAACCGTACCCTGCTGAGAGCAATCTCTAGCAAAATGACCAATCATACCACAAGTAAAATAAGCCCCTGATGGCCTACTTGGTCGAGATGAACCAGCAAATACCATATGACCACCACGGCCTAATGCCCCAAAAACTGTACCCCTCAAAGACTGGCCGCTATAGCCCTGATGGCTGCCCTGACCCTGCTCGAACTGGGTACTACCGAAAGTCTTAAGGGAAGCCTGCACCGGTCGGCTGGACTGACCCTGGTACTGCTGTGGTTGATAACTCCGGCTCCACTGGCCAGGACCTCTACCACCATATCTGGAACCACTATAGACACCTTGATGTCGAGGCCTCTTATCTCTGGACCCCTGATCATGTCGCTGTAAGTCCTCCACAGTGCGGGCATAGTCTACAATAGCCTGGAATGACCAACCACTGGCAATCAATATCTTAGCTGGCTGCCTGATCTCTGCCCTCAAACCCCATACAAATTTGCGAATCCTATCTGCCTCGGTAGGAATGATCATAGCTCCGAACGGTGCTAGCTGATGGAAACGGGTCTCATACTCCGAGATAGTCGTAGACCCCTGTACAAGGTGAGTAAACAGCTCTCTACGATGCTCCCGATCACTCTGGGGTAGGAACTTGGCCATAAAGGCCTCATAAAACTCAGACCAGGTCAAAGGAGGTAACGACGGTGGTCTACAAGCAACCTGAGCCCTCCACCATAACTTCGCTGGGCCCTCCAACTGATAGATAGTATAACCAACCCCGTGAGTCTCCAACAAACCCAAATGATGCAACGTCTCCTCACAGGTAGTAATAAAGTCATGTGGATCCTGTCCAGAAGTACCGGCAAACCTCGGAGGTGCTAACCTCAAAAACCTACCCAACGCCTTCTGCTCTGACTTTGTCAGAACTGGGCGAGGAGCAAGAGGCTGTGCAACAGATGGAACCGGAATGACCTCCACACGAGGAGCCATAGTAGCCGGCTGCGCTCCTGAGCTCTGTGCACCCAGGGCTGCCCCCTGAGCGGATGTCTGCGCTACCTCAGAAGGCCGCTCTCCAATCACACCCAAAAGCTGTAATAGTAATCCCCGAATATCTGGAGACTGAGCTGCGGCTGGAGCTGGCGCAGAAGTGGGCACTGGAGCTGGAACTGGAGCTGGCGCTGGAGCTGGCGCTGGAGGCTCATCTCCGCGTGATGCCAATGATCTCGTACGAACCATCTGCGGAAGAATAAAGTAGAATAAATGAGATCTCCAGAAACTTCAAGGGTTCTACGCACGACACAAAAGCAATGAAAGAGTCAAATTTCCTAAAATGCCACTGTAGCCTCCCAAAGATTGAGTACGGACGTCTCCGCCCCGATCCGCATGACTCTATTAGACATTGGCTCCTATACCGATGACACCGGTGAACCTAAAGCTCTGATACCAAGTTGTCACAACCCAATTTCTCGGTCATGATGGCACCTACCACACCCGGTAGGTGAACCAATCCCCGTAGCCCAGAACAGTTAATAATGGGCTACTATCTAATAAATAAGAGAACAAGATGAAGAGAACAGATAAAAGGACTATAAATACATACATATGCGAAAACTAAACCAAACCCCAAGACCTGGTATCATAGTATAGAGCCAAACTACATACACGGAGTGCAAATAATCCAAAACAATATACACAGATGTCTCTGAATGGTAATAGAGTACATGAAGCAAAAGATAAACTAAAGCTAAGCTCTGATCGCCAAGAGCTCACCCTCAGTCTGAAGTAGTCCCTGACAGATCTCCAAGCACGAATCACAGTGATCTAACGGCGATGGCCCACGCTAGGATCTACACCTAAAGATGCAGGGGGTAGGGGTGAGCACCAAGTGCGAAGCATAAGGTACCCAGTAGGTATCATAGGCCGACTGGGCACATATAAGATAAAAGCGTAGTAATAGACAGAATAGAAGCAAGCAGTCACGGAAATCAATGAAAGGTACACAGGAACTAGCCCAGAGGGAAATCAACAGAACCACATATGAGGCTAGTAAGCAGAATATACACACCATAGGCACAGGTGAAAGTAAGAAATAACGCACCTGGGGTCCTTGCAATAACAGTGTATACAAAATAAGTTTACGAAATGAACGGTATACCGGTAACCTCAAGTGTAAGAAGAAGAGAGAAAGAGTAATAATAGGCATGATCATAGACATGAATCAAGCCGAACTAATCATATCAATCTCACACCCAGCAACTAACAGTCTAGCAGTAACCAATTTCATAATTAACCGTAACAGGGAATAATTCTACAAGTAAATAGAAAGAGTCTACCTACAGTCCCTCGGTCGCCCATACAATCGAGGAACACAAACAAGTGAAAACAAACCCTCCGGCATCCCATACTACCGGAGCGTACAATCAGCAAACAACAAACAAGGGTGGAACATCGAACCATGAATGATATGATGCATGAAGATCTCAAGTGCCATGGTATCTCTGTATGTACCTCCTCCGGCGCCGATCTGGCCCAGCAGGTAGGTTCCATGGAAGGACACTGCCCGTATACCTCTACTCCACCGTACCCCTCCTCCGTCATACGCAGCCCGTAGCCCCTGGCCCGTATGGCAAGGTCCATGGAGGTCCCAGACCCCATACTAAAACTCAGTATCAGAACATGTCGTCCGGAAGCAAGTCCGGTATCAGGATAGAGACCCAGTCTCGAGTATGCAATGCCCAAACCCTGTCCAGGACTAAAGTAGTAGGAAAATGTCTCAAAAACCCCTCCAAGGGTGCCCGGGTGTAACCGGGTCTAAACAGTAAAAAGTCATCTCAGGTCTCGGTCCGACCGAGGCTAAAAATCATCTTAAGTAACAAGAAAACTCAACTAGCACCCCGGCCCTGCCGAGTCTAGCGATAATCGTAAAACTGATGATTTTAAACATAATTTTACTTTCTTGCCCAAAAATATACACAAGTTAAATCCAACCATTTCCAAATTATTTCCATCAAAAACGGGCCCTCCGGGCCATGCAAGGTTTAGAAAATAGTGCCAGTAGGCCCGAAGCCAAAACCATAGTAAAACATGGATAAAACCTCTTTATATGCATGGAAATGGTATGATCACACACAATAGCTGCCCAGCAGCTCACAATCAACTTATCGACCCTGCACATGCCCACAGTTACTCAGCAAGCATAACCAGCCTAGAAGGATATTTCTATGCCCGGGACTCGCGGACATTCCCAAAATCCCACCTTCTATGTTCCAGAGTCAACAAGGCCTCACAGGACCACAAGGGTAAATAAAATAAATCGGCAAATACTACAAGCAACGGAGAAACAAAAGAAGGCGGACATGAATAAAGCGGTCAAGGTCTGTGGTACCAACCTAATAAACCAACTCAAGGATGCCCATTAATACAATTTTATTCTATATATGCGGAGTCTAGGGAAAATAAACCGTAACCTACCTGTCGTCCGGTGACAAGCCTGAACCTCTTCGAAAAATACACAACATGAAATCAAACTTGAACTCGGGCTTGAATAACTTGACGTCGATAATTGATTTTCTTTTGTTGACCGAATATTGCGTCAAAATAATTTTCCCCTCAAAAATCTTTATTTGAGCATGGTGAATTAATTATGCATAATTGTCAGTGCAATTTACATTCTTTAGAATGTATTAAGTAAGTTGGCAGCAATTGCCTTTGCAATTTGCTCCAAATGACTTAAGTTTGGCAGCAATTGCCTACCACATCAGTAGGCTTCCACGTGGGGGGGGGGGGTGTGTGTCAACACCACACCTCCCCTTATCTAGTTAATGATAGGTGGATCCCTGCTACGTACGTACTCGGTATTGAATAAATTCGTGGTATAATAAATATAATTTTTGAATATACCATAATCATTAGAAAATTATTTCGAATAAAACCTACTATATTATAATAATAAATTTCAACATCACTAAATTTACTATCTCCGTTAAAATATTACAATGTATAAAAACTTTATAAAATGAATACATATACAATTATACCGTAACAAAAATATTTTTTATAAACCTTTAAAATATTTTGAAAAGGCAATAATAATATAATTTTTACTAAATTCAACTTTTAAATAAAATATTTTCAAATACACGCACGACGCTAATAAAATTCTTAAGCTTAGGCTCGTAATTCACCAACGCACGATTTTGATACTCAAGAACTCTCTTGGAATTCTCCCTTATGTTTTATCACTATTTCGGAACTGAAATGACGTCTTAAAACGTGAAGTTGAGGCTTAAATCGAGTTTAACCCGACCCGATTCGCGACCCGGTTCGCAACCCATTTTTCTGCCAGACAGTCCGCGGTAAAACAATCATAACTTTTTACTCTGAGATCAGTTGGACGTGAGGTTTTTTGCGTTGGAAACTAGACTCGTAGACCTTCGATTTGGTATTTCGGGAGGCTTCTAACTCTTTATATATTGGGATAAAATCTCCGAGACATTTGACCCAAAGTTCAGAAAATTCATTAAAGAATTTACAATAACTTTTGCCGACTTGCTTGGCTTCAAAACTTATAATGCGACCAAACAAATGGGCCCAACACCGAAATACCGGTCCTGACGAGCCTTAAGTGACTTGGGGCCGCTACGAACACGCTCTAACGGCACAAGGAAAACGTATTCGTGGAAATAATCGGAAGGGTCATTACAGATAGATTGTGTTACGTCATTCTTTAGGGCAAATTGTTATTATAATTGGGTTTTTGGTTTAAATGTAAAATGTTGATAAGAGATGCTTCCCATGCGTTCATGCTCATGATTGATATAATATATTGTTTGGTGAACATTTTGGTTGAGTGTGAGTGATTATTGTGCTTCTTGTGATGCCTATAAATGCTTGAGCTTGTTGCTCAACAGTTCCCGATGATAGATGGGGTGACATCCTTCTTAAAGAAAATCATCAACTTGTGGTAGTAATATTATTGGTTAGTCTTTTCGAGGAAGTTTGAGTATGCATTAGGCTATGATTTTGGTAAAAAAAGTGGTCAAGTGTCGATTTTGTGCTATTTCAAAGATGGTCATGCAATGCTGAACGCTTGCAAAATGCAGGTGCTTCCTTGCAAACTGCAAGTACAATGGAAGTCTAGGAAGAAGGTTACCCTTCACTGCTTGGCACTTGCAACTCGCAAGTCTCCACCTATGATACATAAGTTCAGTGCAGGTGTCCCAAAAAAGTTCCAGGCCACTTCCTCAGCTCTGTGTCTCACTTGCGAGCCAAAGAATGCAGGTGGCACGCAGGATATAGGCAGTCAGCCTTGCTGATCCTTTGTTTTTGTATTCTTTTTTTTTCATTCCTTTGTTTCTTTTAACTATACTAGTTTGCTTCACCATAAAAATACTAAAATATTTGGTTTCCTTTGTTTTCTTGGCCACTCACATCTTCTTGATGGAATATGTCTTTGAGAAGGTCAATCCCTAAAAGAAATGCTAGCAAAGCTCCATCCAAGAGCAAGAGCAAGATCAAGAGCAAGGATTACAACAGAAAATTAACGAAACAAAGAAAGGAAGAAGAAAAGATATGTGGGTTAAAAACTAGAAATTGAAATTATGTGCAACAAGGGGCTAGAACCCTCACCTCCCAACTAATTCCAATAACTATAAATAAATCCTACTCAATAAACCTAGGAAACCAAATGAATTCCACAAATGGGAGATCTTCGATTAATTAAGCAGAAGAAGTTAACTAACAGTTAAGAGAGTTCACTCTAATCACTCACTAATTCCTTTAAGGAATTTCACTAAGAACTAAAGATAGCAACTACAAATTTAAGAGTATTCAATATTCAACGTAAACTACCGGATCGTGAAGGAACCTACTCTTAACCACCTAGGTAGGAGAACCGTTACCACCCGAATAAAATGGATATGCGAAAGTCAATAAGAAAACATGAAATTTGCCTTGATAAAAGAAAACCAGTCTCCATAATTAAAAACAATAAAACTCTTTTAAACACAACGGAAAACCTTCCCTAGGAACTAATCTAAACAAGTAGTAGAATTACGAAGAGAAATAAAATAAATAGGACACAACTCCCACCACCAGAAGAGATGAGTAGAAGCTGCTGGAGATTATCATCATCATCACCTAAGAAATATCAACTAATCCTGCAACCAGACAATACCTGTCACGCCCCGAGGTCACCCCTAAATGTAATACGGGACTTGGGACAACAAGTTCCCCAAGCTAACCCTTGGTCATAGAATTCTCAAGCATAACAAAAGATAAGCAGAAGCATAACAGATAATGTCAGAATAACATAACTGAATAATCAAGTCAAAATAGGAGTACAAGATACAAAAGAAGACTCGAATATTGTCTATGTCTGAAAAGCCTCTACATGACATAAGGAGTTACTAGGACAAGACCATAGCTAACTCGAAGTACATAAATAAAAGCTAACATAAACTAAGAATATAACTAGCCCTCAACCCAAGAGGACTCACCAACAGCTGACTGAGAAATTAGCCTTGGAACTCTAGCCACGAATCTGAGAAGGGACACATGAATCTGCATCATCAAAGGATGCAGCACAAAATATGCGGCAGTACTATGGAGTTTACTGAGTATGTGAGATATGCATAAGTCATGATGAAATATACTTGAAAACATGCTTAAAACTAATATCATGCAAATGTCATGGTAAAACGTGCTTAAAGCATAACTAAAACTAAAGTCGTATAGTGATAGTAAAATCTGTAAATTGACTCAATGAAATATTATAAGTTGGAAACACCTTTAGAATCATAGTAATAATAGAAGTTCTGAAATCTGAAAACAAAGAGACAATGCACTTAAAACCTAAAACTGTTTCTGTGGGAGGTTCTCTAACCGACATAGACCATGTGAGGTACATGGAATTCGATGTATCCGCACCATCGAGAGGACCCAATATACCTTACCAGGTTATAAAGGCATTACTGTGGCGTGATCACTAAAACTGATGCCCAACAGAGGAGACTTAAGACCTATGACGACACGTAGTTTTGGAACCTTTTTGCGTACTCTCACTCTGTCCAACTCGGTGCTAATACTACTCCCAAAACATACATATAGCTCATATAATACTGGGCATATGTGATGCCAAAACTATTCATAATCGATGACATATCTGATGCCAACGCTGTTCATAACTGGTGACATATTTGATGTCAAATTTGTTCCTAAAGCATACGGACATATCTGATGTCCAAAACTGTTTAAAAAGCATAAAGACATATTTGATGTCATGCAATGTAAAGTCATGAATCTTTAGAGGTTAGCATAGCCATAGTTCAAAATATATTTTTTTCTCTAGAATCATACTTGAAGAATTAGGCATGCATTTTCATAAATACATAAATTCCATGATATCTAATCATGCCAATTTCCTCTTGAAAATATGCAAATTCATTGTTTCATGCTAGAAAACGACTTTCATGCTTGGGCTTTCTAAACCAATAAGAGAGTCATAATTAAATCATGTAAAATCAATAAGAAACCATGAATTTAAACATAGGAACTGATTTCATAAACTTTCCCCAAATTTAGATCAAAACCCTAATTTCATAAGTTCATACTTCAACATAAGAATTGGGGGTTTTGTGCACAAGGGTGAAAGGAACCCATTGTTGAAGACCCACATACCTTGGTGGAAGATTACCCACTTGATTGAAAAATACTTAGGAGGCTTTACTTGGAGTTTGGAGACTTGAGCTTGAGAGAAACTTTCTCTTTTGAGTGAAGAATTAGAAGCTTAAGAGGGACTTAGAATAATATGGGTGAAAACCCCCTCTAAAAGTAGTCAAAACGACTTCACTTAATAGATAATAGGGTGGGAAATGACTAAAATACCTCAGGGATTTAACTTAGAAAAACAAACTTAAAAACCCGGCTTCAGGTTCCATAGATCCTTCCCACGAATCGTAGAACAAGTCATTACTCGTGGAATGGAGACGTGATCCTTCCAACGATTTGGTTCCACGACCCGTGGGAACTTTCACGAGTTGTGAAACTGACTCATGGTCCTCAAACCTGAGGATGGTCTACGGTACTAGAGTCACGAGTAACTTTCATGATTCGTGGAACCTTTCATGATTCATGGACTTGACCCAAAGTCCCTGGAAGTCTGGAATTTTCTGCAAGTTTGAGTTCAAAAGCTGGATATGTTTCTGTGGTGTTACAATATCTCCCCCTTAGGATCATTCATCCTCGAATGAAGACTAAACAAGGATAAACTGAGGAGAAAACAACCCTACCAAACATCAAAACATAGAAATCATGGGAACATCATGAAAACTGAATTTCTCAACTTGAAAACATGATAAACTAACTTCACAAGAAATGGATGCATGCTAGGATCATAAGAGGAATCGGTGGAATAGAATCGGAGGGACATACTAAGGAGGAAACTATTACCTCAAGCTTGAATTAAATCGGAAGGGAAAAGAGGAGGATATTTGGCTTTCATGGGTGATTCTGCTTCCCAAGTAGCTCCTTCAACTGAGTGGTGAAAACTGAAGTACTATCGAGGTAACCGACTTTCGATTAAAATAAAAACTGAGTTGGTTTCATGAGACACGTATGCATGATGAAAATGTAAAAACAACCAACATGATAGGAACTGGACATCCAACATGATAACTGGCCTGAGATGAGAGTAGGAACTCAGCTAAAACTCATAAGGAACGAACATACTTTAGAGATCGCAGTTAACCAAAAGGGACACCAAACTTAGAGAAGTAGATATATGGGAAAACTATTCTCTTCTAAATACCACCCCTACTAATCACAACTAACAACCTCAACAGTGCACATAAAGGTACTAAGGTCTGAGTCTAACTACCCGATTCCCCATGTTAAAACCTTTCTCGACTAGACCTCTTGCACCTAGAGTTATCTCCTAAGAATAGTATTTCTTCTTATCACAACAACTAACTACCCTTGATATCCTAATCAAAGGGTCACTAGTTGCACAAAAAAGGTATCCACATGAATCCCATCACGATATTAAATCTTATAACTATGGTCACCTTATGGTTTCGTAGCTCACCCTATTTAAGACTTCTCTCCCCTTCCTTATCATAACTAGGATTCGCATATTAAATAAATTCTATAGAGGGACATCCTAAAATTCCTTATCTAACTATTTTGCATGAATAACCCTTGCCTCACAATTTACCCACACCTAAAAGTCAAGGTGGAACAAGTACGCTAACAAGGAAAAGAAATTTTCTACCTCCCAGTTAGGCTACTACAAGGCCTTCTCCCCTAAAACTTATAATAACATAAGCTAGAATCATCGAATAAAAGAGCGAGAGCATGAGCGTCACGAATTAAAGACTACTGATTGATCTTGACGTACACTTAGCGTGATCAAGCCACTCAAGGTGGGGCTTGGGGAATTGAGCGCAATAGGCATGAGCACTTATAAAAAAATACTGGGCACGTAAGACATGAATTAATGCGGATCACCACCCCTCGTCATCAAAGGCAAAGATCAAAGGGCTTTAGAATAAGAAAGTCATAAGCGTGAATCATTTTAAGAATCAGGTCTGAGCATATACATAGCATAACATGATTTGATTAGCCATTGAGGCATGTCTGAGGAATAAACTGAGAAAATAGGACCGAGCATGCTAAGAGACATGAGTTTACATAGATAACATACTTCAAGGCATAAAGCTAGAATTTATAGAATAACATGATAAGAGTAGAATCATTGCCTGAAGCAATCACTTGCCATTCTAGAACTTGAACATGGGCGTGAATCTGAGATAGGACCATGGCACTGACACACAAGGCATGGAAAGATATGATAATGGCAGAAGTATACTAGGATGCTAGGATGGAAATAAGCTTATGCCTACCCTCTTGACTTTGTTCTAACACCCACAAGCATCATTACCTAAGCCTCCAAAATCTGACCGATTCTACACTCCACCATATCCCAGGTTCATGCCACCCTCCTAATTCTATGGACCTCTCACCAACCTCTCAAAGGAACTATGATTGTATTACCCTACCAGAACATATACTACTCCAGAATCTAGCACGAATACCCATTTCCTTCTATAGTCTAAGACTCTTCTTCTCCTAAAAGTCTAGGCCTCAACCCTTCTATCACCACTTAGTTCTAGGTCAAGAAACTCACAACCAAAAAACAATAGGGGTCTGGGGACTATGGGCACATACAAGAAGAAAATCTAGTGACATACCTGATTCAAATTCTGGAGGAATAATCTAACCCGACTGGATAGGCAATGAAAGAAATTGGTTTTGGAGCTGAACATCACAGTTTCTCCGCTTAGATGAGGGGAAATTCCTGATCCTATGGTCAAATTGACCACACCTAAAACACCCCTCCTTTCCTGCAAGGCACTCACATAAATGAAACTTACCGCATCTACTATAAAGAGGGTACCTCAAAGTCTTCGGATCCTTATGGTGACAAGACTGAGAATCGAGAGAAGGTGTGCTAACTAAAGATGGGGTTGGTCCGGATGACCTCTACGGAGAAGACAATTGGTTCTATGTTCCGGTCCTCTTGTCCTTCCACTTTCTCTTCTTCAGTTTCACTTTCTCATTCAACGGAGTAGTCATGGCTTGAGCCAACATATAGATGGCTTCACAAAACTCTGCATTCGTAACCTCATGATTTAGAGTGGTTGGATTAGCACTCCTAATGGGGTTTCTTTGTGGATACATTATCTGAAATGCATATGGAATGGATTAGAAGGGTAAATAGAGTCAAACTCTATCGCACGATAGTGAATATGATGAAGTGGAGTTTTTCCTAAAAAATCTCGTAGCCTCCTCCTCGTAAGTGTGGCGCGCTTCACACCCATGAAAGAAACACTACTTGGTGCGGCTTTTACACACCCTAGGACTCTTGAACCTAGCTCTGATACCAAGTTTTTCATGCCCCGAGGTCACCCCCTAGACGTAACATAGGACTTGGGACCACAAGTGCCCCAAGCTAACCCTTGGTCATAGCATTCTCAAGCATAACAAAAGATAAGCTGAAGCATAATAGATAAATTCAGAATAACATAACTGACTAATCAAGTCAAAATAGGAATACAATATCCAAAAGAAGACTCGAATACTGTCTATGTCTGAAAATCCTCTACATGACATAAGGAGTTACTATGACAAGACCATAGCTAACTCAAAGTACGGAAATAAAAACTAACATAAACTAATAATATAACTAGCCCTCGACCCAAGAGGACTCACCAACAGCTGACTGGGAAAGTGGTCTTGGAACTCTAGCCACGAATCTTAGAAGGGACACCTAAATCTGCATCATCAAAGGATGCAGCGCAAAATATGCGTCAGTACTATGGAATATACTCAGTATGTGAGATATGCATAAGTCATGATGAAATATACTTGAAAACATGCTTAAAACTGATATTATGCAAATATCATGGTAGAACATGCTTAAAGCATAACTAAAATTGAAGTCGTATAGTGATAGTAAAATCTGTAAAAAAATTGACTCAATGCAATATCATAAGTTGGAAACACCTTTAGAATCATAGTAATAATAGAAGTTCTGAAATCTGAAACAAAGAGTCAATGCACTTAAAACCTCAAATTGTTTCTGTGGGAGGTTCTCTAACCGACATAGACCATGTGAGCTACATGGAATTTGATGTATCCACCCCATAGAGACGACCTAATATACCTTGCCAGGGTATAAAGGAATTACTGTGGCGTGATCACTAAATCTGATTCCTAACAGAGGGGACTTAAGACCTACGGGGGCACGTAGTTCTGGGACCTTTTTGGTTACTCTCACCCTGTCCAACTCGGAGCTAATACTACTTCCAAAACATACATATAGCTCATATAATATTGGGCATATCTGATGCCAAAACTGTTCATAACTGATGACATATTTGATGCCAACGGTGTTCATAACTGGTGACATATATGATGTCAGATCTGTTCATAAAGCGTAGGGATATATCTGATGTCCAAAACTATTTGAAAAGCATAAAGACAGATTTGATATTATGCAATGTAAAGTCATGAGTCTTTAGAGCTTAGCATAGCCATAGTTCAAAATATACTTTCTTTTCTAAATCATACTTAAAGAATTAGGCATGAAATTTCATAAATACATAAAGGCCATGATATCTAATCATGCCAATTTCCTCTAGAAAATATGCAAATTCATAGTTTCATGCTAAATATAAACTTTCATGCTTGAGATTTCAAAACCAATAAGAGAACAATAATCAAATCATGTAAAATCAATAAGAAACCATGAATTTAAACATAGGAACTGATTTTATAAACTTTCCCCAAATTTAGATCAAAACCGTAATTTCATAAGTTCATACTTCAACATAAGAATTGGGGGTTTTGTGAACAAGGGTGAAAGGAACCCATTGTTAAAGACCCACATACCTTGGTGGAAGATTACCCACTTGATTGAAAAATACTTAGGAGGCTTGACTTGGAGCTTGGAGACTTGAGCTTGAGAGAAACATTCTCTTTTGAGTGAAGCATGAGAAGCTTAAGAGGGACTTAGAATAATATGGTTGAAAACCCCCCTCTATAAGTAGTGAAAACGACTTCACTTAGTAGACAATAGGGTGGGAAATGACAAAAATACCCCAGGGATTTAACTTAGAAAAACTGACTTAAAACCCGACTTCAGGTTCCACGGATCCTTCCCATGAATCATAGAACCAGTCACTACTCGTGGAATGGAGTCGTGGTCCCTGAGCCAAAATTCCAGGCTACTGAATGTTTTCTACGGTTCCACAGGATGACTCGTGGAGGCTTCCACGAGTCGTAGGACTGAGTCGTGAAACTCAGGGGATTTGACCACTCTTTTTCTTAGTTCCACGGTTTGGTTCAACAACCCGTGGGAACTTTCACGAGTCATGAAACTGACTCGTAGTCCTCATACCTGAGGATGGTCTACAGGACTGGAGTCACGAGTCACTTCTACGATTCGTGGAACGTCCCACGATTCGTGGACTTGACTTGTGGTCCCTGGAAGTCTGGAATTTTCTGCAAGTTTGAGTTCAAAAGCTGGATACGTTTTTGGGGTGTTACAATACCCAAAAAGGCATAGAAAGAGTAGTATAAGTACAAACAACATGTACTGGTAGGTGATAAGTCAATAATTTATCAACTTATTTAACATTTAAGCTTACACTTTTGCATCCTAATTGAGAGAAAATAGTGCATTTGACATGATTTTCTTCTATTATACAGGCGTATGTGATTTAGAAGTGATCAGTGCGAAATTGAATGAAAATAAGTCAAGATGTAGAAAATTCTGGAATTCTGGGCAACTCAGCGCAATCGCGCTGAAAGGGCGCCAATGGCACTAAAGACGGATGACAAACTTGTCCGAGATTATGCTGGGATGGCGCGATAGTTCTACTGAGAGAAGTGGTCAGTGCCAGTCAAATAAAAGGATGTGATCTCGCCAAGACAGCGTGATGGTGCTGACCAGTATGAGTCCCTTAAGCGCGATAGCGCCGCATTAGCATGATGGCGCTTCACTGTACCTAAACATGAAAATGGGAAAAAATGACATTTCACCTTTGTGGAAACCTCAATTGATACAAAAGACTCCTCAGCCGATTGGGAACACATCTTTGGCAATTTTCACAACTTTTGGCAAGCTTGGAGAGCAAGTTCATCAACCAACACCATAGGAGTGAAGATTTGGATGCTCTTTATTGTAAAATCTTTAATTTCCATTCTTCAACTCTTGTTCTTAATTGCTATTTTATTGGTGTATTATTGACTTGAGATTTTGGATTTGTATTAGAGATAATACATGTTGGGTTATAGAATTCATATATAGATTTTGTTCTTGTTTGATTATTTGGGTCTCTTGAATCTTCCATGCGTAAATTTATAGTCAATAGTTGCAAACATTAACTTAGCTTTCTAATTTGGGTTTTTGCTTGAGAAAGGATTACCCAATATTCAGGAAGGTTTGATAGTGGGGATTTGGGGTTTTCACTCTAGACCAAGGCTAGAGAAAGTTTGGTTACCGGAAACTCCCATCTAAGAATTGGGGTTAGAGATAACCCAACTCACCCAAGTAGGAATTTGGTTATTGTTTACTCGTGGTGATTCAAGAGAACATATGAGTTGTGTGTTGATTAGTCGAAAGATGGTCAATTACACCTTTAGCCAAGACTACCCAAGTTTTAATCGGGTGCAAGTCTTGTTAATTGAATTCCCATTCCCGATTCTGCCCTGTTGTCCTTTCTTGGCAAAAGCAAGGTGAAAGCCATTGATCAATTTATCTTTTAGTTATTTTCTTTTATCTTTAGTTTTAGTCTAAAACCCCCCTTTTTAGATATCTTTTCCCTTTTTGTTATTTGACCTTCAATAAGTTCCTTGGATTATCTATTATTTCGATCGCGACTATATTGTTCCCTTGGGTACGATCCCGACACTCGTTGGGAATTATAAATTTTGTTTTGCTGCATAATCGTCGTGGCCTCCTAATTTGAGAGAACGATTTGAGCGTTCATTAGTAGGCATCGTCGGTTGACCCAAATCTGCTACATAACATCATGCAAATATCTAGAAAGAATGCATACAATTCATGAGTTAATCAGTCACTGGTCTTTTATCAACAACTCTTACTACCAAGATATACTACCAGTGAGTTCTGTTCACTCCCTCCCATGCCTTCTTACCTTAATCAGTTGCCGACTCAAACATTGTAGGCTACCCACTCCCTTAACCCGTTAATACCCTGACCTCCTAAGAGCCAAGACTCTCCCATGCCACCAATCTTGAAACTATCAAGAAGTACCCTCACATATCTACCATCCCTTACCCAAAATTAGGATTTACGGATGGACTAAGGTAAAAAAATATAACCAGGTAACTATGTAACATGCCAAGTCAAAGTGATTACAATAAGACTTTAAGTTACCGTCCAGACTCAACAACCCTATAAGACTCATCCCGTTCCATGGGTAAATAGCTCTTACATAACCATGCCATAATTTCCTCACTAACCTTAGGCACTAAGGATCCCCAGGACATCTTATATGGAAATAAACATGCAACCCCAGTTTACATAGGAAACAACCTTAGCACTTAAACATACCAACTCGGCCACTCAGGACCAACATGTATGAATAAGATTAACAATAAGTAAACTCGATTCACTCAAGGAACCAACATGTATGAATAACATCAACAACAGATAAGCTCAGTTCATTTAAGGAACAAACATGTATGAATAACATCAATAACAGATAAGTCGGGTTCACTCAAGCAACCAACACACACCAAATAACAAGTAAACCTATACCAGGTGTGGTACCCGAGCTAACCATGAATGAACCTGTACCAAGCGTGATACTAGAGCTAACCAATGAATAGTATTGTACCAGACATGTTACCTGAGCCAACCAATGCAAACTTGTACCATGTGTGATACTTGAGCCAACCAATGCAAACTTGTACCATGCGTGGTACCTGAGCCAACCAAATGCAACATAGATTTCACAATAATCACAACAACAATGATAGCAGAAAACACTTTTAAAGCCAACAAGTTTCCACAATAGACACTTTTAACGTAAATTGGGTTAGAAGTAACCATTACCTACTCCCCAAAATGATTCATTACTCTGGCTTTAACGGCCTATCCGAAGACCAACCCCCGGCTCATTCAATTAAGCATATTAATTCACCAGTGTTAGTTATATAGACTCAATTAGGAGTGCACCTTCGTTCCCATGACGTCTAACCTTTTGTTTAAGGTACACCAGACCCTCTTGCTAAAACCAAACCTTTCCTTTGGACAAAGCTAAGGATTTCACTATTACCTAGCACCCATATGTCAGTCAGTACCCTTTTTAA
Source organism: Jaltomata sinuosa (assembly GCA_003996215.1). Lineage (NCBI taxonomy): Eukaryota > Viridiplantae > Streptophyta > Magnoliopsida > Solanales > Solanaceae > Jaltomata > Jaltomata sinuosa. The sequence goes on along the minus strand of QJPP01000214.1, from coordinate 165,718 downwards.
GAACTCACCCCATGTTTTGTTACCCAAAGATTAACAATAATAACATATACATAAGCAATCTAAGTATACACAATATTTCCAACAACAGAGATTTTTCCACCCTAAACAACAAGGTTTCACACATTTTATCCATCCAGACAACGTGCCTAAAGACCTAAGCATGCAATGTCCCATCAATCTACAATATATTATAGTTTTGAACTCAAGTCTAAACTACTCAATTAAACCTAGCCTACTTTATACCAAGAATCTACTGCAGAAGTCTGAACTCAAACTCTGGCTTTTAGAGGGCAAATTCTGGCGAGAAATCAGCATAGAATCGATGGGGTTTTCCCCATCCTAGCGGAAACCCCTCCTCTCTATTAGTTCCAGGCTATAAGGCAACCTAGAAGGGTTTTTGGAACAAGGCTCATACTTTTTGCAACTGAAAAGAAGAAAAAAATTATAAAACCCGTTTAGGGTCACTGTTTCAGCCGTCCTGCTATAGTGTCCTGTTGGCCGCTACCACGATGATGCTATAGTGAGATGACGTCATCCTGACCCAAAATTTCAAATTCTGAAATTTTTCATCGTGTCATCTCATATTAATTTGAGAGCATAATTCAAAAGCTTTTGTATCCCACAACGAGGTGCCTTACAATAATGACTGAACATGCCATTACAATAGATACCAATTTACCCATTATTCATCCCCGAACAACCACTATTACGAAAGGAAAGGAACAAGCTAGATTTTTAGATTGAACACTCTCTTCATGAAAATGAATTACAGACATACGCGAACCACCAAAGGTCATTTCCCTCGATGTACCCAGAGCTCAAGCCAGAATTAGAACTATGTCGCTTGTCAAGGAAATTTCCCTTCTTTGAGTCACACGAGACTAATTAAGGTGGCCCTTCCTTGAGCACCTAAGAAACTCAGGGCCTTATCAATATGCCGAGTCAAAAGACTTAAATGAAATGGGGGAAAAAATTTCCACCCCATGGGTGTGGGTCCCGCTATAGCGAGAATATTTCCGTTATAGTGTCAACGCTATTGCAGGAGGTTGCCGCGATAGTGGTTTCTAATAGTTTAAAGGTGTGAAAAATGGGTTTCTCGCCTATTTCTCCCTCTTTTATCCAAATAACTCATGTCCCTCCCTCGATCACTTTTCTCTTATTGTCGAAAACAAGGTTACTATCGTTAAGCTTTACTCCCCTTACTTCATTACATAAATTTTGATTGTTCTATGACTGAAATGGTTGAATAGAATAGGTTCTGGGTTTGTTTTTGAAATTTTAATTTTCAGGTCTGATTGGCTGAATTGTTGATGTATGAATGCTTTCTTTATGTTTACAACACTACTATAGCATTCTCGGCATAAGAATTTTGGGGTTAATGGCCAAAATAGCCTCGAAATTGTAGGGAATGTGGAAGGTCACTTTTTGTTTGGAAATGATGATTTGGGGTGGGTTTTAGGAGTCATGATGCCCAAAGTATTGTATAAACTAGTACTAGGATACTTTGGGAACACTGATCTGGAGTCGAAATGTCAAAAACAATTTTTTGGTCCAGAGGTGCCATTGTTGCACCTCTTGAATTTTTGGACCGATGAAGGCCGCGATAGTGGCCTTGCTCTGCTTTAGTGGATAAATTCCTGCTATAGAGACATTACTATAGTGGGATGCAGTCCACTATAATAGGAGGTTATAGACAGTAGCCTCCCAGACAGTCCAAGGTATTGGCCTTTTCTCTAAAATTGAATTCCTTAGCACTTTACGAGTTCTAACTCAACCCCTTTTTGTTAACTTGCAGATTTATCTATCGAATGGATTCCAACCTAGATCACATTCCAGCATACCAAAGGTTCCCCAACAATGCTATTCTAGAGAGATAGTACAACTACTAGGGGATCAGTTATTCCTATGAAAGGGCCATCACCATGAGAGGGGTGGAAGAGAAAGCAAGGGATTTCTATAACCGGCTCTGTGAGTTTGGTTGGGGTCCATTGGTGGAGGTTGCTCCTTACGAGGTCTCAGACTGGGTAAGGGAGTCCTATGCCATACTTCCTACCATACTTTGGTATGATTCCAACACCACCATCTGTATTTTTAGAGTGGATTTCCCCGTGGATATTGGGACCATCAATAAGGTGCTGGGAGTGCCTCTTGTTTCCAATGCCAGGTACGAAGCCAAGCTTAAACAGATGTATATGAAATGATTATGGGATACTTTGATTGAGCAGGAGTTCAAGGACCATGTCTTATGTCCCACTACTGAGGGCATTATCATGAGTGCTTACTTCAACATTGATGCTAGAAGGTGGCTGAACCTGGTGTCCCAGAGGATTTATTCATTGGGCAACCATACCGACGTGACCTACCATCGGGCTTTGGTAGTGGCCTATTCCATAACGGTCATACAACTGAACGTGAGGGCACAAATTCTATCTGACTAGAAGGACTTCTACTGGAGCAACAAGAAGGGTCCCCTCCTTCATGGTCTGGTGTCTGCGCGTGCAGAAGAGCTGAAGTGCTCGAGGAGGAAGTCGAAAGGGAGGTGGATATGGACACTCCTTTTCACCCCTTCCAGGTGAAAGTGGTCGCCTCCAAGGTGAAGAAGAAGAGAAAAGTAGGTGAGGCCGAGAGCAGTGGGGCTGCAGAGGGGATTGATGATGCTCCTCCCTTCCAGCCCCAGCCTCGATCACTAGCAGTCTCCTGGAGGTGGAATTGGACACGGTTAGGAGATTTATGGATAATTCCCCTGTAGGAGACACAACCTTACCTCCCTCTACCCAGGGCTATGCAGCTCTCTGCATTAAGCTTGATGAGGAGAATAAGAAGAGGCTCTCCAAAGATCGCATGCTTGCATGGCTATGAAAGACCGGGAAAGTCATGTTTAGCTGCACTGTATCTGACAAGGAGCTTCCCCATCTAGTGCTAGAGGACATGCGGGAGTTCCTTTTATTGAGCAACACTGAGGTAGAAGACCCCACCGCAGCAACCCCTGATGGTGATAGGGCATCCGGCGAGGGCCCTTTGTGCATATCATCCATGCTCCTCCCCTTTTTACATTATTACTAGTTTTTGTTTGCCCCCATTTAGGGAATGTACTAGACAATGTTCCCCCCTTCCTTTTCTCTTTGATTATCGGTCATGGATGCTAGTTTTAACAATATTAATATTAAATGCATGCTATCTTAGTCTATAAGCGATTTCTATGTTCCACGTTGTAGCTCACAGCTAAAATTGACGGTTAAAAACACCTCATAAATGAAAAGCAAAATAGGGGAAAACAGGGCATGGATTCTGTCTGGCCCTTCTCGCTATAGCGGCTTACACGCTGCTACCGTAATGCCTCAATAGCGAAAAAATTACTGCTATAGCGGGATCACCATAGAGGGTCAGTACTGCTATGGCGGACCCAATGGTAGCTTCCCTGAAATTGCAAATTTCTACAAAGTGTCTGCATTTCCCATTCCCTGTTGTAAAACTTAACGCGTGGAATCGCATTCTAGCCCTTAATATAACCCTAAGGCTGAACTCAACAATGCATGAACAAGAACATAGAATCATTGTACTCAATAATTTATAAATCACAACAAGAAGACTCTTTATAACAACATATTCCTGCTATTACACAAAAATAGCCCTTTCCCCCATGGTTCCCAACAAAATCTGACCATCCTGAAACTGGAGTTTCCCCACAGTCATATGCCAGTTTCATCTCCTTACCATTTTACCAATGATAAGCCCATGTATAACATTTAGCACCTAGTTTCACATTCACACTACATGGCAAATATTTTTTCTAACCACAAACACATGATGAAGTTATGATCTTGCACTAATCACGAATTTCACAGTAAAACAAACAATCATATTTCACATATTCGCAGTCATTCAAAAAGTATAAATAGACAAAAGCACAAATCTCATGTTTTACTACTCCAACAAGACCTATTTATTATCTTTTATTTGCCTCATGAATGACCGTCATCCGATCATCAATGCATTTACATAGCCCCTAAGTTCCATATACCAATTGGAACCTTCCCGATTCTAATTTCCCTTACTTTTGCCACTTCATCCATAGTTAAATGACATCCCTTTACCTCATTGACATACAAATTGGAATCGTGAGATACCAATTGGACTCAATCCATACCAGCAAGTAACAAAATGCACAAAAGGAGTCAAGAAGTGGAAAAATATCCTAGAATGCTTCATAGCTCCCCAAAGATTAGATGTGGATGTTAGCACACCAATCTATAGGACTCTATTCGACATTTTTTCTTGTACTGGGAGATTGGTAACCTAGGCTCTGATACCAAATTGTCACAACCTAACTACCGAATCATGCGGGCACCTACTCTAAACCACCTAGGTAGGAGAACCCTTACAATCTGAGTTAAAGAGATATGCGGAAGTCAATAAGAAAACATGAAATCTACCTTGATAAAATAAAACCAGTATCCATAACTAAAAATAATGAAACTTTTTTAAACACAACGGAAAACCTTTCCTAGGAACTAGTCTAAATAGGTACAAGATCTACCAAGAGAAATAAAAAGAAATAAGAAACAACTCCCACCACATGCAGAGATGAGTAAAAACTGCTGGAGATTGCCATCATCATCACCTGAGAAACATCAACTGATCCTGCAACCAGACTATACTAGAAAAGGCATAGCAAAAGTAGTATCAGTACAAACAACACATACTGGTAGGCATCATCAGTTGACCCAAATCCACCATATAACATCATGAGAATATCTAGAAACAATGCATACAATTCATGACTTACTAAGTCAGCAGTCTTTTATCAATAACTCTTACTACCCGGATATGCTACCAGTGAGTTCTATTCACTCCTTCCCAAGCCTTCTTACCTTAATCCTGTAATGTCCCATACATATGAATGGCCTTTAGAGCAAGTAAATGAACCTATATTACCCTTACAACGAATAAAAATCAATTGGGGATGAGTTTAGAAGTGTTGGGAAGGCTTAGAACATGGAAAAGGATGATGCTTCGCGGGGTAGGAGGCTAGCCTTGGACCTCGTGTCACATGACATAATGCTGGGGTCCACTAGACCAATCCTGTAGTGGGTCATGCGTGGATGGGTCCCAACCTTGCATTGAGTTATGTGAAGCATGGTGGGGGGACGTGCATTAGGGTGTGCAGTGCCCTCCCTTTGTTTTGCCCGACGAGATTTATTTTTTAGCGTTATTTCAAGCACTTTTTGGTCCTTTCATTACCAAATCCGTACCCCACCTATATAAGATTTCCTTAGACCCATAAGGCAAGATTTTTACTTAGAACAGCACGTAACTCTCTTCCCCAAAGATCCCAAAAGAATAAGAACTCCTAGGTTTAGAATTCAAGGGAGAATTTAAAGACTTTCTCGATTTTCTCTCCGTCTAACCCAAGGCGTCCTTCTACAACACGTAAAACGTAATATTTTCTTTAGGAATTCTCTCCTAACAGGTATGTGGGTATTTAGTAAGGGTTTAGTTTTCCCTTATGCTAAAAACCTCAATCTTTTACATCGAATTTCATGATTTTAGAGCCAGGGTTCTTACCCTCTTATACAGATCTATATGGACTTCAATTATTGTGCTTGGCACATGATTTTCATCCTGTTTACATGAATTATATTATGTTTTGATGAATTGCATGAGACTTTATAAAGGTTTTAGAGATCAGGAACGTATCCCAAATACATAGTATTTTCTCAATAAATTGTTTATCCTAGAATCTAATTCAAAAGGTAGGTGTTAAAGCTTGTAATTAAACTTTAGTCAATTTCAGTGGTAGTCTTCAAAAATCAATGACTTCAGACTAGTATAGTTCTGACATAGTAAATCTGGACCTCAATTTTAAATGAGCTAAACATAATTAGTCTTGCGAGTAGTTCTTAGAACCAAGTTGGACCAGGGTTCAACATACCTTCAAGTCCAAGAACTACAAGCCACCGTAGGATTATTTAGCCCCTCAGTGGGCCTCAGTTTAGTGATCATGCCAGCCATACCTCTACACCCTGGCAATATGTATTGGGTCCTCTCGATGGGGCATATACATCAGACTCCATATCTAGCTCACATAGTTTATGTTGGTTAACATGCTCTCCCACAAAATTAGTTTCACTAATATGTATTAAGCCTGAGACTTGTTTTGTAGCTTTTAAATATATGTTTTCAGAATATCCTTGCATTTCAGATTATTTATAGCATGATTATATTTTGAGCCCATGCATTATAGTGCAACTTATAGTTTAAATAGTATATCAGTATTTTAGCATGCTTATACGTATATATGTAGTCATCTTGAATATCCCTCATTCTTAGTATATTCAGTATAGTGATGTGTACTCTATGTATTGCATCCTATTATGATATAGGTTCAGGCTCTCAAGTTCCACCTCATGATTAGCTCATACCAGCACTATGTTGGTGACAGATAGTGGTGAGTCCTCATCATCTGAGGACATATTATTCTATGCTTTTTGAGTTAGTTTACATTTTAGTTTTAATATTTTAGATTTAGCTTGGGGCTTATCCAAAGCAACTCATTAGTAGTAGAGGCTTTCAGACATAAAGTTAAACTTTAGTTTATTAAGATACATTATATGTCAGACTCATATATTTATTCAGAGATTTTAAGTTTATATTTCTGATCTTTTAAATTAAATTCAGTATAGCTTCTACCTATATATCTATGTTAATCCGAATGCTTAGCTTATGCCAGATCAAGGGTTAGATTGGGGTCACTTGTGGCCCTAAGCAACATGTTACGTCAAGGCCGTAGGCTTTGGGTATGACAAACCTAGTCTCAGAGCATCAGGTTTAATGTGTCCTAGGGTGTTTGAAAGTCGTATTGAGTAGAGTCTTTTTCATAGGTGTGATGCACACCACACTGATGAGGGAAAGGCTACGTGACATTTTTAGGAAACTCCACTTCTTTCTTGATTCAGTATCATTCAATAGAGTTTAACTCTATTTCTCCCTTCTAATCTATTCGTTATGCATTTCAGATCATGCCTCCTTGAAGAAACAATACTCGCAACGCTAATGCAAATCATCCAGCTTTGAACCATGAGGTTACAAATGCTGAGTTTCGCAATGCTATCCAGATATTGGCATAAGTTGTTATCAACCAGGATAATCAGCAGGTCCCAGTTCCTGCGAAACCAGATGATTGATCAGTTGTAGCATGAGTTAGAAAGTTTGTTTTCATAAACCCACCAGAGTTTATAGGGTTGAAGGTTGGAGAGGACCCATATAATTTTATTAATGAGTTTAAGAAGATTCTTGAGGTGATGTAAGTGACGGGTACTAACATGTTGAGTTAGAATCCTATAACCTCAACGATTTGGCTCATATTTGGTTCACTGAATAGAAGGACAACAAGGGTGTGAATGCAACTCTTGTGACTTGGGATTGTTTTGCTGGATCTTTTTTTAACAGGTTCTTCCCAAGAGAGTTGAGGGATGCTAAGGCAAAGGAGTTTATGAATCTACGGTAGGGATCTATGTATATTCAGGAATACGGTTTGAATTTTATGCAGCTCTCTAGGTATGCCCTAGCCATGGTAGCCAACACAAGGGCCCGAATGGGTAAGTAAATTATGCGTATCTCTGACTTGGTAAAAAAAAGTGTAAGACATCTATGCTAGTTGGGGATATGGATATCTCTCTACTTATGACTTATGCTCAACATATCTAGGAAGAGAAAATTAAGGATATAGCAAGGGAAACCAAAAAAGATAGGAAAGGTAACTATGATTACTCACAATAAAGGTCGGGTGGCGGAAATTGATCACAGTTTCAGCAGAAGTCTTTATCTCTAGCACCTTCATCAGCTAATGCTCTATCCCCTAGACATCATTATGATTATAAGAATAGAGTATCGGGCTCAAAGTCTCAAGGTAACATCTCAGGTAATCGCACATTTCAAACATGTCCTAAGTGTTGTAAGAGTCATCCTGGTGAGTGTCTTGCAGGCAAAGAGGAGTGTTTTGGGTGTTATCAGATTGGCCAAAGGTTGAAAGAGTGCCCCTCTACTAAGAAGGTCCAAGGAGGTAACCCAGTCCAGTTTACTACTCCAGCAACCCCTGCGGGTCTCTCAGGTCAGCATAGTACTACTTTTAGCACATGCGATGGTCAGCGTTAGAATTATCTCTATGCCATGTTGTCTTATCAGGATCAGAAGAGTTCCCCAAATGTAGTCACTGCTATGTTGCAAGTATTCTCTTTTAAGTTTTATGCATTATTAGACCCTGGAGCTACATTGTCTTTTGTGACCCCATATGTTGCGTGTTAATTCAAAGTCAGTCCTGACAAACTCCTAGAGCCCTTCTCACTCTCTAATCAAGTTGGTGAGTCAGTCCTAGCCCAGGGGGTATACAAAAAATGCCCTTCTCAGTCCTTCATAAAGTCACCTCAGTAGACTTAGTATAATTAGCAATGACAAATTTTGACATCATTCTGGGCATAGATTGGCTACATGCTTGTTATGGCTCATTCGACTGCAGAACCAAAATAGTATGCTTTAAGTTTCCTAATGAACCTATCTTAGGGTGACAGGGTAGCCCTCCATCCTCAAAGAGTCATTTCATATCTTATCTCAAGGCTAAAAAAATAATCTCTAATGGGTTTATCTACCATATAGTTCAGGTTATGGATTCTAAGTCTGAGACCCCATCTCTCCAATCAGTTCTAGTAGTAAGTGAGTTCTGAGAAGTCTTTCCTGAAGATCTACCTGGAGTCCTTCCTGATCGAGAGATTGACTTTTGGATAGACCTTCTTCCAGATATGCAGCCTATATCTATTCCTCCTTATAGAATGGCTCCAACAGAGCTTAAGAAATTGAAAGAGAAATTGAAAGACCTTTTAGATAAGGGATTTATCATAACTAATATCTCTCCAAGGGGTGATCCAGTTCTCTTCTTGCATAAGAAAGATTGTTCTCTCAAAATATGTATCGACTAACATCAGTTGAACAAAGTCACCATCAAGAATAAGTACCCCATCCCCAGAATAGATGATTTGTTTGATCAACTTAAAGGTGCCAGCTACTTCTCCAAAATTGACCTTAGATCCGGGTATCATCAGCTCAGAGTTAGGGAATGTGACATTCCAAAGATAGCCTTCAGGACTCGGTATGATCACTATGAATTCTTAGTTATGTCTTTTGGACTGACCAACGCTCATGCACCCTTTATGGATTTGATAAATAGGGTGTTCAAGCAGTATTTGGACATGTTTTTTATTATCTTCATAGATGATATTCTTGTCTACTCACTGAGTGAGGAAGAGCATGCAAACTATTTGAGGGTTGTGCTTCAAACTCTAAAGGATTGTCAGTTATTCACCAAGTTCAAGAAGTGTGAGTTCTGGTTACGGTCAGTTGCTTTTCTGGGTCATGTCGGTCTAAGAAGCGCATTCACGTAGATTCGCAGAAGATAGAGGTAGTAAAGGACTGGCCTAGACCTACTTCTCCGACAGATATTAGGAGTTTCTTAGGTTTGGCTGGTTACTACAAAAAGTTCATTGAAGGATTTTCATCCATAGATGCCTTGTTGACTAGGTTGACTCAGAAAAAGGTTAAGTTCCAATGGTCATATAAGTGTGAAAAGAACATCCAAGAATTGAAAACAAGATTGACCACAACTCAAGTTTTGACTCTGCCTGAGGGTTTAGACATTTTTGTAGTGTATTATGATGCTTCTACAGTTGGTTTAGGTTGTGTTCTGATGTAACATGGTAAGGTCATTGCATATGCCACTAGATAGATTAAGATTCATGAGAAGAACTACCTAAGTCATGATTTTGAGTTGGCAACAGTGGTTTTTTCTTTGAATATTTTGAGACACTACTTGTATGGTGTCCATGTGGATGTGTTTACCAACCATAAGAGCCTTCAATACATGTTCACTTAGAAGGAGTTAAATCTTTGCCATAGGAGGTGGTTAGAGCTTCTCAAGGACTATGACATGAGTGTGCTTTACCATCTAGATAAGGCAAATGTAGTAGCTGACGCTCTTAGTAGGTTGTCCATGGGTAGTGTATTGCATGTTGAGGAAGAAAAGAAAGAATTGGCTAAGGATGTTCAAAGGCTAGCTCGTTTGGGAGTTTGCCTTACAGATTTGTCAAAAGGTGGTATCATTATGCAGAATGGGTCATAATCTTCATTGGTAGTTGAGGTGAAGGAAAGGAAAGATAATTACCCCATCTTACTTCAGTTGAATGGTGCAGTCCATCAACAAAGAGTAGAGGTTTTCTCCCTAAGGGGAGATGGTGTGCTTTGTTACCATGGTCGCCTATGTGTGCCTAATGTAAATGATTTGAGGCAGCAAATTTTGACAGAAGGTCACAGCTCCAGGTTTCCTATACATCCCGGTGCCACCAATATGTATCGTGACCTACAGGAAGTCTATTTGTGGAATGGCATGAAAAGGGATATTGCAGACTTCGTGGCTAAGTGTCCCAACTGTCAGCAAGTTCAAGTAGAACATCATAGACTGGGAGAATGGACATAGGATATCAACATTTTTTCTTGAAAGTGGGAAGTGATCAATATGGACTTTATTACAGGCTTACCTCATACTTGCAGACAACATGACTCGATTTGGGTTATAGTGGATAGAATGACTAAGTCATCCCACTTCTTGGCTGTCAAGACTACGAATTCAACAGAGGATTATGTCAAGCTTTACATTCGTGAGATAGTCAAGATGCATGGGATTCCCTTATCCATCATATCAAATAGGGGTGTTCTATTCACATCTCAGTTTTGGAAGTCATTTCAGAAGGGTCTTGGTACTCTGGTTAACCTTAGCATAGCTTTCCACCCACATACAAATAGTCAGGTAGAGCAAACCATTCAGACCTTAGAGAATATGTTGAGAGCTTGTGTGATCAATTTTAATGGTAATTGGGATGATCACTTACCTCTTATAGAGTTTTCCTACAATAACAGTTTTAACTCTAGCATTCAGATAGCTCCATATGAGGTGCTCTATGGGCGGAGGTATAGATCACCTATATGAAGGTTTGAGATAGGTCAAGCTGCCTTGATAGGGCCAAATTTAGTTCATGAGACCATGGAGAAAGTTTAGCTCATTAGGGAGAGGTTGAAGGCTGCTCAGAGTCATCTGAAATCCTATGCAGAGGCTATAAGGAGAGACATAGAGTTAGAAGTGGACAATTGGGTGTTTCTGAAGGTGTCACCCGTGAAGGGGGTGATGAGATTTGGCAATAAGGGGAAGCTTAGTCCCTGATATGTAGGTCCCTACAAGGTTCTAAGAAAAATTGGGAAGGTGGTGTATGAGTTAGAATTGCCAGCAAAGTTAGCAGTAGTTCATCCAGTCTTTCATGTTTCCTTGTTGAAAAAGTGTGTTGGTGATCCGACGTCAGCTTTTCCACTAAAGGATGTAAATGTGAAGGATAGTCTCACTTATAAAGAGGTTCTGATTCAAATTCTTGATCATCAGATTTGATGGTTGAGAAACAAGGAAGTTTCTTAGGTGAAGGGTCTTTGGAGAAACCATTTAGTTGAGGGAGCTACTTGGGAAGCAGAAGCAGCCATGATGACAAATTACCCTCATCTTTTCCCTTCTGATTTAGCTCCATCTTGAGGTGATAGTTCCTCTCTAGTTTTCTCGGTTTCCCTGTTAATATTTCCCCTTAGTTTCATATCCCCTCAGTTGTTCTCACACTTCCGGCATGCGCTGATGTCTTTAGGATTCAAATCATTTAGAAAATATCTTGGGATTCAGTTTGTAGGGATTGCAACTCTTTCCCTCCAAATCCATCTTGTTTAGTCTTCATTCATGGATGAATGATCCCAAGGGGTAGATAATGTAATGTCCCATACATTTGAATGGATTTTAGATCAAGAAAATGAACCTATATGACCTATAGAATGAATAGAAATCGATTGAGGATGAGTTTAGAAGTTTAGGGAAGGCTTAGAACGTGAAAAAAGACCATGCTTCACAAGGTAAGAGGCTAGCCTTGGCCCTTGCATTGCACGACACAACACAGGGGTCAACTGAACCAAGCCTGCAGTGGGCCATGCGGTGCATGGGTACCAACCATGCATTGGGCCGTGCAGAGCATGGAGGGGGGCCGTGCATTGGGGTATGCGGCGCATCCCCCTTTAGCGTTATTTTGAGGGATTTTTGGTCCTTTCCTTACCCAATACATCCCTCACCTATATGAGACATAATTATACCCATAGGAGATGATTTTTAGTCAGAACAATATGTTATTCTCTTCCCAAGAGCTCCAAGAATAATAAGAACACTTAGGTTCAGAATTCAAGGGAGAATTCAAAGACTTTCTCAACTTTCTCTCCCTCAAACCCAAGGTATCCTTCTCCAGCGCGTCAAAGTTTAGATTTTCTTCATGAATACTCTCCTAACAGGTATGTGGGTATTAAATAAGGTTTTAATTCTCCCTTATGCCCAAAATCTAAGGCTTTTACATTAAATTTCATGATTTTAGAGGTAGGGTTCGTACCCTCTTATGCACATATATATGGACTTCAATTCTTATGCTTGGCAGAATGATTTTCATCCTGTTTATATGAATTATATTATGTTTTAATGAATTGCATGAGAATTTATAAAGGTTAGAGAGAGATCAGGAACCTAACCCAAATTCATAGTATTTTCTCATAAAATGGTTTATCCTAGAATCTAATTCAAAAAATTGGTGTTAAAGCTTGTAAATAAAGTTTAGTCAATTTCAGTTGTAGTCTTCATAAATCAATCACTTCAGACCAGTATAGTTCTCACATAGTAAATCAAGACCTCAGTTTTAAATGAGCTAAACATAATCAGTCTGGGGAGTAGTTCTTAGCACCAAGTTTGACCAGGGTTTAGCATACCCTATAGTCTCAGAACTATGAGCCACCATAGGATGATTTAACCCCTCAATAGACCTCAGTTTAGCGATCATGCCAGTCATGCCTCTACACCATGGAAAGGTGTATTGGGTCCTCTCGATGGGGCGTATACATCGGACCACACGTCTAGCTCACGTAGTTTATATCGATTAACAGGCTCGCCCTTAGAATTAATTTTAGTAATGTGTATTATGCCTCAGACTTGTTTTATAGATATTAAATATATGTTTTCAGAATATCCTTGCATTTCAGATTATTTTTAGCATAATTATATTTTTGGCCTATACATTATTGTTCAGCTTATAGTTTAAATAGTATATAAGTATTTTAGCATTCTTATACGTATATATATTGTCAGCTTGCATATCACTCATGCTCATATCATAATGTAGGTTCATGCTCTCAGGTTCCACCTCACGATTAGCTCGTACCAGCGTCATATCAGCGGTAGACAGTGGTGAGTCCTCATCATTCGAAGATATATCTTTCTATGCTTTTTGAGTTAGTTTACATTTTTGTTTCAGTATTTTTGAGTTATCACAGGGCTTGACCCAAGCAACTCATCAGTAGTAGAGGCTTTCAGACATAGAGTTAGACTTCATGTTATTGAGATACATTATATGCCAGACTCATACATTCATTTATTCAGTGGTTTTCAGTTTATATTTCTGAAACTTTAAATTAAATTTAGTATAGCTTCTGCCTAGATATCTATGTTAATAAGAATGCTTAGCTTATGCCAGATCAAGGGTTAGCTTGGGGTCACTTGTGTCCCTAAGCACCGTGTTACTTCAAGGGCATAGGATCGGGGTGTGACAAATCCACTACCAACTCAAACATTGTAGGCTACCCACTCCCTTAGCCCATTCATACCCTGACCTCCTAAGATCCAAGACTCTCTCATACCACCCATCTTAAAACTATCAAGATGTACCATCATATCTCTACCAGCCAGCCTATCACCTTTTCCCAAAATTAGGACTTGCATATGCACTAAGGTAACACAGTATAACCAGAAAACTAAGTAACATTCCAAGTCAAAGTTACTATAATAAGACTCTAAGTTACTGCCTTGACTCAATAACTCTATAAGACTCATCCCATTCCACAGGTAAATAGACCCCACATAACCATGCCAAAATTTCCTCACTAACCTTAGGCACTAATGATCCCTAGGACATCTTATATGGCAATTATAATGCAACGCCCATTTATATAGGAAACCACCTTAGCACTTAAACACACCAACCCGGCGACTCAAGACCCAACATATATAAATATCATCAACAACAAGTAAGATGAGTTCACTCAAGGAACCAACATGTATGAATAACATCCATAACAGATAAGCTCAGTTCACTCAAGGAACCAATATGTATCAATAACATCAAAAAAAAAATAAGTCGGGTTCACTCAAGGAACTAACACATAGAAAATAACAAGTAAACTTGTACTAGACGTCGTACCCAAGCCAACCAATGAATAGTATTGTACCAGGCATGGTACTCGAGCGAACTAATGAAAACTTGTACCACGCATGGGGCCTGAGCTAATGAATGTTACATAGATATCACAACAAACACAACAACAATGATAGCTCACAACACTAGTAAAGCCAACAAGTTTCCATGATAGACCCATTCCATGTGATTAACACTTAAGATATCATTTAACAGTTATTATTTATTTTTCCTTTTAACCATGTATTGTAAAAGTACTACTAATGATACAGTTACAATGAACACATAACATAAATTGGATTATAAGTAACCATCACCTACTTCCTAGAATGATTCATTACTCTAGCTTTAATAGCCTGTCTGAAGACCAACCCCCATCACATTTAATTAAGCATATTAATACATAAGTCTTAGTTTTCTAGAGTTAATTAAGAGTGCACCTTTGTTCCTGTGAATTCAAACCTTTAGTTTAACATACACACGACCCCTTACTAAAACCAACCCTTTCCTTTGAAATAAGACAGGGATTATGTGCACCTTTATGTCAATTAGTCTCTTTTTTTAGAACCCACCCAAAGTTTGGTTACCCAAAGATTAAAAACAATGACATAGACTAAGCAATCAAGTATAATATAGTATTTCCCACCATGTAGATTCTTCTACCCCAAACAATAAGGTTTCACATATTTTATCCATCCAGACACCGTGCCCAAAGGCCTAAGCATGCCATCTCCCGTCAATCTACAATATGTCATGCTTCTGAACTCAGGTCTAATCTACTTAATTAAACCTAACCTACCTGGACTCCAAGCAGCTGCTACAGAAGTCTGAATATGAACTATGGCTCTTGGAGGGCAAATTCTTGTAAGAAATCAGTGTAGAATCCATGGGTTTTATCCAATCTGAGCAAAAACCCATCCTCTCCATTACTTCCAGGACATGAGGCACCCTTGAAGGGTTTTTGGAGTAAGCCTTGTCCCTTCTGTAACTAAAGGTGAGAAAACAAAATTATAAAAACCCGTTCTGGGTCACTATTTTTGTCGTCCAATTATAGTAGCTTATCGGTTGCTATCGCAATGTCGCTATAGCAGGAAAATTCATGTTATAGAGAGATGACATCAGCCCAACCCAAAATGTCAAATTCTAAAAAATTTCATCGTGTCATCCCATATTAATTTAAGAGCATAATTCAAAAACTTCCACAACTAATAAGTGGTTAGTTTACCACTTATTTGTATCTCTTTTCTAATGCTTTTGCATCTTCTAATGATGATATAAGACTACTTATGACATGTTTTTTTTATATTTCAGGCGATTTTTATTTATGTGAATGTTGTGGAGCAATTGGGACAAAAAAATGAAAGTGGAGAAAAAAGAAGAAGAACAGTGATGAGTCGGTAATCTACCAACTCATTTAGCCTTTAATCATGAATTTTTGCTATGTTTTGATAAGATTTAGAGGTTATTATGGCCTTTATTGACATGAATACAAGTACTTTTGCCGGAATACGGAAAATAAGGAATTAGACCAAAAAGAGCTGAAAATAAGTTGAACTGTGAAGGATTGAACAAGATGGAGATTCTGCCAAGAGGTGCAGACCTTGTGTGACACACATAACATGAGGTATGGTCTGCAATCCCACTGCACAAGGTTCAAACATTGGCTGAAGAATTTGTTAAGGGGTGCGGTCGTTGTGTGATGCACCCAAGGTCTGGTGCATTTTTCACCCCACTTCGCGTGATGACTGAAGATTGGCTGAAGTCTCTTGTTCACAATTGTGGAGCTGTGCGATGCACACATTATGTCATGCAAATCGCAGGTTGCATCGCATGGCTCGTGAAGTTTTTGCATCTTTATATGATGAATTGGGAAAATTCTACAACCCATTTCAGGCACATTTTTAGATAGTTTTTAATAGTTTTTGAAATAGTTTGGAGTAGTGATCAAGTTTTCTCTCCAAGAATGAAGAAGAGGGTTTCACTCCAATTCTTTCTACCTAACTCTTGGAATCATCATTCTTGTAAAAATTGATCTTGGATATTGAATACTTAGCTTAAATACAAGAGAATTTGACTTACCCATTTGGTATTGTTCTTTATTTCTCTAGCATGAGTAGCTAAACTTCTTGTCTAGAGATGTGGTGATAATGGGTGCTTGATAAATAGGTATGTGTGTTGCTAATTTGTGTTTATAATTGCTAATATGACATGGGTTTAGTGATTTCACCATATTTTAACTTTAAAATTGATGGTTTCAAACATTCATATACCTCACTTGATTGTGTTCTTGCTTGTAAAAGGGGTTTACAATTTCAGATATTGCTAGTGGGTACTTGGGATTCCACCTAGATTGAGACTAGAAATAGCTCAATTCGCCGGAAATATCCATTTATAAGTCTAAGCTAGAAATAGTATGATCTCCCCAACCATATGTTGGTTTGTTATTGCCTAAAAAAATGGTGTTTGAATAGAAACCATTTGATATATGATTGTTTGATCGAGAGATTAGCAAGCATACCTAAAACCAATGATACCCATGTCGTTTAGCATGAGTTCTTATGAATGAGAAATCACTCTATTCTATATTCGATTCCCATTTGACATACATCCCTAGTTGTCCCTCTCATTATTTACACCTTCCTTTAATTTATTGTTTTGTTTCAAATTGTGAATTTTGACAGATTTCCCATTTCTCCCCTTCCTTTACTTTTATTGTCCGAATAAATTACTCTCATTGTGAAGTTTGTTTCTTACAATTGACTTGGCTAGTCATCAATTCTTTGTGGGATTAACCCTGATGCCCATCGGGTACAATAAATGTATTTTGTTGTAATGATCACTGATACCTCCATCTAGGAGAGTACATTTGAGCGTTATCAAAATTTCCGTCGTTGCTGGGGACTTGAGTTTGAATAGATTTTTTGATTGTGGAATTGAAATAACCTTGTAGAGTGTTTGTTCTTTTTATTTTGGTTTGTTGTTTTTGTCCCTTGCGTAGGTATCCCATGAGTGAAGTGGGCAAAAATGAGAGTGTCAACGGAAGTAATGATGGGTTCATGAACGAGGCCAATGAACTTGTGCCTCAAGTGTGAGTAGGTGTCATCTACCTACCCCCAACAGTTGGAAATGCGGTGTTCCATGTTACTAGCACAATGCTCCATCAAATACAAATGAATGGGATGTTTGGAGGATCAGCTTACGATGATGTCAATAGGCATATCCGCAACTTTTGGAGAAATGTCAACCATTCATCTTCCAAAATATACCCCAAGAATCCATCCGACTTTGCCTATTCCTCTTCTCTCTAATGGGGGAAACCACGACTTAGTTGGAGGAATTGTTGGGTAGGTCAATCACCTCTTGGGCTGAGTTGGTAAATGGTTTCTCTACTAGATTATTCCCTCCATTAGGATGATGCAGTTGAGGGATAAAATTACCAACTTCTTCTAACTCAGGATGTATCGTAATAAACCACATAACCATCTGAACCCTCTGGTAGAGTCAAGACAGGAGTTGTAGTCAACCAGGTCTTAAGTTCTAAGAAACTCTGCTCACACTCATCTGACCACTGAAACTTGACCTTTTTCTGAGTCAATATAGTCAATGGGGATGCTATAAATGAGAATCCTTCAACCAACCTTTTGTAATAGCCGGCCAAACCCAAGAAAATTTTGATATCTGTAGGAGAGGTGGGTCTTGGCCAGTGCTTTATAGCCTCAATTTTCTGAGAATCAACACGGATCTCTTCTGTAGATACTACGTGACCAAGGAAAGCGACCGACTGTAACCAAAATTCACACTTGCTGAACTTTGCGAATAGATGGAGATACTTGAGAGTTTGCAGAATGACCCTCAGATGAGTCACATGCTCCACTTCATTTCTAGAGTAAACGAGGATATCATCAATAAAGATGATGACGAACAAGTCCAAATATTGTTTGAACACCCTGTTCATTAAGTCCATGAAATCTGCAGGAGCATTGGTTAGTCCAAAAGACATAACAACAAATTTGTAATGACCATACCGAGTATTGAAGGCTGTCTTCGGGATGTCACTATTTCTAACTCTGAGCTAATGATAGCCGGAGCTTAGGTTTATCTTAGAGAAATAACTGGCACCCTGCAGCTGGTCGAATAAGTCATCAATCCTGGGGATAGGATATTTGTTCTTGATTGTGACTTTATTCAACTGATGGTAGTCTATGCACATCCTGAGAGAACCATCTTTCTTACGCACGAACAATACTGGAGCACCTCATGGTGAGATGTTGGGTCTGATGAAGCATTTGTCTAAAAGGTCCATTGACTGTTCTTTCAATTCCTTGATCTCAGCTGGAGCCATTCTGTAAGGAGGAATTGAGATAGTATGGGTATCTTGAAGGAGATCGATTCCGAAGTCGATTTCCCTTTCTGGAGGGACTCCAGGAAGATCTTCTGGAAACTCACTGACTACTGGAACTGACTCAAGAGTTGGGGTTTCAGAGTTTGAATCCTTAACCCTAACTAGATGATAGATATACCCTTTGGAAATCATATTTCTGGCCTTAAGGTAGGAAATGAAACGGCCTACAGGCACTGAGTTACTACCCTTCCACTCTAGGACTGGCTCGTTAGGAAACTGAAAACAAATGATCCTAGTTCTGCAATCGACTGAGGCATAATAAGAATGTAACCAATCCATTCCTAGAATGATATCTAAATCTACTATTTTTAACTGTACAAGATCTGCTGAGGTGACTTTCTGGGAAACTGTGACTTGGAAATTTCTATATACCTGTCTAGCTATAACTGGATCACCAACTGGAGTAGAGACTGAGAAGGGTTCTAGAAGAGTTTCTAGACTGACATCAAAGTTTACTACTATATATGGAGTAACGAAATAAAGCATAGCTCCTGGATCTAAACAATGCATAAACATCAGAATTAAAGACTCGTAACGTACCCGTGACCACAGCGAGAGAATCTTCCTGGTCCTGACGACCCTGAAGTGCATACAACCTGTTCAAGTGCTGTCCGCCACCCATACCAGATGAGGCACCCTGATAAGTAGGGCAACTTGTGGGAGCTGCTGTAGAACCGATCTGAGTCTGAGGGCAAACATCCTTACCCTTTTAAGAAGCTGTGGGATAATCCCTCATCATGTGGCCTGGCTTACCACATCCATAGAAATTTTCGTTGCCTTCCATGTACTCAGCTTGGTTGTTCTTACCTTACTTCTTACACATCAGGTTAGTGTGACCACTAGTAACCGAACCTTACGACTTGGAGCCAGACGCTCTACCCCATCGGTCCTTCCTAAACTTAAGCACTGGGGCACTAGTAGAAGATGGAGCTGGTGCTGAATTTTTTTGTCGATACTGAGGGAGATTTGCACCCTCTGACCTCTGCTGAAAGTGGCTATACTCATCTGTCCTAGCCCTCTTAGCATGACCTCCCCTTTCCTTGATATTTTCCTCCTCAATCTATTGAGCATAAGTAACTAACTTGGAGAAGTCTATTTCCTTCACAAGCATAGCCGTCTTGCATTCCTTGACCACATCGTCGGACACACCCGATATGAACTTTCTTATGCAAGCTCAGGATTCAGCTACTATCACTGAGCATACTTGGATAACTGCGTGAACTTCAAAGCGTAGTCATGTACACTCATGTCATCCTGCCTCAAGTTGATAAATTCTTGAACCTTAGCTTCCCTGAGTTCTAGTGGAAAGAATCTGTCCAAGAAAGTAGTACTGAACATATCCCAAGTCACTGGTCTTGCATTGGTACAAAGGGATTCCTTCCACTGTTGGTACCAAGTGTAGTCCACTCCCTTTAGCTGATAAGCGGCCAAGTCTGCACCCTCGACTGAAGTGACACCCATAATGTCAGTGACCTTTTGGATGTCCTCAAGGATCTCTTGGGGATCCTCTTCTGACTTGGACCCATGAAACTCTGGAGGGCTCATCCGAGAAAAGTCCTGGATTTTGGATGCAGTAGCATTGACCTGAGGTGGAACTGGTATGGCACCTAACTGGTTGACCAGAGCGGTCATGGCTTATGCGAGTACTTGGAAGGCAGCCCTGAATTTGGCATGCCTGACCTGCTCATTTAAGGGGTAAGCTGGGGCTGCTGGCTGGTGATGTGCCTCCATTTTACGGCACTTTCGACTCCTTTAACATAGAACAATCATACATTTTCAAGCAACCATTGTCGTTTTTGATGTTTTTATGTTGTATTTTCAGGAAATGGAGACAAACATGGAAACAGAAGAAAATACGAGAAAAACGACATTTTGCCTAAGAGTGACGGCCTAAGTGACGGTCCGTCACACATGTGATGGTCCGTCACATGTGACCGTCAAGTGGAGGCCTTGCACTGTCTAAGGGTGACGGTCCAGGCGACGGTCCGTCAAGCCAGTGACGGTCCGTCAGCCTGGCCGTCACACCTGGGCAGTCCGTCACGCGGAATCCGGACGTTTTTGGGATTTGTTTCCTAGACTCCTATAAATACCCTATGTTAGGTTTATTTTATGGACCAAGCTTTTTACAACAGTTCTCCCAATAGTTTTAGGAGAGATTTTAGTCGACTTGGAAATCAAGAAACACGTTTGGTACTTCTTGAATTCGTGTTCTTGAATCGTTCTTGAGTTCTTGTTTTCTTGTTCTTGGAATACTTGAAGATTGTTTTCATTATATTGTAAGGATCTTTTCTCTTTATGATGATTATGAATTTCTTCTCTTCTTCTTCTAGCATGATTAACTAAAACTCTCACAACTAGGGTTGTGGGAGCCATGGCAAACGTAGCAAGATAGATTCCGGGTAGCGACGGGTTCAATATATGTGCTGTCACGTTGTTAATCATACATTATTTAACGTTTTCTAGCGGTTGCAAACATTAGAACATGCCTAGGTTTAATTTGCTTTAGTAAAGAGATTAAAACCGGGAAACTTAATTAACGACGAGGATTCGAGACTACTAACTCTCATCTTATGATTGATGCTGTAACTAGATTAATCTACTTGATGTTTAGGATTGGAATCTAAAAGCACACCTTTTCAAGTTCGAGAGAATTGAAAAGTAAATTTGTCTATTTGGTTGAGAAACGTTTAGACGATACCATTAATTCAATCGCATCGTGACACGAATATAGAAAGAACCCCGTTAAGCCTAGAATCGACTTTGTTACTAACGCCATGGTAAACACTTCCCTAGTTCTCTCTCTCCTATTGATTATCATTCATACGTTAAGTGTTTGTTTTGTTTACAAATATTGATCACAAAACCCCCCCTATTTACCGGAAACTATTGACGACTAGTCACATACTTCATTAAAGGCTTAATCTTCACCATATTCTCTGTGGGATTCAACCCCAACCTTTGTTGAGTTCTATATTTGACTACGACCGCTTACGCTTCGTTAATTTGAGGTGTAGTTTGGACGTTATCAAAAAGTGGCGCCGCTGCCGGGGAATACGGTTGTTAATTAAGTCTGGTGTGTTTATTTGACTCTTAGTCATACCTTCCTGCCTTTATGTTTTTTTGTTGTTTTTGTTTTTGATAGGGTACAGAGTTGTGCATGCCAAGTACCCGGCGCTCGGGTGAATCAACATTACCTTATGACCCCGAGCTCGCTAGAACGTTAAGGCGGAATATGGCCGCACAACAAGAGGCAGCAAGGCTCGCTGCAGAACTGCAGGCCCAACAAAATTTGAATGCTGGAGGTCTGCAGCACGATCTTGAGTTGCATGATGAGGATAAAGATTTGGATGGAGTTGGCTCTATGGGCGCCATTGTTGTTCCACCGCTACCGCCCGGAGCCAAGTTCAACATCACTAGCACGATGATTCAGCTGTTGAACTTGAGAGGAGTATTCCGTGGAGCAGCTGGTGATGATCCAAACCGTCACTTAATGAACTTCGTGGGTATCTGCAAGTCGTTTGAATTGCTGGGCGTGAGTCAGACAGCGATCAGGCTCAGGTTGTTTTCGTTGTCTCTGTCTGATGAGGCAGCGTTATGGTTGACAGAACTGACCCCCGACTCTATCGCAACTTGGGGAGAGTTGAAAGGAGCTTTCCTAGAAAGGTTCTTTCCTCCCTCTAGGATGATACAGTTGAGGGACGAGATTAGCAATTTCAGGCAGCAACCTCACGAAGCATTGCACGAGACCTGGCTGCGATTCAAGAAAAAGCTAACACAATGCCCGAACAATCAGTTGAACGATGAGTTTTTGATGCAGACATTCTACAGGGCACTCAATTCGGCTACCAAGCCGACGTTGGACAACGCAGCAGGTGGAGCGTTTATGGGTCGCACTTTTGCCGATGCCACAGCTATTTTGGACAGGCTCACCAAAACCAACAGGGCCTGGCATACACGTGATTCAGAAGTACCAGCTAGTACTTATGCAGTTGGTGTGTCAGTAGAACAGCGTAGAAAAGATGAAGAACGGGACCAAGACATGGCCCATCTAAAAACGCAAATGGACCTCTTGACCAAGCACTTGATGTCAGGAAGTATTGAGAAGGTGAAAGCCGTGGGTTCGCAAGGTAGAGCAGCAGGGGTTGAATCTGATGAGGAGGCCAACTATTTGGGGGGTTTCCAGGCCAACGGCCAGGGAAACCAAGGTTGGAACTATCAGAGAGACAACCACTATGAGAAAGGCGGCTACAAAGATCGCGACCAAGGAAACTGGAGGAACAACACCGAGAGAGGTGGGTTGTATATACCACCTGGTAATCGGGACAAGGCTAACAACGAAGAAGAGACTTCGAAGCTAGAGAGCATGATGGCGAAGATGCTGCTAAAAGTGGAATCGACTGACTTTGGGGTAAAGGAGATGAGGAATAAATTATCTACATTAAGTCAGTTAGTGGATTCACATTCCACCGCGATCAAGAAATTGGAGCAGCAAGTGGGGCAGATTTCGGCATCCCTAAATCCAAGGAGGACGGGTACCTTGCCGAGCGACATCGTCCAAAATCTAAGGAACGACGCGAGCTATATGGCGATCACTACAAGAAGCAGAAAAATATTACCGGATTCACATCCGGTAATCCAGACTCAAGTAGGTGATATTGCGGATGATGAAGAGGCGGTAGAGGAGGAAACGCCAAAACCCGTGGATAAAAGCAAGGAGGCCGAAAATCCTCCA
Organism: Jaltomata sinuosa; assembly: GCA_003996215.1. Taxonomy (NCBI): domain Eukaryota; kingdom Viridiplantae; phylum Streptophyta; class Magnoliopsida; order Solanales; family Solanaceae; genus Jaltomata; species Jaltomata sinuosa. The sequence continues at coordinate 142,230 of QJPP01000214.1, read as the reverse complement.
ACTATGATGCCTCGGCCACCACCTCCTTTCCCACAGCGTTTGAAGAAGAAAGCTGACGATGGTAAGTTCCTGAACTTCATGACCATGCTGAAGCAGATTTCAATAAACATACCATTGGTGGAAGCGTTTGAACAAATGCCCGGTTATGCCAAGTTCATGAAGGACTTGATTACAAAGAAGAGGTCGGTAAGTTTTGAACCAGAAGACAACCTCCACCACTGCAGCGCCATTTCCTCAAGGTCGTTAGTCGAAAAGAAGGAAGATCCAGGTGCTTTCACTATTCCCTGTACTATCGGGAAGCTCAACTTCGGAATAGCATTATGTGATCTTGGTGCTAACATCAACTTGATGCCGCTAACGGTCTACAAACAATTGGGTTTGGGAGATCCTAAACCAACATCCATGAGAGTAATGATGGCTGACCGCTCAGTAAAGCGACCTGTGGGAATATTGTCTGATGTGCTAGTAAAGATCGGTAAGCTTATCTTCCCAGCTGACTTTGTGATCTTGGATTGCGAAGTAGATTTTGAAGTTCCCATAATCTTGGGATGACCTTTATTAGCTACGGCTAGAGCATTGGTTGACATGGAAAGAAACGAATTGACCTTCAGGCTAAATAATGAAGTGGTCAAGTTCGATGTGTCCAAATTGATGAAGCAACCAAGTGACATGAGGGTGGTCGCGGTCATCAAGGTTATTGAGAAAGTCCCTGCGGATGTGTATCCTGAGGAGAAGGGTTGTCTAGAAACCCGAGCTGTTATGAAAGTAAGGTCGCGATCGCAAGAGAATGAGCAGGTAAAGGAAAGCGGTGAAAATAGATCCAGAAAATGAAAACACCGCAAGAGAATCTGCAAAGAAAGAGCAAAGAAATTGTCGCGACTAGTGATGGAGCCCAAAGAGGAAGCTGGAACGCCACACTCCATCGAGTTCTCCTGTTTTGGAGACCCTGGCGGTCTCCAACATCATTCCAGAATCTGAGTCACATCGACTTCACAGGTATTCCTTTCTCTCACAGTTTTTTTAGCTTTCATGTGGATGCATTGGGGACAATGCATGAGTCTAAGTTGAGGTTGTGGGGAAACCTATGAGTCACTACCGAGGGTTTTTGTTGTCGTGTTTCTTTTCCCTCCAGTGTGCTATCTAGTAGAACCGGCATGTTTAGGTTGTTATTTTTTTAAAATTTTTGTTTTTTTTAGTGTCTATAGTGAGGATGAGCATGGCATTTTCTTTGACTAAAAGGAGCCCCTTTAAAAATTTTCTGGTTTTGTACTTATGTTGAAACGATTGACTGTCTGGATCCTTGAATGTCATTGTGTGATTATGATTAGAATGAGTATGCTTAAGCCGAGCGGTTGTTTGATAGTTGGTAGCGATATAGTTCTTGGTGCCAAGAGCGTGTGAGATTATTGTTATAAATTCTTACTCTGTGCATGCATCTAGAACTTGCCCGGTCTATTTTGTTAAGTTAGAAGTTTGGTTGCTTAGGAAAGGATCACAGGCCCTTTTTTGTGTGCAGTCCACTTAACCTAAAAGACCGTCCAAATATAAATAATCCCTTTGAACCCTGTTTGAGCCATAATTGACCTTGTTCTTTCAATAACCTGTCACCATTCCTGTCTAACTTTGAATCCCTATTTTGGCCCTGCTCCTTCCTTGGACATCGTGCACCTCAACGCAGGCAATCAGCCTAAGTTGAGGGTGGCTACTATAGAGATAAACCCTATTTTGGCCCTGGTCCTGCCATGGACATTGTGCACCTCAACGCAGGCAATCAGCCTAAGTTGAGGGTGGCTACTACAGAGTTGAATGATAAGAAAAAGAGGATGGATAAGATTGGTCGTGAATAGAATGAAAATTCGGGTGTGTGCCTAAGAAAAGAAAAGAAAAATAAAAAGAAGTGAAAAAGATCGAAAAAGTAACAAAAAGAATTCTCAATATAAAGAGGCCGCACCTGTAGCTAGAGAGAACGAAATAAAAAGGTGAATAAGGATGGACAAAGTAAAGTATGTGGTAATAAGACGTCGGTAGTTCCAAGGAGGGCTTAGTCACTAACCCCTAAATGTATCCTACCTGCACCTGAAGCCTCATTACATGCCAAAACAAGTCTTGTAGTGATCCTGAGCGGCTTTCTGAAGAACTGAAATAGAATAGTAAGGGCAAGCCTATGGTATCGCATGTGCATTGTTTGAAATCGTTCGTGAGTGTGAGCGCTTACCTAGTCCCAAATCTTGTGTGTGGGATTTCTTTGTGGTGAGGGCACCAAGATTTCTGTATTGTCTATTGATTTTTAGGATAGCTGCGTATGTGTATACATAATATTCTATCATATCGGAATGACATGTTTGGATCCATGCAAGTTAGTGCTTCATACATTTGTGTACTACGAGGGTGCTTGATTTAATGAACTAATGAATGACCATGAGTTGCTAGAGACACGAGTTTGTTTTCTTAGTTGAGTCGTCGTATTATTGTTTTATGTTGCTTGAGGACAAGCGAACGTCTTAAGTTGAGGGTGTTGATGTGCCGCCATTTTACGGCACTTTCGACTCCTTTAACTTAGAACAATCGTACGTTTTCAAGCAACCGTTGTCGTTTTTGATGTTTTTATGTTGTATTTTCAGGAAATGGAGACAAACATGGAAACGGAAGGAAATACGCGAAAAACGACATTCTGCCTAAGAGTGACGGCCTGAGTGACGGTCCGTCACACATGTGACGGTCCGTCACATGTGACGGTCAAGTGGAGGCCTTGCACTGTCTAAGGGTGACGGTCCAGGCGACGGTCCGTCAAGCCAGTGACGGTCCGTCAGCCTGGCCGTCACACCTGGGCAGTCCGCTACGCGGAATCCGGACGTTTTTGGGATTTGTTTCCTAGACTCCTATAAATACCTTATGTTAGGTTTATTTTATGGACCAAGCTTTTTACAATAGTTCTCCCAATAGTTTTAGGAGAGATTTTAGGTGACTTGGAAATCAAGAAACACGTTTGGTATTTCTTGAATTCGTGTTCTTGAATCATTCATGAGTTCTGGTTTTCTTGTTCTTGGAATACTTGAAGATTGTTTTCATTATATTGTAAGGATATTTTCTCTTTATGATGATTATGACTTTCTTCTCTTCTTCTTCTAGCATGATTAACTAAAACTCTCACAACTAGGGTTGTGGGAGCCATGGCAAACGTAGCAAGATAGATTCCGGGTAGCGACGGGTTCAATATAGGTGCTGTCACATTGTTAATCATACACGATTTAACGTTTTCTAGTGGTTGCAAACATTAGAACATTCCTAGGTTTAATTTGCTTGAGTAAAGAGATTAAAACCGGGAAAACTTGATTAACGACGAGGATTCGAGACTACTAACTCTCGTCTTATGATTAATGCTGTAACTAGATTAATCTACTTGATATTTAGGATTGGAATCTAAAAGCACACCTTTTCAAGTTCGAGAGAATTGAAAAGTAAATTTGTCTATTTGGTTGAGAAACGTTTAGACGATACCATTAATTCAATCGCATCGTGACACACATATAGAAAGAACCCCGTTGAGCCTAGAATCGACTTTGTTACTAACGCCATGGTAAACACTTCCCTAGTTCTCTCTCTCCTATTGATTATCATTCATACGTTAAGTGTTTGTTTTGTTTACAAATATTGATCACAAACCCCCCCCCCATTTACCGGAAACTATTGACGACTAGTCACATACTTCACTAAAGGCTTAATCTTCACCATATTTTCTGTGAGATTCGACCCCAACCTTTGTTTGGTTCTATATTTGACTACGACCGCTTACGCTTCGTTAATTTGAGGTGTAGTTTGGGCGTTATCAGCTGGTTCCTAGGGCTAGCTCTTCTTGGAGGCATTTTTTCTGAAATGCGAAGAGCATGAGTTAGAATAGCGAGAGATCAATTATAGTTCACACTTTATAGCACCAGCTGGAAAAGAAATAAAAGAAGTTATTCTTAATAACGTCTCCTAGCCCCTCCTCCATAAGTGTGGCGCGCTTCACATCTATGAAGGAGAATCTACTTGACACGACTTTCAGAAATCCTAGGACAATTGAACCTTATGCTCTGATACCAAGTTTGTCATGCCCCGAGGCTACCCCCTGAATGCGACACGGTGCTTAGAGTCACGAGTGACCTTAATCTAACCCATGGCATGGCATATCTAGGTAAAACCAGTTTAAAGATATGTACTGTGAGGAAAACTAAAGTAATTAAATATCTGAAAGTGGGAACAACCCAAATGAAATCGGAATATAAGAATCTAGTTGAGTACTGACTGAATAACAATACTAAAAGTGCTGAATATAGTCTATGTCTAAAAGTTATCTAACTTAATAGAGTTGCTGGGACATGCCCCCAGCTAACTCTAGCAAAACTAAAAACTGAAGATAAATATTGAAAAAAAGGCATGTCTATTGTCCCTGAACTATTGGGGACTCACCACTGAGCTGTTGAGTACGGATCGAAGGTCAAGTTAGGTGTGATCTTGATGCTGAGTGCATGAACCTACATCATGAAATGATGTAGCACAAAAGTATGTGTTAGTACTTTGAATGTACTGAGCATGCAGGATACAAGTTGGACTGAAATATATATATATAACTGAACAAAAGAATAAACATGCTGAACTGTAACTGCGAGTTGTACTGAATGCAGTGACCAAGTATAAATCACAAAATAACATTCTGATCTAAATATTGAACATGAGTACTGAATACAAGGTCAATGCACATACCTCAAGCTGAGCTAACTGTGGGGCCAACCTGTAACCCTGGATGGAAGTGCATTCATACCTTGCCAAGGGTACAAACGAGTCTGACGTGGATCCACTGCTGATTTCCACAAGGGACAAGGAGGTGCAGCCTAGTCTGACAGCTGACTCCTTCAAACCTATGGTGGCGTCGTAGCTCTAGGACTTGGGGATTGCTACTAAGGGTTATAGCCTAAGCTGACAGCTAAGCCCTCCTCCCTAGTCTGATCTATACTAAGTCTACTCCCAACTGAATATAAGCTAGCATGCAATTATAACACTGTATAGCTCAAAATACTGATATAATTTGAGAATGCACACAACCAAGTTGTAGGATATGACATTCAAATTCTGAAATCTGGTCATCTGACGGACTCTGCCTAACATGTATAATCTATGGAGTACTGAAAATTTCAACAAGTTAGGGTTCTGAACTCTGTACATGAACTATACTGATTCTCCAAGAAACATGGACTAAGTATTATATAATTCCATAACATATGAATAGCAATAATTCTCTAAGGTCTATGAACCCTAGGTTTTTAGCATTTATGGAGAACTGAAGGGATTTGATTGAGTGATAGGGACCTAATGGGTGAAAGGAACCCACTAGTGAAATCCCACATACCTGTATGAAGATTCTGCGGTTGAACCTTTGGATTCTGAGAGGAACTTAGAGAAAACCCTTTTTGCCTTGTTCTTGAGAGAGAGCGTTATTTTCTTGAGAGATTTGCTAAGTATGAGTGATATAGGAGTAATGAGGGAGTAATGGAGTTAAAAACCCTTTAATTACCCCTCAAACTACATAGGGTTGCAATTAAAATAATTGGGAAAAAACTGGACTGCCCCTGGGAAAGTTTAAAAGAATCTACAGAAAATCACGCTCAGGGACTATGGCTTGGTTGACGGACCGTCCTTCTGAATGATGGACCGTCAACTGGAGCCGTGGTTCTGCCGGTGCATTTTAGGGTATCTGTTCCTAGTAATGACGGTTCAACAGAACAGTCCATCCTTCTAAACCACGTCCCATTATTTGACCCATGGTTCCTGGGGCTGGAACTCGGGTCCTCTGATTCTGGGAAATTACGACTCCTCAGGATGGAACGTTCTTCTGGATGATGTCCTGTCAAGGGACTCATGGTTTCTGAAGACAGAGCTGAGAGTCTACTAGAATTAGGACTATGATATAAATAATGGATCGTTCTTTTGAACTATGGTCCATTGCCTGAACCGTGGTCCCTGGGGCAGAACTGATGGGCTACTATTTCAGGGATTACGGTTTCAAACGACGGACCGTTCTTCTGAACGGCGGTTCGTGGTTTGAACAGTGATTCGTGGGAACTTCAACTTTTCTTAAATTTTTATTTTCTACTGGTTGTTTGATCTTAGTCTGGGCTTGGAAGTTCTGGGGTGTTACAATGATGGGGGCTAGTGGTGCTAAGACCGTGAATGTTTTGAGTACACCTAAATCAAGGATAGTGATGACGAGCTTATGACCATTGTGGATGGTAAACTTGCTATGTAATAGCGGGTTCTCGTCCCGGGTATTATCGCCCAAGGGATGAGAATCAAGGTTGGAATAGAGACAAAGAACGAGATGGAAACTGGAGTGATCATGACAAAGAAGGTGATAGATACAATCACCGAAGCTCAAATCCTTACATACCTCCAAACAAGTCAAATTCTTTATATCAGCCTGCCACAAGCATTATCGGGCACTCAAAGATTGAGGATATGTTGTCCTTAGTGTTAAAGAAGGTAAAAACTACAAATACTGGGGTTAGTGAGCTTAAAAGTGAAGTTTTAACACTTCATCAAACCGTGAGCTCTCATTCAGCCTCAATAAATCATCTTGAGGCCAAAATGAATCATCTATCCACTCAAATGAACCCAAAGATGAAGGGAACACTTCCTAGTGACACCACGGCCAATCTTAAAAGTGATGTTCCTGTCATGGCCATTGTTACTAGAAGTGGAAGAACAGGTTATGTAGTGAGATAGCCCATTGTGGAGTCGATTATTATAGAAAAGAAACCGATTGTTGAAGTTGTTATGGAGCCCTGTGATGAAGAAGAAGAGGCTGCGTATTACATAGATGTTATGGAATGGGAGATTGGGGTGAAGCTTGGTGCACCCAATGCCCCGATGAATGTTGATGTTGATGATGATAGGGAAGAGGTTGAATCTCCTCCCTATGTGGCTGTTGAAATTGAGGAGGACCCTCTCATTGTGCCAAGTGTGCCGACCACACTACCCAAGGGACCTCCTACATACCCTCATAGGGTAAATAAGAAGAAGGAAGAGCACAAATTCAATAAGTTTTTTTGACATGTTCAGCAAGCTCTCGAAAAATATTCTTTTGGTTGAAGCCTTAACACAAATGATGGGGTATGCCAAATTTATGAAAGAGTTGCTCTAGAAGAAGAAGATTGGTTATATGGGAACCATTATGATTTCACATAGTTGTAGCACTATGATGACGAACAATGTCGCTATAAATTGGGATGATCTGGGTGTATTCACCATACCGTGCACTATTGGCTTATTTGTGTTTCGTAAAGCCTTGTGTGATTTAGGGGTAAGCATCAACTTGATGCCCCTAGAGATCTTTAACAAGTTGGGATCGAGTACGCCCAAACCCACATCTATGCATCTACTCATGGTTGATTGGTTCATTAAGCGCCCGGTAGGGATCTTCTTTGATGTATTAGTGAAGGTTGACAAGTTTATTTTCCCGACATACTTCGTGATCTTGGATTTTGAAGTAGATGTTGAGGTGCCCATCATCTTAGGGCGGCCTCTATTGGCCATGGGGAGAGCACTTATGGATGTTGAACTCGGTGAACTTAAATTTTGAGTTGGAAGTGAGATAGTGACATTCAACGTGTGCCAACCCACAAAGCCTCTGGATGAATTGAGGGTAATGTCGGTGATTGATGTTGATGGCAAGCTTGATAATGCCCTTGGAGAATGTGAAATGGGTAAGAAGCCCAAGATTAAAGAGTTTCCAAGTTGGAAATGATGATATTTTGAGGATGTTGAAGGAGCAATTCCCCTTCTTGGGATGGGGCCACGCCAATCGAATTGGCATTCTATCGAACAACGACTAAGGTTAAGGTACTATCATCCAGCCGCGACATAAAATCAGGCGTTTCTTTGGAGGAAACCCAAATGTTTTTACTTTGATTTTCTTTACCTTTTTGTTGTTTTTGGTTTCTTTTAGGAATGCAAGGAGCAGATGAATAAACAAGTGGGAAAATAGGGCAAAAAGAAGACATGCGAAGGACGATGCAATTTGAACATGCCATTGTGCATGTCGCAAGGCCCAATGCAGGCCAAAATAGAAGCCTAGGAGAAAAATGCTAAAATTAGAGGCAATGTGTGCTGGGCTGTGCGGTATGCAGAAACCCAAGTGCGCATCACACTTCCATCACATGATGAAATAGGAAGATGGCCAAGTTTAGGGCATGGAAGGTAAGTGTCACGCCCCGAGGCTACCCCCTGGACATAACATCGGACTCGAGACCACGAGTGTCCCAAGTTAACCCATAGTCATAGCATACACAGTCATTCATAAGAAAGCATAGCGGAAACATAGCTAGAAAGTTAGGCAACCTATATCATATACAATAAGTCAAACCGAAATATAACTTGAAAGAAAGACTTGAATACTGTCTATGTCTGAAGAGCCTCTACATATAACAGAAGGAGTTGCTAGGACAAGACCCTAGCTAACTCAAAGTACAGAAGTAAATAACCACAAACTAACTAAGATCCTAACTATCCCTCAAACTATGAAGACTCACCAACAGCGGACTGGAAGTGGCCTGAAATCTCTAGCCACGTGTCTGAGGGAGGATACCTGAATCTATATCATCAAGAGGATGCAACACAAAATATGCGTCAGTACTATAGGATGTACCGAATATGTGAGATATGCATGAATATGAATAAAAAATACTTAAGACGTAAATAGAAACTTAGTTCGTGCATAAAGGAGTTATCAAAAGTAAATATCATAATTTGAATAGTAAATGTGGGATAAAAGTCAAGACATCAAAATAGGTGTCATAAGTGTGAGATAAAAGTCAAGACTTTAAAATAGGTGTCATAAGCTTAAGCAAGTCAAAACATTCATACGGGAGTTTCTTATAACCGACAATTGACCATGCGAGCTACATGGAATCTAACTATATAACCCTAGTTAGCAAATCTGACTTGAACCGTGCCAAGGAATGAGTCACCATACCTAACATGTAACCCTAGTTGGCAAAGCTGTCCTAATGCCCGCTAAATCACAGGACACCATTATCAAGATGTCGAACCACTCTAATAAGCCCATAGGAAAATTCATAACCTACACTGGCAACGTAGTTTTGGACTTTAGTAATCGAACCATCATCGCTCAGTCCTAAATACTACTCCCAAAACATACATTTAGCTCATAAATTATGGTGGTGTAATGCAAAATCTTGTTGTAAAGCATGAAGACACATCGGGTATCATGAAAATTCTCATATCATATGTTCTTGAAGTTTAGCATAGCCATAATTCCAAATTATACTTTTTCTTTCTAAATTCAAACTTGAAGAATTAGGCATGCAATTTCTTAAATACGTAAAGTCATATTATCTAAACAAGTAAATTTTTCACTTGAAACATGCCATTCAATATAAATCATGCTAGAACCCAACTTTAAATGTATGGGATTTTAAAACCAATTAAGGAATCTTAGTCAAATCATAGATACACAATAAGAAACCATGAGTTGATGCATAGAAACTGATTTCATAAGTTTTCCCCAATTTAGATCAAAACCCTAATTTCATAAGTTCATAATTCAAAATAAGAATTGGAGGTTTTGGGAACAAGGGTGAGAGGAACCCATTGTTGAATACCCACATACCTTGATTGAAGCTAACCCACTTGAAATTGAAAAGAAGAGGAGACTTGAACTTGGAGCTTGAGACTTGAAGCTTGAAGAACTTCTTTCCCTTTTTGGGAGGTGAATGAGGTAATGAGAAGGGACTTAGGATAATAGGGTTAGAAATCATGCTTAGAATGGCCAAAACGACCTCACTTAGGAGTTAAAAGGGTGGGCAATAACTAAAATACCACTGGGACATAATTAGGAAAAAGCTGTTAAAAATTGACTTTCACGAATCACAGAAGGATTCCACGAACCGTAGACTAAACCACAGTTCGTGGTTCCTGGCCAAAACAATCAGGTTGAAGAAGGCAAACCACAGTTCAACAATACGGCTCGTCAACTGAACAATGGTCCATAGATTAGAGTTGTCATTTCTGGGAAACCTGCAGGCCTCTGATCAAATCCCAAGAGTCAGCAGGACAGTCTGTAGTTCAAATTACGGGCCATAGAAACCAGTCATGAAACCTGGGGAAACTATCAACCCTTTGATCAAGTTCCAGAGTTTACACTACAGTTTGTAGAGTGAACTATGGTCCATAGAATCAACCTGTGGTTCTCAGACACGAGGTTTGAACAACAAAAGGTAACCCACGACCCATGGTTCAAACCACGACCCATGGTTCAAACCACGGTCCGTGGTTTGGACTCGTGATTCTTAGAAACTTGAAATTTTTCAGAGTTTTTAAACATAGAAAGCTGGTTCAATTTTTGGGGTGTTACAATATCTCCCCTTTGGGATCATTCGTCCTCGAATGAAGACTAAGCAAGGAAAACTGGAGAGAAAATAGCCCAACCAAACAATAGCAAAATAGGGAAACTGAAGAATAAACATGAAACTGAACTTTTCAACTTAAAACATGATTGAACTAACTTCGAGAATCATGAACACATACTAAGATCATTAAAAAAACTGATGGAGTAATTTCGGAGGGATATACTAAGGGGGAAACTATTACCTTAATCTGAAACTGGATCGGAAGGAAAGAGATGAGCGTATTTGGCCTTCATGGCCTCTTTGGCTTCCCAAGTAGCTCCTTCAACTAGTTGTTTCTCCAAAGGACCTTTATCAAAGCGACTTCTTTGTTTCTCAACCTCCAAATCTGATGATCAAGAATATCCATGGGAACTTCCTCATAAGTAAGGCTATCCTTCACATTCACATCTTCCAAAGGAACAATCAAGGTTGGATCACCAATACACTTCTTCAACAAGGAAATATGAAAAACTAGATGAACCGCTTCTAAATCCGATGGCAAATCTAACTCGTAAGAAACACTACCAACTCTTCTCAGAATATGATAAGGACCTAAAAATGCGGACTAAGCTTCCCCTTCTTTCTAAATCTCATCACACCCTTCATTGGTGACACCTTCAGAAAAAACCAATCATCAACTTCAAATTCCAATTCCCTCTTTCTCACATCCGCATATGATTTTTGTCGACTCTGAGCAGTCTTCAACCTTTTCCTAATAAGCTGAACCTTCTCCGTAGTCTCATGAACCAAATCTAGACCAATCAAAGATGCTTCACCTACCTCAAAACAACCAATAGGAGATCTACACTTTCGACCATAAAGTGCCTCATAAGGAGCCATTTGGATGCTAGAGTGGAAACTGTTGTTGTAGGAAAACTTGATAAAAGGTAAGTGATCATCCCAATTACCCTTGAAATCAATCACATAAGCTCTCAACATATCCTCCAAAGTTTGAATAGTACGCTCAGTCTGGCCATCCGTCTGTGGGTGAAAAGTTATGTTAAGCTTCACCTGAGTACCCAAACCTCTCTGAAATGATCTCCAAAACTAGGAGGTAAATTGAGTACCTATATCTGAAATGATGGATAATGGGACACCATGCAATTGGACTATCTCCCCGATGTAGAGTCTGGCATAATCCTCAGCTTAATTAGTAGTTTTGACAGCCAAGAAGTGGGCTGATTTGGTCATCCTGTCAACAATCAGCCAAATTGAATTATGCTACTTCCGAGTATGAGGCAAACTTGTAATGAAGTCCATATTGATTGCTTCCCACTTCTAAGTAGAAAGGTCAATATCCTGATTCATGCCACCTGGTCGCTGATGCTCTACCTTCACTTGCTGACAGTTAGGAAACTTAGCCATATAACCGGCTATGTCCCTCTTCATACTATTCCACCAATAGACTTCCCATAGATCACAGTACATCTTGGTGGCCCCAGGGTGAATAGAATATCTAGAACTATGAGCCTCAGTCAAAATCTATTGTCTCAACCCATCTACATCCGGCACAAACAATCGACCCTGATAACGAAGCACACTATCTCCTCCTTGGGAGAATACCTCAACCCTTTGCCAATGGACTGCACCCTTTAGCTGAAGCAAAATAGGATCACTGTCATGCTTTGCCTTCACTTCAGCCACCAAAGATGATTAAGAACCATTCTAAACAATAACACCACCTTCGATTGAGTCCATAAGGCGAACTCCCAACCGAGCCAGCCAATGAACTTCCTTAACCAATTCCTTCTTCCCGTCTTCAACTGAAGACACACTACCCATGGACAATCTACTAAGTGCATCCGCCACTACATTAGCCTTACCTGAATGGTAAAGCATACTTATGTCATAATCCTTAAGGAGCTCAAGCCATCTCATTTGACGAAGATTCATTTTTTTATGAGAGAACACATACTGGAGACTCTTATGATCGGTGAATACTTCCACGTGAACACCATAAAGTAGTGTCTCCAAATCTTCAAAGCAAAAACCACAGCCGCTAACTCAAGATCATGAGTGGGGTAGTTCTTCTCATGAGTCTTAAGCTATCTCGAATCATAAGCAATCACTTCACCACCCTGCATCAACAAACAACTCAAACCAATCCTAGAGGCATTACAAATCATGACAAAATCATCTAGCCCCTCGGGTAGAGCCAACACTGGATCTTTGGTCAATCTAGTCTTCAATTCCTGAAAGTTCTTCTCACACAAATCAGACCACTGAAATTTAACCTTCTTCTGAGTAAATCGAGTCAAACAGGCAGCAACGGAAGAAAATCCTTCCACAAACCTCCTATAGTAACCAGCAAAACCTAAGAAGCTCCTAATATTAGACGGAGAAGATGGTCTAGGCCAGTTTTTTACTGCCTCAATCTTTTGAGAATCAACTAGAATACAATCTCTAGTCACAATATGACCCAAAAAAGCAACAGACTACATCCAAAACTCATACTTGCTAAACTTAACAAATAATTGTTGGTCCTTGAGAGTTTGCAACACCACTCTCAAATGGTCGGCATGCTCCTCCTCACTCTGAGAATAAATAAGGATATCATAAATGAACATAGTCACAAACATATCCAGGTGTTGCTTGAACACATGGTTCATCAAATCCATACAGGCTGCGGGAGCATTCGTTAGACCAAAAGGCATCATAACAAATTCATAATGACCATACTGAGTCCTGAAGGTTGTCTTTAGAATATCACACTCTCGAACATGAAGCTTATGATAACCAGATCTAAGGTCATCTTGGAGAAGAAACTAGCACCCTCAAACTGATCAAACAAGTTATCAATCCTAGGAATGGGATACTTATTCTTGATAATGACCTTGTTCAACAGACGGTAGTCGATACACATTCTGAGGGAACCATTTTTCTTCCGCACAAATAAAATATAGGCACCACATTGAGAAATGTTGTGTCGAATAAAAACCTTATCAAGGAGGTCTTTCAACTGGTCTTTCAATTCCTTGAGTTCCACGGGAGCCATCCTATGGGGAGGAATAGAGATAGGATTTGTATCTGGGAGAAGATCTATCCCAAAGTCAATCTCCTGCTCGGGAGGGACTCCAGGCAAATCATCAGGGAACATTTCTAGAAATTCATTCACAACAGGAACAAATTGGAGAGATAGGGTTTCGAACTCCATTTCCATAACCCAAACTATATGATAAACATAACTCTTAGAAATCATCTTCCTAGCCTTAAGATAAGATATGAAATGACCTTTCGAGGATGGGGGACTACCTTGCCACTATAAGATGGGTTCATTTGGGAACATGAAACTGACAACCCGAGTACGAAAATCAACAGAAGAATAACAAGCATACAACTAATCCATACCAAGAATAACATCAAAATTAGTCATATCCAACTCCACTAGATCTGCTGAAGTGACTCTATGAAGGACTGAGATAGGGCAATTTTGGTAGATTTATTTGGCTAGAACTGACTCACCAACAGGAGTAGAAACACAAAAGGGTTCTAAAAGCAATTCAGGACAAATCTCGAATTTGCATGCTACATAAGAGGTCTCAAAAGATAAGGAGGCACAGGGTTCAACAAAGCATACACATCTAGAGATAAGACTTTCAACATACGAGTGACAATGTCCGGTGAACTCTCCTGGTCCTGACTAGGGGACATAGAATAAAGGCGGTTCTGGCCCTGACCACTAGAACTAGAAACTGTACCCTGCTGGGCTGGTCGACCTCCTGGAGCTACTGGGGCAGACTGAGTCCTACTATGTCCCTGTCCCTTCTTAGCTGAAGGGAAATCTCTAATCCGATGTCCAGCTTGACCACACCCGAAACAACTATCTGAACTGCCTAGACACTCACCGGGATGACTCTTTCCATACTTGGTGCAAATGGGACATGAAGGCCCCTTTACACCACTCCCTTGAGAATAAGAGCCTGAACCCCTACCAGACTCATCATGACGAGACTTGGAGGCCTAAGAAGGAATAGTAGCAGTAGAATGCACCAGTCCTGATGACCTTTTCTGAAAGGGAGATCGATGTCCGCCTCCGGACATCTGATGGCTAAATCTCGAACTCTCAGATCTGACTCTTTTGTTCTCTCTAGACATCTCTCTAAGATTGTCTCCCTCGATCTGATGGGCATGGGTCATGAGTCTGGAAATATTCATATCACTTAAAATCATAGCGTACCAACACTCTTTCTTCACCATATCTGAAACCTCATAGATAAACTTGCTCATCTGATCCTGTGGGTCAGCCACCATATAGGGGGCATACCTAGACAGCTTAGTGAACCTCAAACTGTACTCCTGGACAGTCATGGATCCCTGTCTCAAGTTCATAAATTACTTGGCCTTAGCTTGCCTCAACTCTCGGGGAAAGAACCGGTCGAGGAAACCCTTCTCGAAAAATTCCTAACTAATAGGACTACGTCCCTAGCCCTAGCATCCTTCCATTGTATGAACTAGATATGAGCTACGTCCTTGAGTTGATACGAGTACAATTCGACACTATCAACACTATCCACTTGCATCACATCAAAGACTTTCTTCACTTTATCAACAAAGTTTAGTGGATCCTCATTCACTTTTGAACCCCAGAACTCTGATGGGTTCATACAGATAAAATCACAAACTCGGGCCGCTACCCCACCTTGAGGGTAGATGGGGATAGCAGCCGGCTGATTGTCCTAGGTGGCCAAGGTCTGGGATAGCATATGGATGCCATTCCTGAACTCCTCATTCGTGACCTCAGGGGCTGGGGATGGAGGAGAAGCATTCTGAGTAGCTCGATGAGGCATAGCACATCGAGTTATAATCTAAAACATACAAGGAAAGTATTAAAGGGATATTAGAGTTAAACTCTATCGCATGATATGATCATGAAAATAGTGATTTTTTTCTAAAACATCTCACAGCGTCCCTGTCATAAGTGTGGCGTGCTTCACACTCATGAAAGAGACTCTACTCGATGTGGCTTTCAGACATCCTAGGACTCTTGAACCTAAGGCTCTGATACCAAGTTTATCATGCCCCGATGCTACCCCAGATATAACATAAGACCCGGGACCATGAGTGTCCCAAGTTAACCCTTGATCATAACATACTCAGTCATTCATAAGAAATCATAGCTGAAACATAGGTAGAAAGTTAGGCAACCCATATCATATACGATAAGTCAAAACGAAACATAACTTGAAAGAAAGACTAGAATACTATCTATGTCTGAAGAGCCTCTACATATAACATAAGGAGATGCTAGGACAAGACCCTAGCTAACTCAAAGTACGGAAATAAATAACTACAAACTAACTAAGATCATTACTAGCCCTCATACTATGAGGACTCACCAACATAGAACTAACTAAGATCAATCTTGAAGTTTAGCATAGCCATAATTCCAAATCATACTTTTTCTTTCTAAATTCATACTTGAAGAATTAGGCATGCAATATCTTAAATACGTAAAGTCATATTATCTAAACATGTAAATTTTTCACTTGAAACATGTTATTCAATGGAATCATGCTAGAACGCAACTTTAATGCATGGAATTTTAAAACCAATTAAGGAATCTTAGTCAAATCATAAATACACAATATGAAACCATGAATCGATTCATAGAAACCGATTTCATAAGTTTTCCCCAATTTAGATCAAAACCTTAATTTCACAAGTTCATAATTCAAAATACGAATTAGAGGTTTTGGGCACAAGGGTGAGAGGAACCCATTGTTGAATACCCACATACTTTGATTAAAGCTAACCCACTTGAAATTGAAAAGAAGAGGAGACTTGAACTTGGAGCTTGAGACTTGAGGCTTGAAGAAGTTCTTTCTCTTTTTGGGAGGTGAATGAGGTAATCAAAAGGGACTTAGGCTAATAGGGTTAGAAATCATTCTAAGAATGGCTAAAACAACCTCACTTAGGAGTTAAAAGGGTGGGTAATGACTAAAATACCCTGGGATATAATTAGGAAAAAGCTATTAAAAATCGACTTTCAGGAATCACAGATGGATTCCACGGACCGTAGACTAAACCACAATTCGTGTTTTCCATTCGTGGTTCCTGGCTAAAACAATCAGGTTGTAGAAGGCAAACCATGGTTCAATAGTATGACTCGTCAACTGAACAATGGTCCATAGATTAGAGTTGTCATTTCTGGGAAACTTTCAGGCCTCTGATCAAATTCTACAAGTCAGCAGGATGATCTATAGTTCAAACTATGGGCCATAGAAACCAGTCGTGAAACCTGGGAAACTGTCAACCCTCTGATCAAGTTTCACGAGTTAACAGTACAGTCCGTAGAGTGAACTCGGTCCATAAAATCAACCCATGGTTCTTAGACCAGTGTTTTGAACGACAGAAGGCAACCCACGGCTCCATTCCATGACCCGTGGTTGAAACCACAGTCCGTGGTTTGGACCCGTGATTCCTGGAAACTTTAACTTTTTTAGAGTTTCTAAACTTTATAAACTGGTTCAATTTCTGGGCTGTTACAATAAGGTGCACAATGACATGCAATCCGCACAAGGTCTTGTGATAACCACAGGTCGTGGCGCACCAAGGTAATTTTCAAATTTTAATTGACCTAACTCGTTGACTGACTTGACCCGAAGACCAACCTGTCTCAATTTTCTTCTTCTCTTCCACATTATATCTGCCACCCTCAACTTTTCTCTCCATATTTTCTCCTCAACTCTCAAAATTCTTTGCCAAAAATCACTTAAAGTTACCCAAACTCTTCTCTTTCTCTCACCCAATCTCCACCGCCACTCCACTTAGTCACATTGTCGTCATTTCTTTGGGCAATATTGTTGAGTCACCATTGTTGCTCTCCAAAATCTTTAATTTTTGCTTCTCCTCATTTAATCTTGACTTGTGGTAAGTTCCCCGATGTTAAATACATGTTCTTATATTTATTAGGAACTCATATTGTGAAGCATGCTCGTTAAAATTGTCATGTTGATTTTGGGTGAGATTTGAAATTTTTGGGTCTCCAATTTAGAATTCTGTTATGGATTGTGCTTAGGATCAACTTGGTAGAACTTGATATTTTGATAATGCATGTTGATTGTAGTAGTTTTTAGCCTTAAAAATTTGTGTTTGGGGTAAAGTCTAAGTAACCCACTTGTTATTGATGCATGATTTCGCCCTATAATAGATTGGGTGAAGTCATTCTTAAGGTCAAATCATCGTTTTTCATAAGTTTTGGTTGAGAATTATTGTGTGGGGCTGAAATTTGCTACTATTGTGTGCCCATGTTCTTTGTTGAATATTTTGTTGGGTGTATAATCTTGTGCGGGGAGGTAGAAATTGTTGTTGAACCTGGTGCCTAATTATTACAATTGAAGGATTGATGTTCCCAATGATAGATGGGATAACGTCCTTCTTAAGGGGAGTCGTTGACTTCTTCTTTTGTTTTGTTGATGATAATGGAATTCCAGGGAAGTCTAAGTACCTGGATAAATTTGTGGTCATGTAATGTTTGCTCCCTAATGTTTAAATTATTGGTTTACTGCTTGGTGCCAAGTGTATTATGCAAATCTTGCTCCACGAATTATACGTGTAATTCACAAGAACACAAGGAACCAAAAATTCCAATTGTGCTCTTGTGCCTTTTGGATGTAGTTTTTGGATTTTGATATGCGAAAAGCACAAGGCACCGCACCTGCTGAAAAAGTTCTCCTAGCTCACTGGTTAGAGGTGCGAAGCAGGGTGCGATATGCACTTTGGTTCATGCAAACCGCACCAACTTTGCCCCTCAAAGCAGAAATCACTGAAGCTTTCTGTTAGCTTATGCAAAAGCATGTGCGACGCGTACTCTGTCTAGTACGATTTGCATGTGGTCTGCATGAGCCATCAGTCACCTTTTTTGTTTTTCTACTTCTTTGTATTTCGATTTTTTTTAGTTTTTAACTTCTTTTACAGTCTATTATGGTACATAGATAGTTGTGCCTTCCACTAATGATCATTTGCAGGAGCATGTCTTTTACTAGGTGGCACCCAAAGAGGTGTAGTTCAAATCGAGCTTCAACATCCACAAATGTGGGCTTGCCTACGCAAGATGAGGCTCCTACTGAGTCTGAAATATGCTTTGGCCTCAAAGGGATGGAAGCATACTATGTGAGATTTAGGGAGAAGAGATCGATTTTGGAAGAGAAAGGGATGAATGTGGAAGCATTTGAAGATTATCTCCCAAACATACCCAAACAATTCCGTGAAAGAGCATGGGACCAGTTTTCCAAGACTCCTGGGCCATATATCCTGGAGTTGGTGTGGGAATTTTATTCCTCCTACCGAGCTAAGTAGGACATTTTAAAGCATAAGGGTCCGTTAGCAAGCTCTCGTGCCTCGATTTTGTTTAGGTGAGGGGAAAGGAAATAGATGTCACACCGGCGGCCATCTACTTTGCTATGTGTATGATGATCCAATCCCTGAGTCATGGTACATGGAATGTTTATCTACAAAAGAAGACCAATATGAGTGGGTTGCGAGTATTATTATTGTGGAAACTCCTTTTTGGGCCATTTCAAAAGGGCCTATCCATCGCTCTGATCTCAAGTTTGAAGATCAAATATGGCGCATACACACGACTTATCCCAACCGGGCACAAAACACAGGTAACAAGAGAGGTGGCTTTTCTGATCGCTTATGTCATGACCAGTCTCCGATTTCATGAGGGGGAGATAATCACCCAGCAAATCAAGCGAAGAGCGAGACAAGAGAGCACCTCCATGGTCTTCTGTGTCCTTATTAGCTTCTTGTGCGTCCAAGCGCACTGCTCGTGGATTCACTCTTTAGATAAAATCAGCCAAGCTAATGGAATGATCCAATTCAATAATAGGCGAGGCACAGATGCTCCACATGTTAAGAAAAATCACCTTGTTCATAGTTCCATCTCAAGCAATGCCCATGATAAAGTTGTTACTCATGATTATTTCGGAAATTCCTCCCCCTCTCAAGAAGCATCAATTACCATACCGGTGAATTCCAAAGCCACCTCATCTTCAGGTAATTTTCTCAATATCAATCAACTTACTCACAAAAAAGAGGAACGCCTAGAAAGGATGGCTAAAGATATTCCACGCATGATTCAAGCTGCCATATAATCAGCTCTGAAGCCAATAGTGTCAAGGGTGAACATGTTTTGTGCTAAAATGGATACCATGGAAAGGAAGGTTGATAAGCCTAGGTAAGTAATACCGCAGGTTGAGCTAAAGATTCCTAATAGGGATCTTAATCTATTGGCCTCGAACTCCATGTCCTCTCCAAGGGTTGATAACCCTCCCTATGATTCGTGCATGAGTAGAGACCTAAATGAGGACAATAGTGCCCCCAAAATCCAAGTTGTGTGTGTTGCATTATCTGTCAAGCAATATCTGGATCCTCCTGATTCACCCGTGCCTGAATGGAGGCATCTACCTAGGCCAAGTTGGTTACCATCGCCTTATTCTTATCATGAGTTGATAATCGCCGAGGACAAATGGTTTGTCGATGACCCTCTTGGTCCCTTTAAGCTTCCATGGGACCCTACAATATCCACGTTTGCTGGTTTTCAAATTTACCCAGTGTATGTCTATATCCCACCGCAAGTATCACCACCACCGCAACCTCAGAGGCCACATCAGTGATTGTACACAAGAAGGTGTCATTGCCATCATTAGTATAATCATGGTGTTTTTGCACTCATTCTTATTTGTATAACTTTTTGTGTATTGAGGGCCATGCATACTTTAAATTTGGGGGTGCCTGTAATTACTTATTGTATGGAGCATGATTGCGATAATATTGCCCTTGCCGGGCCTTTTTATTATGTTTTTGAGCTTAATTGTGCCCTCGCGGGGCTTGATTTTTTTTAATTCTTGGTTGTGTGCCAAGTTAGCCTTACACGATTTCATTATCTTGCTACCCGTGCCTTGCAAATGTCCTAAGGGCTTACACTGAGGCTTGTTTTTCAAATGATTCATGTACGCACAATTTTGTTATCGCCTTGTTAATAGTAGTTTAGCAATAAACTCCGAGAGTTCTTAATACCACGGTTCTTTCCCAAGAAGCAAAATGTTTTCTTTATTTTTCATTTTCTATTCTTTTCTTTTAGTGTCGAACTGGGTTGGTGTTTCCTTATAATAGATTGAGAGGCGACTTTCTTAAGAGAAAATTACAAGTTTTAGTTTAATTTGAGTCCGTAGTGTGCTTGTCTTGAAATGGACCCACCGAAAAAAATTCTTGGCAAGACGTTTTTCAAAAACAAAAGAGAGGGAAAATGAAATTTTGAGGAAAGCATTCTCTTGTCATGACTTACACACTCTCATTTTGGCTCGATCAATTCACAAACGAGTGTGTAATGAACTCAAAATTGCTTGTCAAAAATCATTTGTCCCAATTGATTTTGAGACTAATGAAAGAAGTCTTGTGGCATGATACCTTGTGTGGTGAGGCTTTACCTTTATTCTTGTGCATATGTGTCGTCTAGAACTTTTCTCGAATATGATTAAAGGAAAAATTATAAGTGTGACCGAGCTTGGAAAAGGATATTAGGCCCTTCTTGATATCCAATTCACCCAAATGACTTCCCTCGACATCAATCATAGTGAACCCCTTTGAGCTTGTAACCGATCTTTGGCACCTTGTATGACACTTTAACCTTTATGAAACCTCTATTTTGGCACCCGTCCTACATAATTGCTTGAAAGTGAAACATATGATAAAAACCTAAGTTTGGGGGGGAAATTAAAAGACAACATAGGCTATGCACTCAAAGTGCAAGGTAGCACCGTATGTTGAATTAAATATTGCTCCAAAAGTCCAAAATACAAGAAGCAAAATGAAAAGAAAAGAATAGGTGCTACCAAATGAAGGTGTTACAAGGAGGTTGAATGATAAAAAACATTTTGAAAGGGAAAAGCTTGGGTTGTATGAGAGAGAAATAAGGTGAAGTCAAAAATTCAAAAATGTGAGCAGGTGTTCAAAGTAATGAGAAAGAGTATTAGGGAGGAGTAGTCACTCAAGCCAAATGAAATCATCACCTTAGCCCTAGCCCAACATCATAACCTGTAAGTCCTTCGTGATTTCGAGCTTGATCACCCTACATTAGTGGCGATTTACATGAAGGACAAGCCTATGGTTTGACATGTATGCACTTGAACTTCCTTGAGAGAGTGAGAGTCTTCTTAGTTCTCTTATAATCCCTTTGTTTTGTGAATTGCATAATTGTGAGTGGGATTCTCTGTTGTTGTGAGTTTCATCATGCACTCGAATTGAAACATGAAGTCTCTATTTTAATTAAGAGGAATGAATGAGACAAGTTGTGTGGCAAATCTCGAGACAAACCTTGATGGTCCATGCCAATGACTTGAGAAGCTTAATATCTTGTCGTGAATGTCAAATTCCCTTTATTTTTAAATGAGAAATGAATCCCTTTTGAAAAATTTTGAAATGATCAATTGCCTTGATAATGTGGTGGTTCAAATTGAGATGAGCATGATAGTTGATTCTTTTGTGTGAGTCTTTTGTTTTTTATTTTCTTATTTTTTTAGTATAGAGTAGTCTTTTGTGCCTTGATGGAGTTTTAGAGCATAATTCATTCCTTACCTTGGGAGTATCTTGCTTGAGGACAAGCAGTAGTTCAAGTTTGGGGGTTTGATGAGTCTGTAATCTACCAACTCATTTAGCCTTTAATCATGAATTATTGCTATGTTTTGATAAGATTTAGAGGTTCTTATGGACTTTATTAACATGAATGTTGGTACTTTTGTCTGAAGATGGAAAACAAGAAATTTGACCCAAAAAGCTGAAAAAGAGTTAAAGTATGAAGGATTGAACAATATAGAGATTCTTCTGAGAGGTGCGGACCTTGTGCGGCATGCATATCACGAGGTGCGGTCTGCAACTCCCACCACACAAGGCTCAAACATTAGCTGAAGAATTTGTTAAGGGGTGCGATCATTGTGCGACGCGCACAAGGTCTGGTGCATTTTGCATCCTACTTTGCATAAAGACTGAAGATTGGCTGAAGTCTCTGGTTCACAATTGTGGAGTTGTGCGATGCGCACATTGTGTCATGCAAACCGCACGTCGCGTCACATGGCTCCCAAAGGGCATTTTTGTTCGTCTTTGTATGATGAATTGGGAAAATTCTAAAATCCATTTCAAGTATATTTTTAGATAGTTTTGAATAGTTTTTGAAATAGTTTTGAGTAATGAACAAGTTTTCTCTCCAAGAAATAAGAAGAGGTTTCACTCCAATTCCTTCTACCTAACTCTTGGAATCATCATTCTTGTAAAAATTGAGCTTGGATATTGAATATTTAGCTTGAATGAAAGGGAATTTGACTTACCTATTTGGTATTGTTCTTTATTCCTCTAGCATGAGTAGCTAAAATTCTTGTGTAGGGATGTGGTAATAATGGGTTCTTGATAAATGGGTATGGGTGTTGCTAATTTGTGTTTATAATTGCTAATATGACATGGGTCTAGTGATTTCACCATATTTTAACTCAAAAATTGATGGTTGCAAACATTGATGTACCTCACTTGATTGTGTTCTTGCTTTTAAAAGGGGTTTACAATTTCGGATTTGAAATTGCTAGTGGGTACTTGGGATACCACCTAGATTGAGACCAGAAATAGCTCAATTCGCCAAAAATACCCATTTAATGGTCTAAGCTAGAAATAGTGTGACCTCCCCAAGCATATGTTGGTGGGTTATTGCCTAAAACAGCGGTGTTTGAATAGAAACCATTAGACATATGAGTGTTTGATCGATAGATTAGCAAGCATACCTAAAACCAACGCTATCCATGTCATTTAGCATGAGTTCTTATGAATGAGAAATCACCCTATCTTATATTCGAGTCCCATTTGACACACATTCCTAGTGGTCTTCTCTCATTATTTCCACTCGCCTTTACATTATTGTTTTGTTTTGAATTGTGAATAGTGAAAGATTTCCCAATTCCCTCCTTCCTTTACTGTTATTGTTGCAAACAAATTACTCTCGTTGTGAAGTCTGTTATTTACAATCAACTTGGCTAGTCATCAATTCTATATAGGATCGACCTCGATGACCGTCGGATACTATAAATGTATTTTGCTATAACGATCGCCAATACCTCCATCTAGGAGAGTACATTTGAGTGTTATCAAGCAGCATTGTAAGCTACCAGGTCCACCACACCTGCGCTTGAATGGGAAGCAAAAGAAGTCTCGCAGCTGCATAAAAGGCACCACATTTGTGGCTTGTGCACTATTTGGCCGAGAGCACACATGCGTTAGAAATGTCGCCACAGGGACTCCACACTAGTGGTGAAATACCACATATGTGACTGCTGCTAACATCAACAAGATCCACACCTGCAATGGATTTCACGCCACAGCGGCCATGCACCTGTAGTGAAAGTTTTGCAGGTGCGGCTAATGGGTTCTAGTCACTCCCAACTTAGTCATTTCACACTTTTGGAAACCATAATCCACATAAAAACTCTTTCCTACAATTTGGAATAGTATCTTTGGCATTTCACACAAATATGGAAAGCTTGGAGAGCAAGTTTATTATCCAACACCATTGGAGTGAAGATTGGATGCTTTTATTGTAAAAATTCTTAGTTCATTTCTTCAAACTCTTGTTTTGAATTGATGAATTGTACGTGTAGTTATTGAATTGAAATTTGGTTATTGTATTTGAGATAATACTACATTTGGGTATTGAATTCATATTTTGTTCTTTTACTTGATTATATTGTGTGGATCTATTGAATATTTCATGCATTAATTACATATTTGATGGTTGCAAATATCAATTTTGCTTACTAATTATGTTATTGCTTGAGAAAGGAGTTCTTCAATTGGGTAAAGTTTCAACAGTGGGGATTTGGGATTTCTGCCATAAATTGAGACTACAAATAGATTGATTAAAGGAAATTCCCATCTCAGAGTAAAATCTAGAGATAGTTTGACTCACCTCTGCCGATTTGGTTGTTTTGTTGCCTAACCATGGAGATTCGAGAGAACCCCTGGAGGATAAATTTTTAATTGGTTGACAAATGATTACATATATGTTTAACCAAGGCTACCTAAGCTTTAATTGGGTGTAAGTCTTGAGAATTGAATTCCCATTCCCAATACTCCCTTGTTGTCCTTTCTTGTTGAAAGTCATTGATGAAACATATCTTTTATTTGATTACCTTTTATCGTTGTTCTAGTTTCTAAACAAAAACCCCCAAAACATTTGATCTTTTTCTCTTGGACTTTAGTAAGCTACTTTAATTCCTTATTTTCTTGATAGCCTTCATGTTGTTCTCCATGGATTAGACCCCGACACACGTTGGGTTACTTATTATTTTGCTTGGCGATCATTACCACCTCCTTTGAGAGAGTTCTTTTGAACATCATCAATAGTCTGCGATGAGGTGCCTTTCAATAATGACCGAATAGGTCATTATGAAAAGACTTACTATTTATACTTTGGAAATAAAGAAGATACTATCTATTATAATTTTGCCCTTAATGAAGTAAGGGCCTTGTTTGGTTGTCTTTTTTGGTGAATTCATGAATTCCTCTCTCTACTTCATTCAAATGAACTACCCATACATTGTATGCATTACGTTGGTATTTGTCAAGCTTCTTCAAAGCTTCATTTTTAATGAACATTGCTTGTAGGCCTTGTATATCTTTAGCTTGATGACGTGTAAAAGGTC
Organism: Jaltomata sinuosa; assembly: GCA_003996215.1. Taxonomy (NCBI): domain Eukaryota; kingdom Viridiplantae; phylum Streptophyta; class Magnoliopsida; order Solanales; family Solanaceae; genus Jaltomata; species Jaltomata sinuosa. The sequence goes on along the minus strand of QJPP01000214.1, from coordinate 117,104 downwards.
TTGAAGGATAAGTGTCATCCATGCTAGTCTTTTCCATGCCATCCATGCTGTATCAAAGGGCAAAGCTCTAAGCAAGGGTAAATCCCCTGAGGTTGTCCCCAAGGTGCCTCTTGTACCTGTGAATGAGGAGGATCATATATGTTTATGTGTTAAAGGAATGAGGTCTTATAACCTATTTTCTATGGAAAATGATCATTTACACCTTAAAGGTGGTTTAATTTAGGCGGGGTGAAAGAGGACTTCCCCAATGTAAAAAAATAGTTCACCGAGCATGATTAGTCACCTTTTATGGATGTATCGGGGGGCTATTTTGAAGAACATGTGTGAAAGTTCTATGCCTCTTATCAAGACATGAAAGACTCCATGAAGCACAAAGGTTGTGTTTACAATTTTCCTTGTTTAGACTCTGTATTGGTGCAGGGAAAAAAGGATGCCATCACTCCTGAGGATATCAATGCTATCTACTAGACCACTCTCATTATTCTCGGGACTGCACACTCTAAGAAGCTGGTTATCAAGGTAATCGGTACAAATGGGTAGCTGAGATTATTGTTGTGGGGAAGCTGTTATGGGCCATAGTTAGTGGTGAAATATCTCGGCAAGACCTCAAGTTTTAAGCCAAGTGGTAGGTCGACCTAGTTTGCTCCCAATTTATTCCATCCATGAATGATCAGACCATTTCCATAGAAATAGGTATCTTGATTTCTTGCATGATGACAGGGATCCACGTTAGTTTTGGAGAGAATGTAGAAGTTCAATTAAGAAGGAAAGCTTGCCAAAATGCTACTTCCACGCCCTTTATTGTTCTCATTAGCAAGCTTTGGTCTAAAGTCGGTGTACCTTACTTTCAACCTCTAGATCAGCCAAGTTTTGTCGGTGGTGTCATTGATATAGAATGGAAGCGAGATGTGGAGGCTCCTAAGGTGAAGTAGAGGAAGCTTGCTAGAGGTTTAGGCATGTCATAGAGTTCCCTTGCTAGACTTAAGACATTGGATGCAACAACTGATACTCATGATGCCTCATTTACCTAGTCCGGGTTTGATGCTCCTAGTCTTGTAATGCTAAAAAATGGTACATCGGAGTCATTTCCTCCTAGGCCTCAACCATCTTCTCAATCTTTTTCTCATGGTGGTTTACAAAAGTTTGCATATATTAAATATGAGAACAATAATCAACTATCCAAGCTAGCCAAAGTCCTCCCCTCCTACATCAAAATATTTGTTAAAGAAGCCATGAAGGATGTTGGGCTGAGTATCAGTAAGTTATGTGTCAGAGTTGACACTCTAGAGGGGCCCGTTACTACAATTAGGAAGGATATGGATAAGTTAAAGAAAAAGGCCACTCCAGATTTGAGTTTCTTGGATAAGGCCATGGAAACACCCCACACAGAAAGGGACCTATTGATAAAATGCTTTGAGGTATGAGAGATATAGATGATGATGAGATGGATAAGGACCACACTGTGTCAACACAGATGCAAAGGGTTTTATGAGATTCTTGTATGATAGGACATTCTCATAGAAGTGGTGTTGGTCCTAGCTCCCAGAAGCCTCAACATGATAAGACCATCATGAGACCATCTCAGCTTGAGTTTAGCTCTGCAGTGTGGCTGCCTCAGATGATCAGACTATGAGAGATGGATATTTTGATGCCTAGTGATCACAAAGAATCCTTTTACCCTTTCCCTACCATCTTAAATTGTTTGGCATTAGGGATAATGCATATGTTTAGTTGGGGGTGGGTGTTTATTTTGATGGATTACTTTGGTGCCCTTGTCAGGCTTGGATTATTATTTTGATACATTTGGTGCCCTTGTTGGGCATGGTTTGTATTTTTATTTGGCCCTTGTCGGACATATTTTTGATGATGTTATTTTTCCCTTGATGGGCTTATTTTGATATGGTTATATTATTGTTCCCTCTTCGGGCTTGATCTTTAATGCTTGCATATGAATGTATGCCATTCCTTTGCCACGTTAGTTTTACATATCAATTATCCTACTCGTGCCTTACAACTTTACGCTTAGTGCCTTCGCTGGGCTCGTTCTTCAAATAATTCATGAGCGCATAGTTCAGTCTCACCTTTGCTTATAGTATTTGCAATAAACTTTGAGGGTTTTCTTTATACCATAGTTTTTTTCCAAGGAGCAAAAGTTTTATTTTCTTTATTTTTGTGTTGATCCAGGTTGCATGTCCCTATGATAGATTGAGAGGCGACTTTCTTAAGGGAAAATGTCAGTCTTAGTGTTGTTTTGAGTCCATATCGCTTTTGTCTCAAGTGGTACCACCAAAAAAATTCTTGGAAAATGATTTAAAAATTTAAGAAAAAGGGGAAAAATAACTCAAGCATTCTCTTGTCATGATTTATAAATTCAGTGTTTGGCTTTTTGTTCACAAATAAGTTGTTTGAAATTTGGAATAGCTTGCCAAAAGTCATTCATTTTAGTTGGATTTGAGAATAACTGTCAGCTCCTAGGATTTGTGATGCCTTGTGTGGTAAGGTGTTAATATGTTCATGTGTATGCATGTAGTCTAGAACTTGCCCAGAAAGAGATCCAAGGTGAAATCCTACATGTTACTTAGATTAGAATATGACCTTACGCCCTTTATGGATAGTCACTTTACTGAAAAATCCTTCCCTTGCAATGAATCCTAGTCAACCTCTTTAAGTCTTTAACCTTTTCTTAGCAACCATGTTAAACACCTTTACCTTTTTATAAACCTCTATCTTGTCAGCCTACCTCCCTAATTGCTTAGTAAAGAAAGAAGTAGGCTAAAAAGCCTAAGTTTGGGGGAGGGACGAATGCAATTATGGGGTGATTGATGTAGGCAAAAGCCTACATTTGGGGTGTGTATAATAGTGTCCTAGGTGAAGGAATGATCCTTAATGTGGGGTAGCACCTAATGCTTATCTTAAGAGTTTTTTTAAACAATCAAAAGATGGAAGAAACAAATAAAATAGACGTGAGTGGTGCTACCTTTATCCTTCCTGAACGTTAAATGAGTAAAATAAAGGTGTTGGGAGAAACAGATTTAGGAAAACTTGGGTTGTGAGAGTGAGGAATAAGGTGAAACAAAGTCATTGATGTGAGCGGTGTGTGTGAAGGTTAATGATAGTATTAGGGAGGTTCTAGCCACTTGGCCTAAATCATATTCTTCCCTTGACCCTAACCTCCATACTACCTATAAGTCCTTAGTGATTCTGAGCCTTGCAACTCTACATTAGTGGTGAATTACATGAAGGGGAAGCCTATGGTTCTATATGTGTGCACTAAAACGTTTTTGAGAGAGTGATCATCTTTTGTTCTATCATATAATCCTATGGTTGTGAAATGTATGATTTTGAGTGAGATTCTCTCTTGTTGTGCGTTGCATTACAACCTTGGGGAAAATGGTGAAGTCTTGACCTTAATTTAGAGGAATCAATGTGATAAGTTATGAAGTGAACTTTGAGGCAAGTCTTGAAAGTATAGTGTCTATGATATGAGATGCTAATTGATCTTGTTTTAAGTGAAAATGTTCCCTGATTTTTAATGAGAAAAGTGAAGTCTCTTGAAAATAGTTTTGAAATAATTGAGATAACATTGTGCTATTGTTGGTGTCAATTGAGATTAGTATTTTTGATTCAGTCTTTATGTTTTGAGTCTTTGTGGTTTACTTTTTTTGTTTGAGTCATAGTAGTATGAGTGTGATCCTTTTGTTTTTGAAGATTGAGTTAATCATGTGCTTAGTAAATGTCTTTCTTGAGGACAAACAATAGTTTAAGTTTGGGGTTTGATAAGTTGGTAATCTACCAACTTATTTAGCTCTTAAGAATGAATTATTGCCTCTGTTGAAATTTACTTTAGTTACTGATGTGTCGGCGTTCTACGACATATTTGACTCATTTAACTAAGAATAATCGTGAGTTTTCAAGCAACCATTGTTGTTTTTGATAGGTTTTATGTTTAACTTGCAGGAACGTGAACCAAAACTGAAAAAGATGGATTTTTGACACTAAAGGGCTCTACTGGTTAGTGTGACGACTCACATGACGAATCGTCAAGGTTCTGATGAGTCGTCATACCAACCGTCAAGCTAAACAGTCAATTTACTAGCAAGTCGTCACTGGGCGGACGACTTACCAGAATTTTCCAGCAAGTCATCACAGGCCCAACGACTTACCAGAAATATTCACTGGATAGTGGCGACGGATGGCTTGACGGCTCATCACAGACCTGACGGACCGTCAGGCAAGCCGTCAAGCTTTGACAGTCGAAGTTCATCCACTGCGTAAGAGTGACGGTTTACTTGACGGCCAGTCACATGCTTGACGGCCCGTCAGGCGACCCGTCAACGCGATGCGGGATTCCGAATATTCTATTTTTGGACTTTATTTCCTGGACTACTATAAATACCCTGTGTTAGGGTTATTTTATTATTCATTACCTAATATTTCTAGAGACTATTTTGAGCGACTTTTTGGAGGGGAAAAATACGACATACACGTTTTCTTCTTCTTCTTCGGTTACTCTTGGGATTTTTGGCTTCTTATTCTTGGATAATTGAAGTAAATTTCATACTATTTGTAAGAATCCTTCTCTTATTATGAATATGATTTTCTTCTATTTCTTTAATAGCATGAGTAGCTAATTTCCCACAACTAGGGTTGTGGGAGCCATGGCAAAAGTAACAATATAGATTCCGGGTAGCGTAGGGTTCAATTTATATGTTGTCGCGTTGTTAATCATTCGTTATTTATGTTTTCTAATGGTTGCAAACATTAGAACATACCTAGTTTTGATTTGCTTGAACAAAGAGATTAAAACCAGGAAATTTGATTAACTACGAGGATTCGAGACTACCAACTCTCGTCTTACGATTAATGTTGTAACTAGATTAATCTACTTGATGTTTAGGATTGAAATAAGAAATTTCACCTTTTCAAGTTCGAGATAATTGAAAAGGAAATTCGTCTATTTGGTTGAGAAACGTTTAGATGATACCATTAATTCAATCACATCGTGATATATATATAGAAAGAACCCGATCGAACTCCAACTCATGATTGTTTACGAAGCCATGGTGAACACATCCCTAGTTTGCCACTCATATTGATTATTACTCGTTGAAACTCGTAAATTATTATTTGCATTGTTCAAATATTGATCGCACAAACCCCCCGATTTACCGGAAACTATTGATTATTAGTCATCCAATTCACTAACGACTTAATTTGCACTTTATTCTCTGTGGGATCGACCCCAACCTCTGTTGGGTTCTATATTTGACGACGATCGCTTACGCTTCTTAACTGAGGTGTAATTTGAGCGTTATCAAATTTTTGCGCCGTTGCCGGGGACTACGGTTGTTTATTAAGTCCGGTGTGTTTATTTGACTCTTAGTCATATTTCCTGCTTTTACTTTTATTTGTTGTTTTTGTTTGTCACAGGGTACATAGTTCTGCCTACCAAGTACCCGGCGCTTGGGTGAATCAACATTACCTTACGATCCCGAGCTTGCTAGAACGTTAAGGCGAACCATGAATGCACAACAACAAGAGGCAGCGAGGCTCGCTGCAGCTCAGCGAGCCCAACAACATTTGAATGTTGATGATATTGAGGACGATGTTAGGCTAGATGATGATGCTGCAGCGGGTGATGGTAGAGATGCGGAGCGTGTTGAAAATATAGCCCCCGCAAACCAAAGGCAGCAGCATAGGGGTAGAGGTCGACAACAACCAAGGCAATTTGCTTTGGATGATGATGAGGATATCGACTTAGATGGAGTTGGTGCCATGGGCGCTATTGCGCTTCCTCCGCTATCGCCTGGGGCCAAGTTCAACATTACTAGCACAATGCTCCAGCTGTTGAACTTAAAGGGACTGTTCCGTGGTGTTGCTGGTGGTGATCCAAACTGACACCTGATGAATTTTGTGGGTATCTGCAAGTCATTCGAATTTCCTGGAGTAAGTCAGACAGCGATCAGGCTCAGGTTATTTCAATTGTCTCTGTCTAATGAGGCAGCATTATGGTTGACAGAGCTAACCCCCAACTCTATCACAACCTGGGGAGAGTTGAAAGGAGTTTTCCTAGAAAGGTTCTTTCCTTCCTCTAGGATGATATAGTTGAGGGATGAAATTAGCAACTTCAGACAACAACCTCATGAGGCTTTACATGAGACCTGGTTGCGGTTCAAGAAAAAGCTGACACAATGCCCAAACCATCAGTTGACCAATAATTTTTTGATGCAGACATTCTACAGGGCACTGAATTCGGCTACCAAGCCGACACTGGATAATGCAGCAGGTGAAGCATTTATGGGTCTTACCTTTATCGATGCCACAGCTATTTTGGACCGGCTCACTAAAACCAACAAGGCTTGTCATACACGGGGTACAAAGCTAGCTGCTAGTACTTATGCAGTCGGTATGTCAGCAGAACAGCGCAGGAAAAAGGAAGAGCGGGACCAAGATATGGCCCATCTGAAAACGCAAATGGACCTACTGACAAAACATTTGTTGTCAGGAGGTATGGAGAAAGTGAAAGCTGTGGGTTCCCAAGGTAGAGCAGCAGAGTTTGAATCTGATGAGGAGGCAAATTATTTGGGTGGTTTTCAGGCTTATGGCCAAGGAAACCAAGGTTGGAACAATTACTATGAAAAGCCGGGTTATAAGAGTTGAGAGCAAGGTGATTGGAGGAGCAATGACAAAGCTAGCAATGAGTCAGGGACGTCCAAACTAGAGAATATGATCGCTAAGATGTTGTTGAAGGTAGAATCGACTGACTCCGGGGTAAAGGAGATGAGGACTGAATTATCAGCAATGAGTCAGGTAGTGGATTCACATTCCACCTCGATCAAGAAATTAGAGGAGCAAGTGAGTCAAATCTCAGCGTCTCTAAATCAAAGGAAGACAGGTACCTTGCCGAGCGACACCATTCAAAACCCGAGGAATGATGGGAGTTGTATGGCGATCACTACAAGAAGCGGTAAAATATTATTGGAATCACATCCGGTAATTCAGACTCAGAAAGGTAATGCTACTGAGGAAGATGAGTTAGTAGATGCTAAAAATATGGTCGATGAGGGTGTGAGGGTATCTGTTGAGAAACCCGTTGTGGTAGAGGATGCTACTCAAGTGCTCGCGGATAAAAGCAAGGAAGTTGAAAAACTTCCAACTATGATGCCTCGGCCATCGCCTCCTTTCCCACAATGGTTGAAGAAGAAAGTAGAAGATAGCAAGTTCCTAAATTTCATGACCATGCTCAAGCAGATATCAGTGAACATCCCACTGGTGGATGCTCTTGTACAAATGCCCGGATATGCCAAGTTCATGAAGGACTTGATTACCAAGAAGAGGTCAGTGAGCGTTGAACCAGAAGATAACCTCCACCACTGCAGTGCTATTTCTTCAAGATCGTTAGTGGAAAAAAAGAAAGATCCAGGTGCTTTTATTGTTCCCTGTACTATTGGGAAATTCAACTTTGAAAAAGCCTTATGTGATCTTGGTGCTAGCATCAACTTGATGCCGCTAGCAGTCTATAAACAGTTGGGTTTGGGAGCTCCCAAACCAACTACCATGAGGGAGTTAATGGCTGACCATTCAGTAAAGCGACTGGTGGGAATATTGTATGATGTGCTGGTAAAGATTGGTAAGTTTATATTCCCAGATGACTTTGTAATCTTAGATTGTGAAGTGGACTTTGAAGTTCCCATAATATTGGGACGACCATTGTTAGCCACTGCAAGAGTGTTGGTCGACATAGAAAGAAACAAACTGACATTCAGATTAAACTATGAATTGGTCAAGTTTGATGTGTGTAAATTGATGAAGCCACCAAGAGACATGAGGGTGGTCTCGGTTATCAATGTTATTGATGAAGCCTCTATGGATGTGCATATTGAGGAGAAGGGTTTTGTTGAGACCCTAGCTGTTATGAGAATGATGTTGGGATCGCAAGAAGAGAAACCTATAGCGGAAGGCAGTGAGAACAAATCAAGAAAAAGAAAATACCACAAGAGAACCAGCAAAGAAAAAGAGTTAGAAAGAGTAAAGAAGTTGTCTCGACTAGCTGAGTAGCCGATAAAAGAGAAAGTTGAAGCTCAACAGGATGATGTCTCTTTCACCTATTCCAGCGATTGCTCCTGCTTTGGAGATCCTGGTGGTCTCCAACATCATGCCAGACTCTGAGTCATATGGGCTTCACAGGTATTCCTTTCTCTCACAGTTTTAGCTTTCACATGTATGCATTAGGGACAATGCATAAGTCTAAGTTGAGGGTGTTGGGTTACCTGTGAGTCTTTCACCACCGAGAGTTTTTGTTGCCGTGTTTATTTTCCCTCCGGTGTGCTATCTAGTAGAACCGGCATGTTTAGGTTGTCATTTTAAATTTTGTTTGTGTTGTTTTCTGGTGAGCAAGCATGGCTTTTTGTAAAGTTGAACTAAAAGGAGCCCCCTCTGAAAAAGTTGATTTTGTACTTATGTTTGAAACGATTGACTGTTCTAGATCCTTGAATGTCATTGTGTGGTTGTGATTGTAATAATTATGCTTAAGCCGAGCTGTTGTTTTGATAGTTGGTAGTGGTATGGTTTCTTGGTGCCAAGTGTGTGTGAGCGTTTTTTTTTGTATAAACTCTTATTCTGTGCATGTATCTAGAACTTGCCTGGCCTATGTTGTTAAGTTTGAAGTTGGTTGCTTAGGAAAGGATCACAGGCCCTTTTTATATGCAGTCCACTTAGCCTATAAGACCGTCCAAATGCAAATAATCTCTTTGATCCCTATTTGAGCCATAATTGACCCTATTCTTTCAATAACCTGTCACTATTTCATTTTAACTTTGAATCCCTATTGTGTCCCTGGTCCTTCCTTGGACATCGTGCACCTCAACTCAGGCAATCAGCCTAAGTTGAGGGTGGCTACTATAGAGGTAAATGATAAGAAAAATAGGATGGATAAGATTGGTTGTGGATAGAATGAAAATTTTGGGTGTGTTCCTAAGAAAAGAAAGAAAGAGAAACAAAAAAGAGATGAAAAAGAATTGTCAAAATAAAGAGGCCGCACCTGTAGCTAGAAAGAAGGGAATAAAAAGGTGAATAAGCATGGACGAAGAAAAGTTAAGTGGAAATAGTAGGTCGGTGATTCCAAGGAGGGCTTAGTCACTAACCCCTAAATGTATCCTACCTGCACCCAAAGCCACATTACAAGCCAAAACAAGTCCTGTGGTGATCCTGAGCAGCTATCTGAAAAACTGAAATAGGATAGCAAGGGAAAGCTTATGGCATCGCATGTGCATTGTTTGAGCCTTACCTAGTCCCAAATCTTGTGTGTGGGACTTCTTTGTGGTGAGGTCACTGAGATTTCTGTATTATCTATTGACTGTTGGGATAGCTGTTGTGTGTGTATGTAGAATATTCTATCATATCAGAATGACATGTTTGGATCCTTGCAAGTTAGCGTTTCATACATTTGTGTGTTATCGGGGGGGCTTGATTTAAATTGAATAAGTTGTTGAATGTCCATGATTTGCTAGTGACACGTGTTTGTTTTCTTAGTTGAGTCATCTTTTTGTTTTTGTTGTCATGTTGCTTGAGGACAAGCGAACGTTTTAAGTTGAGGGTGTTGATGTGTCGGCGTTCTACGACATATTTGACTCCTTTAACTAAGAATAATCGTGAGTTTTCAAGCAACCGTTGTTATTTTTGATGGGTTTTATGTTTAACTTGTAGGAACGTGAACCAAAACTGAAAAAGACGGATTTTTGACACTAAAGGGCTCTACTGGTTAGTGTGATGACTCACTTGACGAATTTTCAAGGTTCTGATGAGTCATCACACCAACCGTCATGCTAAACAGTCAATTTACTAGCAAGTCGTCACTGGGCGGACGACTTACCAGAATTTTCCAGCAAGTCATCACAGGCCCAACGACTTACTAGAAAAATTCAATAGTGGCGATGGATGGCTTGACAGCTCGTCACAGACCTGACGGACTGTCAGGGAAGCCATCAAGCTTTGACAGTCGAAGTTCAGCCACTGCCTAAGAGTGACGGTTCACCTGACAGCCAGTCACATGCTTGACGGCCCGTCAGGGGACCCGTCAACGCGATGCGGGATTCTGAAAATTCTATTTTTGGACTTTATTTCCTGGACTACTATAAATACCATGTGTTAGGGTTATTTTATTATTCATTACCCAATATTTCTAGAGACTATTTTGAGCGACTTTTTGGAGGGGAAAAATACGACATACATGTTTTCTTCTTCTTCTTCGATTACTCTTGGGATTTTTGGCTTCTTGTTCTTGGATAATTGAAGTAAATTTAATACTATTTGTAAGAATCCTTCTCTTATTATGAATATGATTTTCTTCTATTTCTTTAATAGCATGAGTAGCTAATTTCCCACAACTAGGGTTGTGGGAGCCATGTCAAAAGTAATAATATAGATTCCGGGTAGCGTAGGGTTCAATTTATATGTTGTCACATTGTTAATCATTCGTTATTTACGTTTCTAATGGTTGCAAACATTAGAACATACCTAGGTTTGATTTGCTTGAACAAAGAGATTAAAACCGGGAAATTTGATTAACTACGAGGATTCGAGACTACCAACTCTCGTCTTATGATTAATGTTGTAACTAGATTAATCTACATGATGTTTAGGATTGAAATAAGAAATTTCACCTTTTCAAGTTCGAGAAAATTGAAAAGGAAATTCATCTATTTGGTTGAGAAACGTTTAGATGATACCATTAATTCAATCACATCGTGATATACATATAGAAAGAACCCGATCGAACTCCAACTCGTGATTGTTTACGAAGCCATGGTGAACACATCCCTAGTTTGCCTCTCATATTGATTATTACTCGTTGAAACTCGTAAATTATTATTAGCATTGTTCAAATATTGATCGCACAACCCCCCCCCCATTTACCGGAAACTATTGATTATTAGTCATCCAATTCACTAACGACTTAATTTGCACCTTATTCCCTTTGGGATCGACCCCAACCTCTGTTAGGTTCTATATTTGATGACGACCGATTACGCTTCTTAACTGAGGTGTAATTTGAGCGTTATCAGTTACTGCATTAACTTTTTAGTATAATAAGTTTCCTAGTTTTAGGAAGAATTTGAAATTTAAATTTCTATTAGGTTGTTTTAGTTTTTGAGATATTTTAGGTTTTTCAAATTTTAAATTAGGCTAATTTTATGTTTTAAATTTGCTATTTAAAGCCCTCCTATGCTTAAGAAAAATATTGAAAGATATTTTAATCATTAAAAGTCATTTCAATTCAAAGAGAGTCATTTTAACCCTTTTTTGCTGACCCATCTTTTTTTTAAAAAAAAACAGCGATATCAGATCCTCATTGATATTACGGGATCTGTGAATTCTTCCAAAAACTATCATATCATTTTTAACATAGTTTTTAGAAGATGTCAAGCAGCAATCTCTCTTTGAATGCCCCAAAAATTTTCACTGACGAAAACTTTCAGATTTGGTCCATGAAAATGAAATCATATTTTAAAAACTATGATTTATATGATGTTGTGATGGTAGAAAAATCCTTACATCAACATACTGCTAATCCTATCGTTGTGAAAATGAAAACACTCTCAAAAAAGCTTTCAAACAAAACAAGATTATTGATGGCGTTTTTTAAGCACAAAATCAAAAGAAGAAGAAAAAAAGAGAAAGTTCAAAATCTAAAAGATGTGCAAGTTCAAAAATAATCAAGAAAAATTCAGCATCAAGCTGCAGAGCAAAAACTGAGGAGGAGCAGTTTTTTTAAATTGCAGTAACTAAAGCAAAGGAGGAGTGTTGAAATTTACTTTAGTTACTGCAGTAACTTTCTAGTATAATAAGTTTCCTAGTGTTTGGATGAATTTGAAATTTAAATTTCTATTAGGTTGTTTTAGTTGAGATATTTTAGGTTTTTCAAAATTTAAATTAGGCTGATTTTATGTTGTAAGTTGGCTATTTAAAGCCCTCCTATGCTTAAAAAAATATTGAAAGACATTTTCAATTATTGAAAGAATTGAATGTTATTTCAATCCAAAGAGAGTCATTTTAACCCTTTTTTGCTGCCCCATCTTTTTTTAAAAAAACCAGCAGCCTCAATCTTGTGCTTATTAGATGAATTTTATGCCTGTTATCTCTTATCTATAGGCATTCCTAGGATTTGGAGTTGAAAAAGTATTGGAACCCAAAACAAAAGGAAAGAAGGAAAAAAAACCAAGGAAAGGAGCCAAACAAAGAAGTCAAGTTGAAAGTGCATCTGTGAAATAGAAGAGGCCACCTGCGTGCCACAAGTGCACCACAAGTGGCATGCAGAAGTGAAGCCCAGGAGTTGAAGCCTACGATGGAGGTGCGAGATGCAAGTTCCTACCTAATGAGCACATGTTAAGTGCAAGTCAGAGATAGTGCACTGGCAACTAAACCATAAGACTTGCAGGCCACAGATGGAGACTTGTTCCCGCAAGTCTAATGCAAGTGGCCCAAGGAATATTTTTGTCCAAAACTTTCCAAGCGCGTTTGGGGGTTTTTGAGGACATTTTTTGGGATAGGTACACATACTTTTCATTCAGAAATTTCATTTTTGGTATTAGAAATAGTAGTACACTTGTAGAGAAGTACACTTGTGACTTCATCTTCTCTATTCTTGCTGAAAACTCCATTGTTGAGCATAAAAAATATGGATTTGAATTTGATTTCTTGTTATAGAAGGAATTAAAGTTGACCCATATAGTATAATGTTTTCCCAATATTATGAGTAACTAAATTCATATATAGGGGTGTGTGCATGATGGGTGTATGAATTATGATTGGATATTGATTATTTGTGTTTAGAATTGGTTATTATGGGTACATCCATTAAATCTTTCAAGTTTTAATTATATAATTAATGTTTACAAACATTGATTGAGTTCTCGAAATTTGATCTTGCTTGAGAAAGAGGATTAGAATTGGTTAAGGATTCATAATAAAGATTTGGGGATTTCCCATCAAAGGGTTGAGGCTAGAGATAGCTTAACCCACTTAAGCTAATTGGTTGGTTAATTGTGAAGGATTTGGAGTTTAGAGAATCCAAAGGATATATTCTTGTTGGTCGAGAGACAATTAGTATAACCAGAACCTAGGCTATCCACACCATATTAAAATCTAAGCCAAGTATTTAATCCCAATTGTAATCGATTACCCCATCGCAAGAACACCCCTAGCTTCCTAATCTTGATAAACCTCAACAATTGTGTTAACTTGTTAGTTGTTTACTCTTGATATAATTACTTGTCTAAATCAACCCCTCAATTTTACTTTATTTTATTTTTGCTACAATGTGCATATTTAACTGAATTGCATTATGAAATTTAGTTCAATATCTAACTAATCTATGTGGGATCGACTCCCACTCTTGAGTTGGGTAATTATATTATACAATAATCATGTACACTCTCTCATACTGAGAGGTGGATTTGGATGTTATCATTGATCCAGTTAAGATTGAGGCAGTTCGACATTAGACTAGGCCTACTTTACCTACTAAGATTAGGAATTTTGTTGGGTTGGCTTTTTATTATAGACGGTTTGTGCATGGTTTTTCTTCTATTGTAGCTCCTTTTACCAAGTTGACTCAAAAGAATTTTTCTTTTTGGTGGCCCAATGAGTATGAGGAGAGCTTTCAAAACCTCAAGTCCTTGCTGACTTCAGCACCCTATCTTGACCTTACATGTGGAGGGTGAGGGTTTCAATGTGTATTGTGATTCTTCAAGGGTTGGCCTTGGTGGTGTTTTGATGCATAAGGGAAGGTGAAAACTTATGCTTTGAGGTAGTAAAGGACCCATGAAAAGAACTATCCTAATCATGACTTGGAGTTGGCAATGGTAGTATTTATTTTGATGTTGTGGCAGTATTACTTAAATGGAGCTCATTACAAGGTGTATATCGATAATCATATCCTATAGTATATCTTCAACCAAAAGGATTTAAATTTGAGACAACGTAGGTGGTTGGAGTTATTGAAGGACTATGACATGACTATTCTCTATAAACCAAGCAAGACTAATATAGAGGCAGATGCCTTAAGTGGCAAGGAAGTTAGCATGGGTAAGCTTTCTATATTGGTGGCTAAGAAGCAACCTTTGGTTATGGATGTTTAGTATTTTGCCAATACCTTCATTAGACTTGATATTTTTTAGCCAGGTAGGGTGCTTGCTTGTGTTGAGGAATGATCATTGTTATGGGATCAAATTAATGGTAGACAGTTTATTGATGGGAAGTTGTGCATGATTCAGGATAAGGTGTTGAATGGTAAAGCTAAGAAAGCAATTCTTGATTCGGATGGTGTTTTGAGGATCAAGGGTCAGATTTATTCCTAGAGTTGGTGAATGGACTAGATTGATCATGGAGAAGGCTTACAGTGTGAGGTATTTTATTTGTCAGAGGGCAGCCAAGATGTATCATGACTTGAAAAAGTATTATTGGTGGTGTACAATGAAGAGGGATATTATAGAGTTTGTGGCTATATGTTTGAACTATCAGCAAGTGAAGTATGATAACCAAAGAGTGAGTGGTATGACTTAGAGGACGCCTATACCGGAGTGAAAGTGGGAGTGTATCACTATTGACTTCGTGGTTAGGTTGCCTCAGACCTTGGAGAAGTTTGACTCTATTTGGGTGATTGTGGATAGATTGACCATATCAACCATTTTTTTCTAGTGAATGTGACCTACAATACAGGAGAAGTTGGCGAAGATCTACATTCAAGAGATAGTTCAATTCCATTGTATGCCCATTTCCATTATTTTAGGTAGGGTACTCAGTTCACATCTCACTTTTGGAGTTCAATGCAGGGTGAGTTGGATACAGTTGGGGATGAGTAAAACATTTCACCCACAGATGGATGGTCGATCGGAGTGCACTATTTAGGTTTTGAAGGATATGCTTTAAGCTTGCAAGATTGATTTTGGTGGTCATTGGGAATAGTTTCTACCTTTGATAGAGTTTACCTACAACAAAAACAATCATTCTAGCATCCTGATGACATAATTTGAGGCTTTGTATGGGAGGAAGTATAGATCTCTAGTTGGGTGGTTTGATTCCTTTGAGGTTAGGACTTAGGTATAGATTTATTTTGAGTTTCCATGGATAGGGTGAAGTTGATTTTGGACCAGTTTTTGACATCCAAGAGTAAACAAAAAAGTATGCAGATTAGAGAGTTTGTGACTTGGAATTTATGGTTGACAAGCGGGTTCTGTTGAAGGTATCACCCATAAAGGGTCTAACGAGGTTTGGAAAGAATGATAAACTTAGTATGAGGTTTATTGGCCTCTTTGAGATCCTTCGTCGTGTTGGGGAGGTAGCTTATGAGCTGGGTTTACATTTGACTCATTCGCCTGTACACCCAGTTTTTCATGTTTCGATGTTGAAGAAGTACCTTTTCGATGGCTCTCATGTGATTAGTTAGAATTCAGTGTATCTAGATCAAAATTTTAATTTTGAGGAGGAACCTATGTTATTTTGGATAGACAAACTAGGAAGTTGACGTCTAAAGAGATAGCTTTTCAGTGGAAACACTGTCAGATTGAAGAGGCTACATGGGAGATGGGGTAAGAAATACAGAATAGATATCCCCAACTTTACAACAGTTCAGGTACTTTCCTCTCTTACGTTCGAGGATGAATGTGTATTTTAGTGGTGGATAATGTAACAACCCTCATAGTAATATTTGGATTTTCATATATTTTCATCATTTTTCCCCTTCTTATAGTTGTATTTTGGCATTTATGATTGATGTGCCGCTATTTTACGGAACTTTCGACTCCTTTAAGCTAAGAACAATCGTACGTTTTCAAGCAACCATTGTCGTTTTTGATGTTTTTATGTTGTATTTTCAGGAAATGGAGACAAACATGGAAACGGAAGGAAATACGCGAAAAATGACATTCTGCCTAAGAGTGACGGCCTGAGTGACGGCCCGTCACACATGTGACGGTCCGTCACAGTGACCGTCACACCAAGGCAGCACCACTGCCTAGTGGTGACGGCCCAGGCGACGGTCCGTTAAGCCAGTGACGGTCCATCAGCCTGGCCGTCACACCTGGGCAGTCCGCTACGCGGAATCTGGACGATTTTGGGATTTTTTTTCTAGACTCCTATAAATACCCTATGTTAGGTTTATTTTCATTATGCAATTAATAAAGCTTTTTAAAATAGTTTTAGGAGAGATTTTAGTCAACTTGAAGATCAAGAAACACGTTTTCTACTTCTTGAATTCGTGTTCTTGAATCGTTCTTGGGATCTTGTTATTCTTGTTCTTGGATTATTGAGGATTGTTTTCAATACATTGTAAGGATTTCTTTTCTTTATTATGAACATGACTTTCTTCTATTCTTCTATAAGCATGATTAACTAAAACTCTCACAACTAGGGTTGTGGGAGCCATGGCAAACGTAGCAAGATAGATTCCGGGTAGCGACGGGTTCAAAATACATGTTGTCACGTTGTTAATCATCCGTTGTGTAACGTTTTCTAGTGGTTGCAAACATTAGAACATGCCTAGGATTAATTTGCTTGAGTAAAGAGATTAAAACCGGGAAACTTGATTAACGACGAGGATTCGAGACTATCAACTCTCGTCTTATGATTAATGCTGTAACTAGATTAATCTACTTGATGTTTAGGATTGAAATCTAAAAGCACACCTTTTCAAGTTCGAGAGAATTGAAAAGTAAATTTGTCTATTTGGTTGAGAAACGTTTAGACGATACCATTAATTCAATCGCATCGTGACACGCATATAGAAAGAACCCCGTTAAGCCTAGAATCGACTTTGTTATTAATGCCATGGTAAACACTTCCCTAGTTCTCTCTCTCCTATTGATTATCATTCATACGTTAAGTGTTTGTTTTGTTTACAATATTGATCACAAAACCCCCCCATTTACCGGAAACTATTGACCATTAGTCACGTACTTCACTAAAGGCTTAATCTTCACCATATTCTCTGTGGGATTCGACCCCAACCTTTGTTGGGTTCTATATTTGACTACGACCGCTTACGCTTCGTTAATTTGAGGTGTAGTTTGGGTGCTATCAAAAAGTGGCGCCGTTGCCGGGGAATACGGTTGATAATTAAGTCTGGTGTGTTTATTTGACTCTTAGTCATACTTTCCTGCTTTTACGTTTTTTTTTTGTTGTTTTTGTTTTTGACAGGGTACAGAGTTGTGCATGCCAAGTACCCGACGCTCGGGGGAATCAACATTACCTTACGACCCCGAGCTTGCTAGATCGTTAAGGCGGAATATGGCCGCACAACAAGAGGCAGCAAGGCTCGCTGCAGAACTGCAGGCCCAACAAAATCTGAATGCTGGTGGTCTGCAGGACAATGTTATGCTGAATGATGAGGACATCGAGTTCTCCTGTTTTGGAGACCCTGGCGGTCTCCAACATCATGTCAGAATCTGAGTCATATCGACTTCACAGGTATTCCTTTCTCTCACAGTTTTTAGCTTTCATATGGATGCATTGGGGACAATGCATGAGTCTAAGTTGAGGGTGTGGGGAAACCTGTGAGTCACCACCGAGGGTTTTTGTTGCCGAGTTCTTTTCCCTCCGGTGTGCTATCTAGTAGAACCGGCATGTTTAGGTTGTTATTTTTTAAAAAAAAAATTTTAGTGTCTATAGCAAGCATGGCGTTTTTCTTGTTTAAAAACGAGGCCCTTTAAAAATTTTCTGGTTTTGAGCTTATGTTGAAACGATTGACTGTCTGGATCCTTGTATGTCATTGTGTGATTATGAGTAGAATGAGTATGCTTAAGCCGAGCGGTTGTTTGATAGTTGGTAGCGATATAGTTTCTTGGTACCAAGAGCGTGTGAGATTATTGTTATAAATTCTTACTCTGTGCATGCATCTAGAACTTGCCCGGTCTATTTTGTTAAGTTCGAAGTTTGGTTGCTTAGGAAAGGATCACAGGCCCTTTTTGTGTGCAGTCCACTTAACCTAAAAGACCGTCCAAATATAAATAATCCCTTGATCCCTGTTTGAGCCATAATTGACCTTATTCTTTCAATAACCTGTCACCATTCCCGTTTAACTTTGAATCCCTATTTTGGCCCTGGTCCTTCCTTGGACATCGTGCACCTCAACGCAGGCAATCAGCCTAAGTTGAGGGTGGCTACTATAGAGGTAAACCCTGTTTTGGCCCTGGTCCTGCCATGGACATTGTGCACCTCAACACAGGCAATCAGCCTAAGTTGAGGGTGGCTACTACAGAGGTGAATGATAAGAAAAAGAGGAGGGAGAAGATTGGTTGTGAATAGAATGAAAATTCGGGTGTGTGCCTAAGAAAAGAAAAATAAAAAGAAGTGAAAAAGATCGGAAAAGTAACAAAAAGAATTGTCAAAATAAAAAGGCCGCACCTGCAGCTAGAGAGAAGGAAATAAAAAGGTGAATAAGGATGGACAAAGTAAAGTTATGTGGTAAGAAGACGTCGGTAGTTCCAAGTAGGGCTTAGTCACTAACCCCTAAATGTATCCTACCTGTACCTGAAGCCTCATTACAAGCCAAAACAAGTCCTGTAGTGATCCTGAGCGGCTTTCTGAAGAACCGAAATAGAATAGTAAGGACAAGCCTATGGTATCGCATGTGCATTGTTTGAAATCGTTTGTGAGTGTGAGCGCTTACCTAGTCCCAAATCTTGTGTGTGGGATTTCTTTGTGGTGAGGGGACCAAGATGTCTGTATTGTCTATTGATTGTTAGGATAGCTGCGCGTGTGTATGCATAATATTCTATCATATCGGAATGACATGTTTGGATCCTTGCAAGTTAGTGTTTCATACATTTGTGTGCTACGAGGGAGCTTGATTAAAAAAGATGTTGAATGACCATGAGTTGCTAGAGACACGAGTTTGTTTTCTTAGTGAGTCGTATTATTATTTTGTGTCATGTTGCTTGAGGACAAGCGAACGTCTTAAGTTGAGGGTGTTGATGTGCCGCTATTTTACGACACTTTCGACTCCTTTAAGCTAAGAACAATCGTACGTTTTCAAGCAACCATTGTCGTTTTTGATATTTTTATGTTGTATTTTCAGGAAATGGAGACAAACATGGAAACGGAAGGAAATACGCGAAAAATGACATTCTGCCTAAGAGTAATGGCCTGAGTGACGGCCCGTCACACATGTGACGGTCCATCACAGTGATCGTCACACCAAGGCAGCACCACTGCCTAGTGGTGACGGCCCAGGCGACGGTCCGTTAAGCCAGTGACGGTCCGTCAGCCTGGCCGTCACACCTGGGCAGTTCGCTACACGGAATCCGGACGATTTTGGGATTTGTTTTCTAGACTCCTATAAATACCCTATGTTAGGTTTATTTTTATTATGCAATTAATAAAGCTTTTTACAATAGTTTTAGGAGAGATTTTAGTCAACTTGAAGATCAAGAAACACGTTTTCTACTTCTTGAATTCGTGTTCTTGAATCGTTCTTAGGATCTTGTTATTCTTGTTCTTGGATTATTGAGGATTGTTTTCAATACATTGTAAGGATTTCTTTTCTTTATTATGAACATGACTTTCTTCTATTCTTCTATAAGCATGATTAACTAAAACTCTCACAACTAGGGTTGTGGGAGCCATGGAAAACGTAGCAAGATAGATTCCGGGTAGCGACGGGTTCAAAATACATGTTGTCACGTTGTTAATCATCCGTTGTGTAACGTTTTCTAGTGGTTGCAAACATTAGAACATGCCTAGGTTTAATTTGCTTGAGTAAAGAGATTAAAACCGGGAAACTTGATTAACGACGAGGATTCGAGACTACCAACTCTCGTCTTATGATTAATGCTGTAACTAGATTAATCTACTTGATGTTTAGGATTGAAATCTAAAAGCACACCTTTTCAAGTTCGAGAGAATTGAAAAGTAAATTTGTCTATTTGGTTGAGAAACGTTTAGACGATACCATTAATTCAATCGCATCATGACACGCATATAGAAAGAACCCCGTTAAGCCTAGAATCGACTTTGTTACTAACGCCATGGTAAACACTTCCCTAGTTCTCTCTCTCCTATTGATTATCATTCATACGTTAAGTGTTTGTTTTGTTTACAAATATTGATCACAAACCCCCCCTATTTACCGGAAACTATTGACCATTAGTCACGTACTTCACTAAAGGCTTAATCTTCACCATATTCTTTGTGGGATTCGACCCCAACCTTTGTTGGGTTCTATATTTGACTACGACCGCTTACGCTTCGTTAATTTGAGGTGTAGTTTGGGCGTTATCAATTATCTACAAGAGTTGGTTGCATAATTCCCAAGGTGTTTGTTTGGATTTTATACAAGTTTTTCCTTCTGGAAGGTTTAGAAGTTGATATAGTTGACTTTGGTGAACATTTAGAGTTTGGAGCATCATATGTTAGTTTTTTCAGTTCCCGAGAGCTTTGGAATGTCATTTTTAGACTAGTAGCATTGTTGGTTTAAGTCCCGAGGCATCTAGATGCATTTTGAGTCATTAATTGGAAAGTTGGAAGTTTTTGCCTAGAGTTGACTTTGGTCAACATCTGTTGATAATGACCTTCGTTGGTGAATCCGGCGATTCCATTGAGTCAAAAATGTCGAATTTGGTCTAGTAGCATACTAAGTTTGTGTTCATGGGATTCCTAATAAATTTCGAGAGTCCAATTAGTAAACTTCTTATTATCTTCCATTGCTGGTGCCTAACTGTTGGTGCAGCCAGACTCCCTTCATCTTTTTCGCGAGACTCTCGTTGCATTTGCGGAGAAGGATTTTATCCAAACTTCATATTCACAATGAAGGGCTCACATTCATGAAGGGTAAATTTTGGATAGGCAGCAGGGTAATCGATCGTTCTTTGCAAAGGTGATTGGGTCATCAAAAATGCGATGGAACTGGGTTGGGCAGTGTCGCGTTCTCAAGGCAGTGGCTGCGAATGCAATACAAAATTCATTGGGAATAGAATTTGAAATTAATTTTCATCAGAAGACCCATAACTCGATTTTTGGAGCTTGGGAACTCAATTTTGGGAAATTCAAAAGGGGATTTTCGAGATTTCTTCATTGGGTAAGTCTCTTATACTACTTTTATACATTTCCCAGTGATTATTTTATGATTTCACCTTTAAATCTTGGTTTATTAACTTAGAATTTTCGGATTTTGTCGGTAAAGTTAAAGATTAATATTTTGATGATTTCAAGCTTGATTTTTAACCCTATTTTCGATAAAATTTAATATTTGAATGGCACGACCCGATTTCTCGGTCATGATGGCACCTACAACCCCCCAATAGGCGAACCAATTCCCGTAGCCCAGGACAGTTAGTAATGGGCTACTATCTAACAACTAAACGGAAGAATAGTATAATAAGCAAAAGTAAGGGAACAAGATGAAGAGAATAGATAACAAGAATATATATATATATATACATATGCGGAAACTAGACCAAACCCCAAGACCTGGTATCATAGTATAGAGCCAAAACTACATACATTGAGTGCAAATGAACCAAAATAATATATACAGATGTCTCTGAATGGTAATAGAGTACATGAAGCAAAAGATAAACTAAAGCTAAGCTCCGATCGCCAAGAGCTCACCCTCAGTCTGAAGTAGTCCCCCAACAGATCTCCAAGCACGAATCACAGCGATCTAACGGCGATGGCCCACGCTAGGATCTGCACCCAAAGATGCAGGGGGTAGGGGTGAGCACCAAATGCGAAGCATAAGGTACCCAGTAGGTATCATAGGCCGACTGGGCACATATAAGATAAAAGCGTAGTAACAGAAGAATAGAAGCAAGCAGTCACAGAAATCAACGAAAGGTACACAGGAACTAGCCCAGAGGGAAATCAACAGAACCACATGTGAGGCTAGTAAGCAGAATATACACACCATAGGCACAGGTGAAAGTAAGAAATAACGCACCTGGGGTCCTTGCAATAACAGTGTATACATTATAAGTTTACGAAATGGACGGTATACCGGTCACCTCAAGTGTAAGAAGAGGGAAAGAGTAATGATAGGCATGCTAAGAGACATGAATCAAACTCAACTAATCATATCAATCCCAAATCCAGAAACTAACAGTTTAGCCGTAACCAATTTCATAATTAACCATAACAGGGAATAATTCTGTAAGTAAATAGCAAGAGTCTACCTACAGTCCCCCGGCCGCCCATACAATCGAGGAACACAAACAAGTGAAAATAAACCCTCCGGCATCCCATACTACCGGAGCGTACAATCAACAAACAACAAACAAGGGTGGAGCCTCAAACAATGAATGATATGATGCATGAAGGTCTCAAGTGAAATGGTATCTCTGTATGTACCTCCTCCGGTGCCGATCCGGCCCAGCAGGTAGGTTCCATGGAAGTACACTGCCCGTATACCTCTACTCCACCGTATACCCTTCCTCCGGCACACGCAGCCCGCAGCCCCAGGCCCGTATGGCAAGGTCCATGGAGGTCCCTGACCCCATACTAAAACTCAGTATCAAAACATGTCGTCCGGAAGCAAGTCCGGGTTTAAGATAGAGACCCAGTCTCTAATATGCATGCCCAGACCCTGTCCAGGACTAAAGTAGTAGGAAAATATCTCAAAAAACCCTCCAAGGGTGCCCGGGCATAACCGGGTCTAAACAGTAGAAAGTCATCTCAGGTGCTCGGTCCGACCGAGGCTAAAATCATTTCAAGTAGCAAGAAAACCCAACTAGCACCCCGGCCCTGCCGAGTCTAGCGTTAATCGTAAAACTGGTGATTTAAAACATAATTTTACTTTCTTTTACCCAGGAATATTCACATGTTAAATCAAACCATTTCCAAATCATTTCCATCAAAAACAGGCCCCCGGGGCCATGCAAGGTTTAGAAAATAGTGCCAGTAGGCCCGAAGCCACACCGTAGTAAAACATGGATAAAACCTTTTTAAATGCATGGAAATGGTATGATCAAACAGAATAGCTTCCCAGCAGCTCACAATCAACCTATCGACCCTGCACAGGCCCACAGCTACTCAGCAAGCATAACCAGCCTAGAAGGATAATTATATGCCCGGGACTCGCGGACATTCCCAAAATTCCACCTTCTATGTTCCAGAGTCAACAAGGCCTCACAGGACCACAAAGGTAAATAAAATATATCGGGAAGTACTACAAGCAACGGAGGAACAAAAATAGGCCGACATGAATAAAGCGGTCGAGATCTGTGGTGCCAACCTAATAAACCAACCAAAGGATGCCCATTAATACAATTTTATCCTATATATGCGGAGTCTAGGGAAAATAAACCGTAACCTACCTGTCGTCCGATGACAAGCTCAAACCTCTCTAAAAAGCTCCAAAATGAAATTAACTCGAATTCGGGCTTGAACAACTTGACATAGACAATCAACTTTTGATCCGTGATAGAATAACTCGTCAAAGTATATTTCTCATAAAAATCTCTCGTCAACGTGCTATGTGTAGACACATATACGTATGTAAGCAGCAAGGGAATTGTTCATATTTTGTAGGTATTAATCCACTGAAAGTTTAAGAATTAAGGATATGTACTACTAATAATTGTTTATATAAGTCATCCATGTATAACCAAAGCATGCCACCTATGAGAGAGCTTGATGTTGTCCACTCCCTCCACTTCCACGTGGGAGTGGAGTGGAACCACAAATTCATTTCTATCTCATTATGTATATATTCGGGTATTGCATAAATTCATGGTAAAATAAATATAACTTTTTGAATATATCATAATTCATAGAAAATTATTTCAAACAAAACCTACTATATTATAATAATAATTTTTAACATAACTAAATTTACTATCTCCGTTAAAATAATACAATGTATAAAAACCTTATAAAATAAATACATACACAATTATGTCATAACAAAAGTATTTTTCATACACATTAAAATACTTTAAAAAGGTAATAAAAAAATATAACTTTAAAATAAAATATTTTCAAATATACGCACGATGCTAATAAAATTCTTAAATTTAGGTTCGCAATTCACCATCGCACGATTTGATACTCAAGAACTCTCTTGGAACCCTCCCCTATGTTTTATCACTGTTTTAGAACTGAAATGGCATTTTAAAACATGAAGTTGAGGCTTTATATCGATTTTGACCCGACCCGGTTCGCGACCCGGTTCGCGACCCGGTTTCTGCCAGACAGTCCACGGTAAAACAGTCATAACTTTTTACTCCGAGATCAGTTGGACGTGAGGTTTTGTGCGTTGGAAACTAGACTCGTAGACCTTCGATTTGGTATTTCAGGGGACTTCTAACTCTTATTATATTGAGATAAAAGCTCTGAGTCATTTTACCCAAAGTTCAGAAAATTTATTAAAGAAACTTACGATAACTTTTGCCGACTTGCTTTACTTCAAAACTTATCATACGACCAAACAAATGGACCCGGCACCGAAATACCGGTCCCGACAAGCCTTAAATGACTTGGGGCTACTACAAACAAGCTCTAACGGTACAAGGAAAATCCATACGTGGAAATGACCGGAAGAGTCATTACATTGAAATCCTTAAGCTTTGGTTAAATTAATTTTCCAATAAAATTCTATTTTTTCCTTTTGGGTTTGGAGTTGATTTTTGGGTTAACTTTGGACCTAAATTAGAACCTTAGCAATATGGGTGTTGTTGGACTCGTGTTTATGTGTAGAACTTATTCAGGATAAAGTTGTTGTTCTTTAAGGTTATTCATAAAGTAAATGCTCAAGTTTTATCAGGTAGAGTCTTGTTCTTTTTCTTCGAGGTAGGTTATGGCATAATTTTCTTCAGATTTTGCTTGGGTGAGGACTTATCATGTAAAGCATGCTATGGGTTAGGTAAATTCTTGGATTTCTTGTACTAAATGAGATGGATCATCGTATGATGCCCAGTTTGGGAGTTACTTTGTTGTGAATAACAAGGACATAGAATTTTCACCTGATATTGAAGTTCGTAGCCTGTGTTCAAGGATTTTTTTGTAATTTCAAAGTTTTGACATATCTGTTGAATCTGGCATGTTTTTATATTCGTGTTCATGCATATTCATTCATCTCATATTACATAGAAATAATGGATTTAAAAGAAGTGGATAAGAAATATTGATTTTAATTCGGGTTTGAGTCCTTGCAAGACTTGTTGAAAATCCCAGTTTGAGTTTGGATAATTAATATTGATTTTAGTCCCATTTTGAGTTCGGACATCATACTTGGAAGTCATTCAAGTCCGAGCATGATATATGAATCTCACGAATCCCCCATGGATCCTACCTTTGCAGCAAACTGTTAGAGGGAGTGTACATCGATAGGCATTGTCCATTGCATTTCATCCCATATTATTACATTGCATTATCATTTGGATTGTTATTTTATTGAGATATATCGTGTTATTATTGATTTTGAACTATTGAGACTTTTCTGCTTGCATGGTTATTTTAGTATTCTTTATTTGGTATCATAAATGCTTATGTTTAGTCGGCCTGTGATGCCTACTGAGTACAAGTGGATCATACTCATTTCTATTTTTCTACATCCTTCTAATGCAGATCCTAGGGACAGCGAGAGGGATTGATTTTTGCGGACTTCTATGGATTCAAAGCTTTTGTGAGCTCCTGCTTCGAAGTCTTCCCCAACTTCCTCTATCATTTACTTTTGTCTTTTCTTATTTTTTCAGACAATTTGTGTTGGTTTATGGAAACATTGTACTAATGTTGCTCATGTATTTATGACTTCTTAGTGTTGGGATGGATAGTACCTTGTATGGTATTAATATGAGTGATTTTGAGACTTCGTATTTAATTGTTGTGTTATTTTCCTTAGTTACTGTGTTTACTGCATTTGTTTAGTTTGGATTATCTAACAAGATTTGGGTGGGGTAGGTGCCATCACAACTCTTTGGTTTCTGGGTCATATCATTTGTAAAGCTGAAAATGCTAAAAATAATAATAAAAATATTTTGTTAAATTTTCACATATGGTGTTTTTCCTAACGACGTGATACATATATGATATTGCTATTGATCATCTTTCAGACGGTTTCTTGGTTATTCAACATGTTAAATGATATTCAAATCCTCATAACTGAATTGAAGTCATATTTATGAGTTCTTTGTGAGTATAAATATCACCAAATAGCTTATGTAGACCACCATAAAGGAATTACGATCTTTCAAACTTCACAGTTGGGCATGTTCCCATGCTGCACAGGATGAACCTTTCTAGTATATATACAGATTATATAAATGAATGGATCAATTGTATTAAACCCCAAAATTCTCCATTAATATTTTCCTTTTATGGATTCCTCAACAGTAAACACTATAAATATCATGCATGCATTATATAGAGCTTTGCTTCTCAATGTTGGCTCACCATCTGTGTAACACCCCACCCGTTTGAATGTTGGATTAACTCATACTTTTGTGATAATACTAAGAGTACTTTATATTTTATGAAGGATGTTTTATGAGGTATTTTGATTGCAAGATGGTCGTACGATAAGTTTTGAAGTAAATAAGTTTCAAAATAAAAGTCGGAAAAAGATATTGTAAATTCCTTTAAGGAATTCTCTTAAAATTTGGGTGAACATGAGGTTTTTTTCCCAATCTATAAAGAATTAGTGGGACCCTAATAAACCAAATTGAAGGTCTACGAGTTTAGTTTCTAATGCATTAAACCGTTCATTCATACGCCTTAATAATAGGGAGATATTCACATTTTTATGAGGCTGCAAAAACAGGCACGTCAAAGTGGGCCCAAGGTAGTGGAATGGATACATATTGAGATTTTAGCAATGTCATTTTCTCTTCAAATTACTTTTTCCCAAGCCTTAAGAATATCTGAACCTCTCCCAAGACCAAAATACTCCCTATAGTTTGCCAACTAGAGCTTAAGGGCTTCACAAAAGTTGTTCTACACGTTGAGCTCATTGTCTTGACATAGTTTTCTTTGTGTTTTGTGTGTTGATTCTCTTTTGGGGTTTGGACAACGAGAGTTCCAGGGGATTATTGATATTGGGCAGTATCTATGGAGTTATATTGGTAAGGTAAGTATCCCGTACACTTATCTATTTGTTAAAATGAGATTTTAAGCTTCTAGTTATGAAAAGTCGTAGTTGCCGATGACTTGTGGTAGTTTCTTGTTGGTTTTTGCTTCATTTGTTGTTACTACAAGGGGTAAGGTTGTATAACTTTTGAATTTAGTCTCTTTTGTCAAGGAAATGTTCCCCTTACGATCCTCCTTCGTAATTACATGTTCTTGTATCATTTTTACAGCTTTCCGAGCCATAAAGTGGTGTTTTGGATACCGTGGCTTTGGACAGCCCTTTAATCTTATTATGTTTGGTTATTATTGTTGTGTACTTATGGTTTTAAGGTTCTAGAGGGATTGGGGAGTTTGTGTGATTCTTATTGGAGCCGCGTATGATAGTTATTGGATTGAACGACGTGAAGTAAGCCTTATTATATTGCCTCAGGAGCTCATCGCTCTTTCAAGATGTTGTTGGAATATCTTCATTGGATATAGCTATTGTTTATTATTCTTATTGGCATAATTTTATGCTTTGGACTTGTCTCGTCAAGAATGTGGCATTAACGCCTTATCGATTAGCCTTGGCTCATTCTTGCAACCTTATTAATTCCTGCACTTGTTGCTTTACCTTTGTTTGGTAAAGCTTCCTAGAGACACATTTGGAGATTTGGTTAAAAGATATGTTAAGGCTTCCTTTTCAATCTCTGGCATGACCTTAAGGCATAAGCTTTTTATAGTTTGTATCACATTGATAATTGACCTATGACATTAGTATTGAGTTTTGTTCCACAGCATGATACAGCGATATCAACATCACTCTATTCCGTACTTAGGAGCCTAGAAATGCATGTTATGATTGTATTGATGTCACCTGTGATTACATGATATTATTGTGTTATTTTATCATCTTGCTTCTGCCTATAAGCTTGTTTTGGCCTCAACAGACACTACAGGGTTTTGGAGCTTACTTTCTGGTTAATATTACCATGCCTTCGGGCCGGGCAGATTATATTTACGGGATAGGAAGGTTGTACCTATGGGGTAGCAGTTACATTATATTACCGCTCCTTTGGGCTGGGCAGACCGTACCTACGGTATAGGAAGGTTGTACCTATAGGACAATAGTTACATTACATTACCGCACCTTTGGGCTAAACAAACCATGCCTATGGGCCTAGCAAACCGTACCTATAGGATGGGCAGGCAGTACCAATCGGGCAAAACTTATATGGTACCACCAAGCCTTAGAAGTGTACTGATTCATGACACATGTACATTCATACAATTCAGATTAGATTATCATATAGTACCAGGCAAAGGGGCCAGTATGGGTATTTAACGACTATTTGAACTCTTTAAAACTTATAGCGATTGTGTGCTATTTGTACCCGTTGGGCTTACTAGGGCCTGATAGGGTTATTATTTGCTACATGTTTAAATATTTGTTATTGCAGAATGATAAGGTATTGTGCTTCTGTGTTCCTACTACCCTTTTTGTTCAGTCCTTACACTTCAGTTTCAGTTTTCAGTTTGCCATACATGCTCGGTATATTATTTCATAATGATTCCCTATTGCTTGAGGGCGCTGTATTCATGCCTGTAGGATCTCAGCGATGAACAAATAGACCTTCCAGGTAGCATAGCCAAGCTTTCATCGAGTTGGTTGACTCATTTCCTTTCAGGGGTCGCTAGAGTATCAGATGTTTGCCCTTTTTGCTGTTTATAGTTTTTGTGTAGGTTGGGGCCCAGTCCCACCAAGTATTGTATTTATAGAGTCTTGCAGACTAGTCAATTGGGCTGTATAATTATGATGGTGACCATTTCGGCCTTTTATCTTGATTAGTTGTAGCTTGTTAGCCTACTGGGCCTTGTTGTTGTTGTTGTTGATAGTTTAGCGGCTGGTTAGCCTAGTATACACTATATATACTTGTTTACATCTTCTGTATAAAAATCATGGTGGCCTTGAAAGCCCACACAGAACTTACGTACTACCTGCTTATTGCTTTATATGAACTGTTTGGAGTAGCTGTTTCCTTTCTAGAGCTGTTGATAGGGGTCTTGCCGGTCGAGGGCTGATCTTTAAGCCAAGATATACTTATTTGTTTTCTTGATTGTGTGTGGTGATGTGTCATGGTTTTGCAGCACTTTTGGCGCTTAAAACATGAAATTAGAGTATGTTCTTGAGCAATTTTTTGTAGTTTTGATGTGTTTTTGTGTGTTATACAAGAAAAGAAGGTTCGGAGGCTAAGTCCAGAGAAAAGACTGCAAAATAAGTTGGAATTGACTTCTACAACTCCACTTTATGAGTCGTGAAAGTATCCATGAGTTGTGGAAGTCAGTCGTGGAATGAATCCTGTAGAAGTGCCTAGAAGTAGAGTTTCACGAGAGTTTGTCACGAGTGGTGGACACATCCATGAGTCGTGTTGCCTACTCATAGAACTTGATCAGAAGAGAAGCTACAAGAAGACAAACACCCTGAGATCCACGAGACCAGCTCATGATCCATAAATCATTCCATGAGTCATGGGTGGCACTCATGAAAGCGAACCTGCAAGACAACAAAAGCTCTGGGTTTTATGAGGACCTTTGACGACCCATAGAAGTTTCCATAGATCGTAGACTATGTTCCTGGAAGTTGCCCATTCTAGTTTTCCTTGTCTATTTAGGATAGGATTTGTGATATATATGAATAGAATTCCTAGGTTTTATTTTAAATGTTATGCTCGATATTTTGTAGGAAATATATTCCTAAACACTTGGTATTGATTTGTTATTGGTTTTGAGAGATTAACACATTCATAGTTCTTCATTCTTGATTTCTTCTTCAACTATTCAAGTTTCTGGATTTATTTACTTCTTCTTGTAAGTATATGATCATGAATGCTTCAACAACTTCTGATTGTTTTCTTATGAACATGAGTAGCTAAATCCATAACTAGGGTTGTGGGCATCATGACGGATTAACAAATTTGGCAAAGTACTTAGCAATTCTCGTATGGTGTTTATGCATGTATCGTTCTTCCCTTTGCTTTAATTGTTTTTTAACGGTTGCAAACGTTAGAACTCGCTATATTCTTACTTGCCGGACAAAAGAGGTAACAAATGGTAAAAAGGTTGGTTACAATAGAGATTTGAGGCTATCAACCCTCATCTAATAGCTTGACCTCGTCCACGAATAGCTAATCTGGGATCAAAGGTAAGGGTTAGTAAAGTATACACCCATAGACGGACCAAGTTGCATGGTGAAATTATTCTATCTAGGGGACCAACCATTTTTATGAACCTAACTTACCGATCTTGCATGCTAAGCACCAGAATAGATTCGTATTACAACGCCTACATAGTTATGAATCATGGGGAACACAGTCCTAATCCATCTTCTCTCTGAATTACAACAATATCGATAATTGTTTCTTGTTTGAATCTTAATTACAAACATTACTTGTTACTTTAAAATCCCCCTTCCAGGGAAATAAACAGCTAAGAGTGCGAATAAATATAGTTAACTCTAGTCCAACCATATTCCCTGTGGGATCGACCTCAACCTTCGTTGGGTTCTATATTTGATAATCGATCGCTTTATGCATCTAAAAGGAGGTGTAATTTTGGCATATTAAATTTTGGCGCCGTTGTCGAGGAATATAGTTTAGGATTTAGAGAGATTATGTTTATTTCATTGTTATTACTTATTTCCTAATTTTACTTTTTCTATTGTTTTTGTATTTGTTCCACAGGTTGCACACTTGTGCATGCCCAGTACAAGGAGTCAAGGCAATCCCCTGATTCCATTCGATCCCAAACTTCCACGAACTCTATGAAACATGGTTAAGGATGGATTTTTTGAGACACCTGAATAGGACACAACACGAATGTTGGCCAAAGAACAGCAGAGGCAAAAGGAAGTAGAAGATTCTCAAATTACGCAAGCTGCAGATGCACTTGCCTAATAGAATGCTCAAACTGATCAAGCATGGTAAGCTAGACAAGAAGCTACTCATCAAGCCGCACTAAATGCTCAGTTGGGAGAGATGAGGCAGCCCGAGGAAATGTACCTCAAGATCCAGTCGCACCAAGGGGGAATAGAGGTCGATATAATCAGCAACCTCGACACGTCCCTCATTACAATCTTGATGAAGATGATGTTGATGATACAGGAACAACAGGGCCTATAGTATTTCCACCACTGCTCGAAGTTGCAAAGTTTGACATTACAAGAACCATGATCCAGTTGTTGAACCTGAAAGGACTATTTGCCAGAAAGCCTGTTGATGATGCAAATATACACGTGATGAATTTTTTAAGGATCTTCCAAGCTTATAATCTACCAGGAGTGGGGCAAGATGCTATTAAGCTGAGGCTATTTCCATTCTCTTTGAGTGGAGAAGCAACTCTTTGGCTTACCAAACTCCTTGATAACTCAAAATACACATGGTTGGAACTGAGGACTCAATTTCTGGAGAGGTTCTTTCGTCCAACAAAGATGTTGCAGCTAAAGTAGGAGATTTATAATTTAAAGAAGCTAACCACAGAGGTACTATATGAAACATGGCTTAGGTTCAATAAGAAGCTAAAATAGGTACTGAAGCATAGAATTCCTGCAGACCATTTGATGGAGATTTTCTACCGAGCACTGAATGAAAATACCAAGGCAGTAGCTGACACAATCACTAGAGGAGCGTTCATGGAAAATACTTACACCGAAGCTTCTGAGATGCTTGATAGAGTTACCAAGAAGTATAGGGTTGTGCACACGAGAAAGGCTGAGAGTTCAACAGGAACATATGCAGTTGGGACATCCATTCACCATCATGCATTGCAGGAGATTAGAAAGAATTTTGCAGGGTTAAAAAGAACTGTGGATCTGATTGCAAAACAAATTCTTAATAATGTAGCAGAGAAGGTAAACGGTGTAAGTTCAAAGGGTAAAGCACCAAGATAGGATGGGCACGAATCTGAATGATCAAGTGGTGGGTTTTTGGCCTAATGGCCAAGGAAATCAAGGTCATAACAGAGATAGAGATGACAACTACAATAGGTCTAGCTATAGATATAGGAGCAGGGGTAGAGACAAGGATGGTGACTAGCACAAGAGGGATGGCTAGAAGAATGATAGAAGTGGCCTTTATGTCCCTCTTGGTAACCGTGAAGTAGGATCTTATCAGCTAACTATCAAAGGATGATTGCCAAGGTATTACAGAAGATGGATTCTACTGATGGTAATTTGAAGGAGATGCATGCTGACATAGCAGGCATGAATTAGAAAGTAGAGTCACATGCCGTCGAAATCAAGAAAATATAGCAACAGATAAGTCAGATGTCTTCAACTTTGAATCCATGATAGAAGGGCACACTTCCTAGTAATACAGTCCAGAATTCGAAAAATTATAGGCATTGCATGGCGGTGACTACTCAAAGTGGGAAGCAGATTGTTGATCCTCCGATTCCTATAGTTGTTGATGTGCCGACCGAGCCTAAAAAAGAGTATACAGAAATTATGGTCCATTCAGAGGAAAAGGGTGGTAATGAAAGTCCAATTGAGAAGAAGTCCAAAGCCGCCAAGGAGAAGAATAAAGAGCTTCCACAGGACTTGAAGCCCATACCATTACCTCTTCTACCTTACCCATAAAGATTGATCAAGAAGGCTGAGGAAGGTAAATATCTCAAGTTCATCTCCATGCTGAAACAACTTTCAGTGTATATTCCTTTAATCAAAGCATTGGAGCAGATGCCAGGGTATGCAAAGTTCATGAAGGATCTGGTGACAAAGAAGAGAACTATAAGTTTTGAGCCTGTTGATAACTTGCACCATTGTAGTGTAATAGCTTCCCGTTCTCTGGTGCAAAAAGAGGAAGATCCTGGAGCTTTTACAATCCCTTGCACTATTGGAGCTTTCTATTTTGCGAAAGCATTGTGTGGTCTAGGTTCTAGTAATAATTTGATGCCACTAGCAGTGTTCAAACAATTGGTCTTGGGAGCCCCCAAATTGACTATAATGCAGCTTCTTATGGCAGATCATACAGTGAAAAGACTAGTGGGGATTCTCTATGATGTACTTGGGAAAGTTGACACTTTCATCTTTCTTGAAGACTTTATGATTCTTGACTGTGAGGTATATTTTGAAAATTCCCATCATCTTGGGATGCCCGTTCTTTGCCATTGGACGCGCTTTAGTTGACTTGGAGACTGGGCATATGAAATTAAAACTTAATGATAAGGTGGCTACTTTCAATGTTTGCCAATTTATGAAACATCATGAAGATATACGCATAGTATCGGTTATAGATGTGGTTGATGGGGAGTATCTAGTAGTTCCCATTTAAGAGAGACTTGGTGTTGAGCACTTGTAGCTTTATTATTAATTTTGACAGATAGGATATTATGAGTATGATGGTATGGTAGAAGCACTATCCGGTATAGGGTCTTAAACTTATGCCCCGAAGAAGCTTAATTTGGACCTGAAGAATTGACAAACCCCACCAGCCAGACCATCTATTGTGGAGCCTCTGGTCTTGGAGCTCAAAGCACTTCCTGCTCACCTCCGATATGTGTTCTTAGGAGCTAATGATACCTTTCCACTTATTATTGCAGTAAACCTAAATGAAAGGAAGGTTGAAGCTTTGGTTTCTATTCTGAGAAAGTTCAAGAGGGCTATTGGTTGGTCCATTGCTGACATTATTGGGATTCTGCCTGGAGTTTGCATGCACAAAATTCAGCGTGAGCCAGATTGCCTTCCGATTATTAAGCACGAGTGTAGGTTGAATTAGCCTATACAAGAAGTTGTCAAGAAGAAGATCATCAAGTGGTTGGATGCAGGCGTGGTTTACCCTATTACAGATAGCAAGTGAGTGAGCCTGATTTAATGTGTACCTAAAAAGGGTGGAATCATTGTGGTTCCTAATGCTAAGAATGAGTTGATTTGAATGAGTCCAGCCACAGGTTGGCGTGTATGCATGGACATCAGAAAGCTAAATGCTTGGATAGAGAAAAACCATTTTCCGATGTCGTTCATGGATTAAATGTTAGACCGTCTTATTAGTAGAGGATGGTATTGTTTTCTTGATGGTTATTCAGGATACAATAACATCTTGATTGATCCTGAAGACCAAAAGAAGATGACTTTCACCTGTCCATATGGGACGTTTATTTCAAGAGGATGCCATTTGGGTTATGCAATGCGCCAGTGACATTCCAATGATGTATGATGTTGATTTTCTCAGATATGGTGGAAGACACTATTGAGGTGTTCATGTATGATTTTTCTGTGGTTGGTGACTCTTTTGATGATTGTCTGGCTCATCCGAGCTGTGTGCTGAAAAGATGTGAAGAGTGCAACCTAGTGCTGAATTTGGAGAAATTTCACTTTATGGTTAAAGAGGGCATAGTTCTTTGCCACCAGATTTCAAAGAAGGGTATTGAAGTTGATAAAGCGAAGATAGATATGATTGAAAAATTGCTTCCTCCAGTTTCTTTGAAGGGTGTCTGAAGCGTCTTGGGACATGATTTTATTTTGGGTACAAAAAATGTTTGAATTTTATTTTGGGTCTGCTTGATTTCTATTGCACTGATATTTCCCTCGTAGGTACCATGTTTCCAAAAACAACCCAAATAAGGTATCAGCCCAAGACTTAGAGGATGCTACTAGAAAAAACCAATAGATTCCAGATAAGTCCTCTGAGTCAGAAAAGAGTGGGTCTGAGGAGGTGTATGAGGTTCAACCCGACCCAGATGTATTTCTTTGGACTATGAGGTGAGGGGAATAAGCACAGGCAGCTGAGGAGGAAACATTATAGCTATCCCTCACAGTTGCACCACAGGCAGTGACCATTTTTCCTTAGTAAAAAGAGGGAGACCTGGACCGCGACCAAAGAAGAAGAGTTTGACGATGCTGAGTCAACCTGTGGTGATAAAAGTTCCACTAGTCAAGCCACTACAGAAGCTGAGACTCAGACACGAGAAGAGGTCGACAGAGTAGAGAGACCTAAGGCCCAGGATAATTTGAGATGGTGTGTTCCGAGAATACGGTGTAGATATATTCAGGGTGCAGCCAGATCAGAGATAGGTTTACCCAAAAGGGGAATTTTTGAGGAACCGCAGATCTAGACCGAGGGCTTAGCATCTATACTAGATATCAATGCTACATTTGATCACTACCGGTGTGGTTTAATGGCTGAGCCTTCAAGCAACTAATGTCCTAAGATAGTTCGGGAATTTTATGCCTCGTATGCCGCTATGTGAAATCAGCTCCTTCTGTCGAGGTAGTGATAACAGGACCTTCCCCCACTCACCAGCACCTTGGTCCACCATGCACTTCTTGACATCTCTGAGTGCACTATTTAATATTTTCTGTTCAGGCCAAACTACGAGCTACAGGTTGACACAGCCGAGTTTGATTGCAAAATGAAAATGGTCAATGATAAAGTGAAAATGCGAGACCCAATTCAGAGAGATGATCTATTGAGATGGGTTGCAGGGAATATAGTAGAAAATGTTAAAGTTACAGAATGGGTTCATAGAGGCGACATCAGAAAGGTAATTTTGAATTTCACCGGCAAGTTTTGGTGGGCCATTTTCTGGTTCTGTATTTATCAAACTCATGTAGACAATAATCTGACACCGGACCATGCAGTACTAGTAGCCAGCATCATGGCTGATTATGAGATAAATTTCCCCCACTGCATCCTTGAGGAGATTCATGAGCAGGCATTCAGACCCAGTACCAACATCCCTTTTCCCTGTTTGATTCACCATTTATTCATGGACTCAACAGTCCTCAGGGTACCTAATATGGACCACATGATAGAGGTGACTCAGACATAGGATATCAGGTTGATAAAGGATTCTACTAACCCGATTGCACACAGGCGAGCTTCATCCTCTATTTCAGCTGGTACGGTGAGAGTTGAGGGATCCTCGGTAATGAAAGACCCATTAGACATTCCTGATATAGGGGTGATTGTAGCTGCCAAGGGTGCCACAACTTAAGTTTTTGTGCCCTCAACTTCCCAACAACCAGTTGGCATTCATATAATGCCCCCGTTCCCAACTTCTTCTAGTATGGTTACCATTACTGTAGAGGTTCTTCAGAATCTAATTGAGCACTAGACCAATATAGAGAAGCAAGTGAATGACTTATTAGATCAGATTAGGACTTAGGTAAGGTCAACTATTATAGCTGCTAAGAATAGGGTGCGAATGGAGATAGACCGAGTCACTCATGAGATGTTTGGGTGAATAGATAGATTTGAGTGCCAAGTGAATACTCGATTGTAGACTATACAGAGCCCTAATTTGGGACACATACAAGATGAGCAAGGCATGACTCAGAGAGGAGATCATATCTATTGACACCAGCCACATTCCTATTTTACCTTTTATCTCCATTCGGTCCCAGCGGCTCTGCATAGGGTGGTTGATTTATTTGCTGAGGAAGAGCTTGTGCCCCTGGATACTAGAGACAAGCGATTGCGCACTGAGGGCACTTATGAGGTCGAGTCTGACCCAAAGAGGCTGAGTAGCAACACTGCTACTTCTATGCAGTGATCCTATGATGACATGCGCATTTGTGAGGAGGTAGAGCAACAGAGACTTCAGAGTGAGTCTACCAGTTCAACTCCAGTTGTTGGAGGAGCCACATACTCTGTTCTTGAGATTCCAGAGACTGCCATTGTTGAGAGGGCATCTATTATTGTCTCTCCTATTGTTGATCCATTGAGCATGATAGCCACTTTTGCCGCCACAAACACAGATACGAGTGCTATATTAGCACACTCCTTCTTCACTATATCAGAAACACCATAGATGAACTTGCTCATTAGATCATGCAGGTCCGCTACCATGGAGGGGGCATTATAGACAACTGAGTGAACTTCAAACTATACTCTTGCACCGACATCGAACCTTGCCTCAAGTTCAAAAATTCTTCCACATTCGCTTGCCTCAACTCACGGGTAAATAACCTATCAAGAAAGGCTCTCTCAAAACACTCCCAAGTCATGGGGATCGTATCCCTCACTCTAGCCTCCTTCCATTGCGTGAACCAAATATGAGCCACATCCCTGAGTTGATAGGATGCAAGCTAAACACAATCAACACCCACTACTTGCATCACCTAAAAGATCTTTTTCACTTCATCAACAAAGTTGAGCGGGTCCTCTCCCATTTTCGAACTCCAAAACTCCGGTGGGTTCATACGGATAAAGTCACGAACTCGGGCCACTACCCCACCTTGAGGAAGAGCGGGGGAAGGAACCTGTTAATTTGCCAAAGTCTGAGCTAGTAGGTGAATAGCATTCCTAAACTCATCATTTGTGACATCGGGAACCAGAACTTGAGGAGCAATATTTTGAGCGGCTCGGGGAGGCATAGCACGTCAAGGAGGCATAATCTGAAATGCATAAGATGAGGATTAGAGAAACATTAGACTTAATCTCTATCGCACAATGTGATCATGAAAGAAGTGAAGTTTTTTTCTAGGACACCTCTTACCTTCCTCTTCATATGTGTGGCGCGCTTCACACACATGAGAAGGACTACTCGATGAGGCTTTCAGACATCCTAATACTCTTGAACCTAAGGCTGTGATACCAAGTTTGTCATGCCCCGAGGTTACCCCCTAGATGTAACACGGGACTCAGGACCACAAGGATCCCAAGCTAACCCTTGGCCATAGCATTCTGAAGCATAACAAAAGATAAGAGGAAGCATAATACGGAAATCCAATAAGGAAACATCAATAAGGGTCTAAGAGCCACATAACATACAATATCCAAAAAGGGAACTCGAATATAAACTATGTCTAAAAGCCTCTAGTCATAACATAAGAGTTGCTAGTACAAGAACCTAGCTAAATCGGAGTATAAAAGTAAAGATAACATAAGGAAAAGCATAACTAGTCCTCGAACCATGAGGACTCACCACAGCTGACTAAGGAAGTGGCATGAGACTCTAGCCACAAGACTGAGAAGGGGTACCTGAGTCTGCATCATAAAAGATGCAGCGTAATATGCGTTAGTACTATGGAATGTACTAAGTATGTGAGCGATGCATAAGTAAGAAAAACATGCTTTAAAAGGGTACTTAAACATAATTCATACGTAGTAGAGTATCATGAAAAGATATCAACATGAAAAGCTAAATCATAAGGCAAAAGCCAACTTCAAGATGATGTTTCATAAGAAGGTTCATAAAGCTTAGAAAACTTGAAAACATAACATACGAGAGTTTCTTATAACCAACATAAGACAATGTGAGCTACATGGAATCTAACTGTATAACCCCAGTTAGAAAAGCTGACTCTGAACCCTGCCAAGGAAAAAGTCACCATATCCAACTATATAACCCTAGTTGGCAAAGTTGTCATATGCCCCGCTAAGGCAAGGAAACCATACATAAAGATGTGGATCCACTCTCATAAGCCTTTAAGGCACATATCATATCATATCATGACCTACGCTGGCAACGTAGTTTATGGGACTAAGGGTACTCTCACCCCGTCCCTTTGGTGCTAAATACTACTCTCAAAACATGCATACATATAGCTCATAATCATGAAGGCATACTCTCATGCCAAATCTTGTTTGTAGGGGCATACTCTCATGCCAAATCTTATTCATAAGGGCATACTCTCATGCCAAATCTTATACATAAAGCATGAAAACAGATCGGGTATCATGCAACTTTCATATCATAGTTCATAAGCTTAGCATAGCCATAATTCAAAAACATATTTTTTTTTCTAAATTCATACTTGAAGAATTAGGCATGCAATTTCATAAATACATAAAGACCATGATATCTAATGATGCCAAGTTTCTCTTGAAAACATACAATTTCATAGTTTCATGCTACAAATCAACTTTTATGCTTGGGCTTTTAAAATCAATAAGAGAATCATACTTAAATCATGAGTAATCAAGAAGAAACCATGAATTTAAATATAGAAACTGATTTCATAAACTTTCTCCAACTTTTGGATCAAAACCCTAATTTCATATGTTCATAATTCAACATAAGAATTGGGGATTTTGGGCACAAGGGGGAAAGGAACCCTTTGTTAAAAACCCACATACCTTGATGGAAGATTACCCACTTGATTGGAAAAGAATTAAGAGACTTGACTTAGAGCTTGGAGACTTGAGCTTGAGAGCAATTTTCCTCTTTGATTGAAGAATGATGAACTTAAGAGGGACTTAGGGTAATATGGGTGAAAACCCTTCTAAAAGTAGTCAAAATGACTTCACTTAATACATAATAGGTTGGAAAATGACCAAAATATCCCTGGGAATTAACTAAGAAAAGGATGGAAAACAGTCAACCTTCAGTGACCACGGTTTGGTCGACAGTCCATACTTCGGGAAGACAAACCGTCGTGGGAGCCGTGATTTTTAGGCACTTAAAAAGGGGTTGATGGATCTTAGGGATAACGGGTGGAACGACGGACCCGTCATCCAGAAGGATGGTCCGTCCTTCAACCCGTCGATCCTGGGTACTGGAAGAGGAACTTCTGAACTTCGAAGGACGAGCATCAGGGTAGTTGGGAATGAAGGTCCATCATCCTGAAGAATGGACCGTTCTTTGACCCGTCATTTCTGGGACCTATTTAGGGATCCTCTGAGACTTGGATGACGTGCGCACAGGATGGACTGTGGTTCCACACCACGAACCGTCGTCTGAGTCGTCATCCCTGGAAACATGGAAATTTTCTGAGATTTTAACTTAGATAGATGGATACGTGCACGGGGTGTTACACGTGATTTATTCTATGGTCCGTGGAAAGGACTCGTGGAACCTGAAGCTGAGTTTTAAATTAGCTTTTTCTTAATTAAGTCCCAGGGGTATCTTAGTCATTACCCATCCTTTTAACTCCTAAGTAAGGTCGTTTTCAACATTTTTAGCAGGAATTCTAAACCTATTAGCCTAAGTTCCTTCTCATTACCTCATTCATCTCCCAAAAAGGAAAAGAACTCTCTCAAGCTCAAGGTCTCAAACTCCAAGTTCAAGTCTCCTAAGTATTTTCAATTCAAGTGGGTTAGCTTCAATCAAGGTATGTGGGTATTCAATAATGGGTTTCATTCACCCTTGTGCCCAAAACCCCAAATCCTATTTTGATTTCTATGAATCTTTAAATTAGGGTTTTTAACCAATTCTTCTGGGTTTTGCTATATACTATCTTCCCATGATTTGATTATGAAATTTCTACTAAATTGCATGATTTTACATGGGTTTTTACATGGGAATTCTTATATCATGAATTGAAGTTTAACCATGACAATTTCTACATGCATGAGATGGATTTAACCAAATTGGGTTTGATAGCATATTTTTCATGAATTT
Organism: Jaltomata sinuosa; assembly: GCA_003996215.1. Classification (NCBI taxonomy): domain Eukaryota; kingdom Viridiplantae; phylum Streptophyta; class Magnoliopsida; order Solanales; family Solanaceae; genus Jaltomata; species Jaltomata sinuosa. The sequence goes on along the minus strand of QJPP01000214.1, from coordinate 76,736 downwards.
TCAAGTATGTGCATGCATAGTTCCTATGTTCTATGAAAATATACGTATTATGAAATTTAACTAGAGCCATGCAAATTTTCCATGTCATGAAGTATTATGCAAGACAAGACACCTGACGTTCCATCCATGCTCATGAATCTATTTCTAAAACTATAATTCATGAGTAGTATGACGATCCGGGGTATGAACATGTTATGAACAAGTTTGGCATCAGATATGTCACATGTATATGAGCTCATGTTATATGTTTTGGGAGTAGTATTTAGCACCGAGAGATGAGGGTTCAGATAACCTAAGTCCAAGACTACGTTGCCACCGTAGGTTGCCCTCTGTGGCTTATTATTAATGGATCCTGGTACGACATGGCTCTAACTTTGGCCGGTTAGGACAGCCATTTTCAGTGGGGGTAAATGACACTGGACTCCATGTAGCTCAGTATGGTTTATGTCGGTTAAGAGAAACTACCACATGATCATTTTTAAACTATGCAGTTATATGATTCTATACTTTGAACTTAAGTTTTCTTTCATGTCTTATGTCTCTCATCTTAATACTTATTCATGTCCTTTCTTTATGTAACAAGTCATTTTAAGTAGGTTTTAATGGTTTTTATCATGTTTATGCATCACTCTCATACTCGGTACATCCTATAGTACTGACGCATATCTTGTGTTGCATCCTTTGATGATGCAGATTCAGGTGTTCCTTCTCAAACCCATGTCTAGAGCTTCCAAGCCACTTTCTATTAGCTATTGGTGAGTCATCTTAGATCGAGGACTAGTTATGTTCTTAGTCAGTGTTAGCTATTGTATTTTCTGCACTTTGAGTTAGCTAGGGTCTTGTCCTAGCAACTCTTTATGTCATGAGTAGAGTCTTTTCAGACATAGATAGCTTTTGAGTCTCTTTCTAGATTTTGTATTCCTATTTGACTCGATTATCCATTTATGTGATTTCAGATTTATCTATTATGTTTCTGCTTATTTTTTGTTATGCTTGATAAATGCTATGACCAAAGGTTAGCTTGGGTCACTTGTGGTCCCAAGTCCCGTGTTACGTCTAGAGGTTAACCTCGAGGCATGACAAACTTGGTATCAGAGCCTCAGGTTCAAGAGTCCTAGGATGTCTGAAAGCCGCATCGAGTAGATTCTCCTTCATGTGTGTGAAGCGTGCCACACATATGAGAGGGAAGTGACGAGATATCTTAGAAAACTTCACTTCTTTCATGATCTTATCGTGCGATAGAGCTTAACTCCAATGTTCGTCTAATCCTTACCTTATGCATTCAGATCATGCCTCGACGTGCTATGCCTCACTAAGCCACTCGGAATGCCACTCCTCCAGTTCCGACCCCCGAGGTCACGAATGAGGAGTTTAGGAATTCCATCTATTTGCTAACCCAAACCTTGGCCGCTAAGGCCAATTATCATTCTCATGCCCCTGTCCACCCTCAAGGTAGGGTAGCGGCCCGAGTTTAGGATTTTGTCAGTATGAACCTGCCGGAGTTTTGGGGTTCGAAAGTGAATGAGGATCTGCAAAATTTTATTGATGAAGTGAAGAAAATATTTGATGTGATGCAAGTGGTTGGGGTTGATTGTGTTGAGTTGGCATCATATCAACTCAAGGATATGGCTCATATCTTGTTCATGCAATGAAAGGAAGTTAGAGCTAGGGACGAGGTCCCTATGACTTTGGAGTGTTTTGAGAGAGCCTTCCTTGACCGGTTCTTTCCCCTAGAGTTAAGGCAAGCAAAGATTTAGGAGTTTGTGAACTTGAGATAGGGGTCGAGGTCAATCCAAGAGTATAGTTTGAAGTTCACTCAGTTATCGAGGTATGCCCCTTCTATGGTAGCGGACTCGCATGACCAAATGAGTAAGTTTATCTATGGGGTTTCAGACATGGTGAAGAAGGAGTGCAGGTCTGCTATGTTGTTGAGTGATATAAACATTTCAAAACTCATGACTCATGCTCACCTAATCGAGGGGGACAAGATTAGGGATATGGCTAGGGAGAACAAGAGAGTTAGATCCGAAAGTTCAGATTTTGGCCATCAGAGGTCCGATGGCGAGCACCGCTCCTTGTTTTAGAAGAAGTCATCAGGCCCTGTTCATTCTTCTGCTAGTGCTCGTACCCAGGCCTCGAGGCCTCTTCATGATCAGAGTGATAGAGGATCTGGTTCTTATTCGCAGTCTCAGGGGAGTGTTACTAGAGGACCATCCCATCCCATTTGCAATAAGTGTGGGAAGAATCACCCGAGAGAGTGTCATACGGGCACGGGAGCATGATTTGGGTGTGGACAGGCTGAACACATGGTTAGAGATTTCCCTTCAGCTAAGAAGGGGCAGGGTGGTAGTAGGGCTCAGTCTGCTCCAGCAGCCCTTGGAGGTCGACTAGCCCAGCATGGCACAGTTTCTAGTTCTAGTGGTTAGCGCCAGAACCGTCTTTATGCTATGTCCTCTCGTCAGGACCAGGAGGGTTCCCCAGATATTGTCACTAGTATGTTGAAAAATCTTCTCTTTTGATGTGTATGCTTTGCTGGACCCCGGTGCCTCTTGTCCTTTGTGACTCCTTATGTAGCATGCAAATTTGAAATTTTTCCTAAATTGCTTTTAGAACCCTTTTGTGTTTCTACCCCTGTTGGTGAGTCAGTCTTAAACAAAAGAATATACCGAAATTGCCATATCTCGTTCCTTCATAGAGTCACTTCAGCGGATTTAGTAGAGTTGGAGATGACAAATTTTGATGTTATTCTTTGTATGGATTGCCTACATACTTGTTATTCTTTTGTTTATTGTCGTACTCGGTTTGTTAGTTTCAACTTTTAAGTTTCCAAATGAACCCATCTTAGATTGGCAAGGTAGTCCCCAAACCTCGAAAGATCATTTCATATCATATCTTAAGGCTATGAAGATTATTTCAAAGGGGTATGTTTATCACATAGTGCGGGTTATGGACACGGAGTCCGAAACCCTATCCCTTCAGTCTGTTCCTATTGTGAATTCGTTTCCAAAAGTGTTTCCCAAGGATTTTCCTGGAGTGCATCCTGAGTGGGAGATTCACTTTGGGATAGATCTTCTCCCATGTACGAATCCTATCTATATTACTCCCTATAGAATGGCTCCCATGGAACTTACGGAGTTAAAGGTCAGTTGAAGGATATTCTTGATAAGGGTTTCATCAGGCCTAGCATTTCTCCATGGGGTGTGCCTCAATTTTATTTGTTCGAAAGAAAGATAGTTTTCTTAGAATGTTTATGGACTACCATCAGTTGAACAAGATCACAATCAAGAATAAATATCCCATTCCTAGGATTAATGACTTTTTCGATCAGCTTCAAGGTGCTAGTTACTTCTCCAAGATCGACCGTAGATCCGGTTATCATCAGTTTCGTGTTAGATAGTGTGATATTCTGAAGATAGCCTTCAGAACTCGGTATGGTCATTATGAATTTATCGTGATGTCCTTTGGTCTAACGAATGCTCCTGCAGTCTTTATGGACTTGATGAACCGTGTGTTCAAACAGTACCTGGATATGTTTGTGATAGTTTTTATTGATGATATCCTCATCTACTCTCAGAGTGAGGAGGAGCATGAAGACCATTTGAGAGTTGTATTGCAAACTCTCAAGGATCGACAGTTATTTGCTAAGTTTAGCAAGTGTGAGTTCTTGATACAGTCCATTACATTTCTGGGTCATATTGTGACTAGGGATGGTATTAAAGTTGATTCTCAAAAGATTGAGGCGGTAAAGAACTGGCCTAGACCCACTTCCCCGTCTGATATTAGAAGCTTTTTGGGTTTGGCTGGTTACTAAAGGACGTTTGTGGAAGGATTTTATTCCATTGCTACCCCTTTGACCCGATTGACTCAGAAGAAGGTAAAAATTTAGTGGTCCGACTTGTGTGAGAAGAACTTTTAGGATTTGAAGACTAGATTGACCACAGCTCCAGTGTTAGCCCTACTCGAGGGCCTAGATGATTTTGTTGTGTATTGTGATGCTTCTAGGATTGGTTTGGGTTGTGTTTTGATGCAGCATGGTAAGGTGATTGCTTATGCCTCTAGACAACTTAATCCTCATGAGAAGAACTACCCTACTCATGATCTTGATTTAGCAGTCATGGTCTTTGCTTTGAAGATTTGGAGACACTATTTGTATGGGGTGCATGTGGCATTATTCACCGATCATAAGAGTCTTCAGTATGTGTTCACTCAGAAGGAATTGAATTTGCGACAAAGGAGATGGCTTGAGCTTCTTAAGGATTATGACATGAGTGTGCTTTACCATCCGGGTAAGGCCAATATTGTGGCAGATGCACTTAGTAGATTGTTGATGGGTAGTGTGACTTCAGTCAAAAAAGGAAATAATAAACTTGTTAAGGAGTTTCATAGGCTAGCTTGGTTGGGATTTTGCCTTATGGACTCGACAGAAGGTGGTGTAATTGTTCAGAATGGTTATGAATCATCCTTGGTAGCAGAAGTGAAGGCAAAGAAAGACAGTGATCCCATATTACTTCAGCTTAAGGGTGCAGTCCATTAACAAAGGGTTGAGGTGTTCTCCCAAAGGGGAGATGGTGTACTTGGTTATCAGGGTCGACTATGTATGCAAGATGTAGATGGGTTGCGCCAACGGATATTAACGGAGGCTCATAGTTCCAGATATTCCATTCACCCCAGTGCCACAAAGATGTACTGTGACCTACGGGAAGTCTATTAGTGGAATGGTATGAAGAGGGACATAGCCAGTTTTGTGGCTAACTGTCCCAACTATCAGCAAGTGAAGGTAGAGCACCAGCGATCGGGTGGCATGATTCAGGATATTGACCTTCCAACTTGGAAATGGGAAGCAATCAATATGGACTTCATTACAGGTTTGCCTCGTACTCGAAGGCAACATGATTCGATTTGGGTGATTGTCGACCGGATGACTAAATCATCCCATTTCTTGGTTGTTAAGACTACAGATTCAGCAGACGATTATGCCAGACTCTACATCCAGGAGATAGTTCATTTGCATGGTGTTCCTTTGTCCATCATTTCAGATAGGGGTACTCAGTTTACTTCTCAGTTTTGGAGATCATTTCAGAGAGGTCTTGGTACTCAGGTGAAGCTTAGAACAACTTTTCACCCTCAGACAGACGGCTTGGCAGAGCGTACTATTCAGACTTTGAAGGATATGTTTAGAGCTTGTGTGATTGATTACAAAGGTAATTGAGATGATCACTTACCTTTTATTGAGTTTTCCTACAATAACAGCTTTCACTCTAGCATCCAGATGGCCCCGTATGAGGCACTTTATGGTCAGACGTGTAGATCTCTTATTGGTTGGTTTAAGGTAGGTGAGGCAGCTGTGATTGGCCTAGATTCAGTGCATGAGACCATGGAGAAGGTTCAGCTTATTAGGGAGAGGTTAAAGACCGCTCAGAGTCGACAAAGATCATACATGGATGAGAGGAGAAGGGAATTGGAATTTGAAGTTGATGATTGGGTTTTTCTAAAGGTGTCACCCATGAAGGGTGTGATGAGATTTGGCAAGAAAGGGAAACTTAGTCCCCATTTTGTAGGTCCTTATCAGATTCTGAGGAAGGTTGGTAAGGTTACTTATGAGTTGGATTTTCCAAAAGAATTAGAAGCGGTTTATCCAGTTTTCCATGTTTCCTTGTTAAAGAAGTGTGTTGGTGATTCGAACTTGATTGTTCCTTTGGAGGATGTATGTGTGAAGGATAGTCTCACCTATGAGGAGGTCCCCGTAGAAATCCTTGATCGTCAGATTCGGAGGTTGAGAAACAAAGAAGTAGCTTCGGTAAAAGTTCTTTGGAGAAATCAGCTTGTTGAAGGAGCTACTTGAGAAGCGAAATCAGCCATGAAAGACAAGTACCCTCATCTCTTTCCTTCCGATTCTATTCCAGCTTGAGGTAATAGTTTCATCCTTAGTATGTTCCTCCGATCCTATTCCATCGGCTACTCTCATGATCCTAGCATGCATTCATGTTTTCGAAGTTGATTTAACCATGTTTTAAGTTGAAAAGTTCAATTTTCATGTTTATTCCTTGATTTCCATGTTTTGTTGCTGGTTGGGCTATTTACTCTTCAGTTTCCCTTGCTTAGTCTTCATTCGAGGATGAATGATCCCGTGGGGAGATATTGTAACACCCCAGAATTTGATTCAGCTTTTTAAGTTAGAAATTCTAAAAATTTTGAAACTAGCAGGAATCACGAGTCAAGTCTATGATTCGTGGAAGGAATCACGACTCATGTAAATGACTCATGAAACCATCTCTGCAGCACACACCTTTGGTCTGAGAACCATGAGTGGAGTCTACGGGTCGTGATTAGTTTCACAGGTCGTGGAACTCAGTCGTGGAACTCAAACTGAGGGCAGTCTATTTTCTAGGAACCACGAGTTGGTCCTACGGCTCATGGAAGTTTCCACAAGTCATCCTGTTAAACCGTAGGACCTGATCCGCAGCCTGAAACTTTCGCTTTGGAACCACGACTCAAGTCCACGAGCCGTGGTTAGTTCTTCGGTCCGTGGAAAGGACCCGTGGAACCTAAAGTCGAGTTTTAAAATAGCTTTTTCTTAATTAAGTCCCAAGGGTATATTAGTTATTACCCACCTTTTTATCTCCTAAGTGAGGTCGTTTTGACCATTTTTAGCATGAATTCTAAACCTATTAGCCTATATCCCTTCTCATTACCTCATTCATCTCCCAAAAAGGAAAAGAACTCTCTCAAGCTCAAGGTCTCAAGCTCCAAGTTCAAGTCTCCTAATACTTTTCAAGTCAAGTGGGTTAGCTTCAATCAAGGTATGTGGGTATTCAACAATGGTTTTCATTCACCTTTGTGCCCAAAACCCCAAATCCTATTTTGATTTCTATGAATCTTTAAATTAGGGTTTTTACCCAATTCTTATGGGTTTTGCTATATACTATCTTCCCATGATTTGATTATGAGATTTCTACTAAATTGCATGATTTTACATAAGGTTTTACATGGAAATTCTTATATCATGAATTGAAGTCTAACCATGACAATTTCAACATGCATGAGATAGATTTAAGCAGATTGGGTTTGATAGCATGTTTTTCATGAATTTTCAAATATGTGCATGCCTAGTTCCTATGTTCTATGAAAATATACGTATTATGAAATTGAACTAGAGCTATTCAAATTTTCCATGTAATGAAGTATTATGCAAGACAAGACACCCTATGTTCCATAAATGCTCATGAATCAATTTCTAAAACTATAATTCATGAGTAGTATGACGATCCGGGGTATGAACAAGTTTGGCATCAGATATGTCACATGTATATGAGCCTATGTTATATGTTTTGGGAGTAGTATTTAGCACCGAGAGATGAGGGTTCAGATAACCCAAGTCCAAAACTACGTTGCCACCGTAGGTTGCCCTCTGTGGCTTATTATGACAGGATCCTGGTATGACATGGTTCTAACTTTGGCCGGTTAGGACAGCCCTTTTTAGTGGGGTAAATGACACTGGACTTCATGTAGCTCAGCATGGTTTATGTCTGTTAAGAGAAACTCCCACATGATCATTTTCAAACTATAAAGTTATATGATTCTATACTTTGAACTTAAGTTTTCTTTCATGTCTTATATCTCTTATCTTAATACTTATTCATGACCTTTCTTTATGTAACAAGTCATATTAAGTAGGTTATAACAGTTTTTATCATGTTCATGCATCTCTCTCATACTCGGTACATCTTATAGTACTGATGCATATCTTGCGCTGCATCCTTTGATGATGCAGATTCAGGTGTTCCTTCTCAAACCTGTGGCTAAAGCTTCTAGGCCACTTTCTATCAGTTGTTGATGAGTCCTCTTAGATCAAGGATTAGTTATGTTCTTAGTTAGTGTTAGCTATTATATTTTCCGCACTTCGAGTTAGCTAGGGTCTTGTCATATCAACTCTTTATGTCATGAGTAGAGGCTTTTCAGACATAGACAGCTTTTGAGTCTCTTTCTGGATTTTGTATTCCAATTTGACTTGATTATCCATTTATGTGATTTCGGATTAATCTATTATGCTTCCTCTTATTTTTGTTATGCTTGAGAATGCTATAACCAAGGGTTATCTTGGGGTACTTGTGGTCCTAAGTCCCATGTTACGTCTAGGGGGTAACCTCGGGGCATGAAAAACTTGGTATCAGAGCCTCAGGTTCAAGAGTCCTAGGATGTCTGAAATTCACATCGAGTAGAGTCTCATTCATGTGTGTGAAGCGCACCACACAAATGAGAGGGAAGCTATGAGATGTCTTAGAAAACTTCACTTCTTTCATGATCATATCGTGCGATAGAGCTTAACTCTAATGTGTCTCTATTCCTTACCTTATGCATTTCAGATCATGCCTCGATGTGCTATGCCTCACCGAGCTGCTCGGAATGCCGCTCCTCCAGTTCTTGCCCCCGAGGTCACGAATGAGGAGTTTAGGAACGCCATACATTTGCTAGCCCAGACCTTGGCCGCTCGGGCCAATTAGTAGGATTTTGCCCCTGTCCACCCTCAAGGTGGGGTAGCAGCCCGAGTTTGGGATTTTGTCCGTATCAACCCGCTGGAGTTTTTGGGTTCGAAAGTGAATGAGGATCTGCTAAATTTTATTGATGAAGTGAAGAAAATCTTTGATGTGATGCAAGTGGTTAGGTTGATTGTGTTGAGTTGGCATCCTATCAACTCAAGGATGTGGCTCATATCTGGTTCACGCAATGGAAGGAAGTTAGAGCTAGGGACGAGGTCCCTATGACTTGGGAGTGTTTCGAGAGAGCCTTCCTTGACCGGTTCTTTCCCCGAGAGTTGAGGCAAGTGAAGACTGAGGAGTTTGTGAACTTGAGACAGGGGTCGATGTAAGTCCAAGAGTATAGTTTGAAGTTCACTTAGTTATCGAGTTATGCCCCTTCTATGGTAGCGGACCCGCATGACCAAATGAGTAAGTTTATCTATGGCGTTTCAGACATGGTGAAGAAGGAGTGTAGGTCTGATATGCTATTGAGTGATATGAACATTTCCAGACTCATGACTCATGCTGACCAAATCGAGGGGTACAAGCTTAGGGAGATGTCAAGGTAGAACAAGAGAGTTAGATTCGAAAGTTCTGGTTTTGTCCATCAGAGGTCCGGTGGCGGGCACCACTTCTCATTTTAGAAGAAGTCCTCAGGACCCGTTAATTCTTCTGCTAGTGCTCCTACCCAGGCCAGGAGGCCTCGTCATGATCAGAGTGGTAGAGGATTTGGTTCTTATTCGCAGTCTCAGGGGAGTGTTACTAGAGGACCATCCCATCCCATTTGCAACAAGTGTGGGAAGAATCACCTGGGAGAGTATCATGCAGGCACGGGGGCATGCTTTGGGTATGGACAGGATGGACACATGGTTAGAGATTTCCCTTCAGCTAAGAAGGGGCAGGGTGGTAGTAGGTCTCAGTCTGCAACAGCAGCCCCAGGAGGTTGACCAGCCCAGTAAGGCACAGCTTCTTGTTCTGGTGGTCAGCGCCAGAACCATATTTATTCTATGTCCTCTCGTCAGGACCAAGAGGGTTCCGTAGATGTTGTCACTGGTATGTTGAAAGTCTTCTCTTTCGATGTGTATGCTTTGTTGGAACCTGGTGCCTCTTTGTCTTTTGTGACTCCTTATGTAGCATGCAAATTTGAAATTTTTTGTGAATTGCTTTTAGAACCTTTTGTGTTTCTACCTCTGTTGGTGAGTCAGTCTTAGACAAAAGAATCTATCGAAATTTCCCTATCTCAGTCCTTAATAGAGTCAGTTCAGCGGATTTAGTAGAGTTGGAGATAATGGATTTTGATGTTATTCTTGGTATGGATTGGCTACATGCTTGTTATGCTTCTATTGATTGTCATACTCGGGTTGTCAGTTTCAAGTTTTCAAATGAACCCGTCTTAGATTGGCAAGGAAGTCCCCCATTCTCGAAAGGTCATTTCATATCTTATCTTAAGGCTAGGAAGATGATTTCAAAGGGGTATGTTTATCACATAGTGTGGGTTATGTACACGGAGTCCGAAGCCCCATCCCTTCAGTCGTTCCTGTTGTGAATGAGTTTCCAGAAGTATTTCTCAAGGATTTTTCTATAGTCCCTCCCGAGTAGGAGATCGAATTTGGGATAGATCTTCTCCCAGATAGGAATCCTATCTCTATTCCTCCTTATAGAATGTCTCCCGTGGAACTTAAGGAGTTAAAGGATCAGTTGAAGGATCTTATTGATAAGGGTTTCATCAGGACTAGCATTTCTGCATGGGGTGCCCCGATTTTATTAGTTAGAAATAAAGATGGTTCTCTTAGAATGTGTATTGACTACCGTCAGCTGAACAAGGTCACAATCAAGAATAAATATCCCATTCCTAGGATAGATGACTTGTTCGATCAGCTTCAGGGTGCTAGTTTAATCTCCAAGATAGACCTTAGATCCAGTTATCATCAGCTTCGAGTTAGAGAGTGTGATATTTCGAAGAAAGCCTTCAAAACTCGGTATGGTCATTATGAATTTGTTATGATATCTTTTGTCTAACGAATGCTCCTGCAGCCTTTATGGATTTGATGAACCGTGTGTTCAAACAGTACCTGGATATGTTTGTGATTGTTTTCATTGATGATATCCTCATCTACTCTCGAAGTGAGGAGGAGCATGCAGACCATTTGAGAGTTGTATTACAAACTCTCAAGGACTGGCAGTTATTTGCTAAGTTTAGCAAGTGTGAGTTTTGGATGCAGTCCATAGCGTTTTTGGGTCATATTGTGACTAGGGATGGTATTCGAGTTGATTCTCAAAATAATGAGGCGGTAAAGAACTATCCTAGACCCACTTTCCCGTCTGATATTAGAAGCTTTTTGGGTTTGGTTGGTTACTACAGGATGTTTGTGGAAGGATTTTATTCCATTGCTACCCCTTTGACCCGATTGACTCAGAAGAAGGTAAAAATTTAGTGGTCCGACTTGTGTGAGAAGAACTTTTAGGATTTGAAGACTAGATTGACCACAGCTCCAGTGTTAGCCCTACTCGAGGGCCTAGATGATTTTGTTGTGTATTGTGATGCTTCTAGGATTGGTTTGGGTTGTGTTTTGATGCAGCATGGTAAGGTGATTGCTTATGCCTCTAGACAACTTAATCCTCATGAGAAGAACTACCCTACTCATGATCTTGAGTTAGCAGTCATGGTCTTTGCTTTGAAGATTTGGAGACACTATTTGTATGGGGTGCATGTGGCATTATTCACCGATCATAAGAGTCTTCAGTATGTGTTCACTCAGAAGGAATTGAATTTGCGACAAAGGAGATGGCTTGAGCTTCTTAAGGATTATGACATGAGTGTGCTTTACCATCCGGGTAAGGCCAATATTGTGGCAGATGCACTTAGTAGATTGTCGATGGGTAGTGTGTCTTTAGTCGAAGATGGAAAGAAGGAACTGGTTAAGAAAGTTCATAGGCTAGCTCGGTTGGGAGTTTGCCTTTTGGACTCGACAGAAGGTGGTGTTATTATTCAGAATGGTTCTGAATCATCCTTGGTAGCAGAAGTGAAGGCAAAGAAAGACAGTGATCCCATTTTACTTCAGCTTAAGGGTACAGTCCATCAACAATGGGTTGAGGTATTCTCCCAACTGTCAGCAAGTGAAGGTAGAGCACCAGCGATCGGGTGGCATGATTCAGGATATTGACCTTCCAACTTGGAAATAGGAAGCGATCAATATGGACTTCATTACAGATTTTCCTCGTACTCGAAGGCAACATGATTCGATTTGGGTGATTGTCCACCGGATGACTAAATTATCCCATTTCTTGGCTGTTAAGACTACGGATTCAGCAGACAATTATGCCTGACTCTACATCCAGGAGATAGTTTGTTTGCATGGTGTTCCTTTGTCCATCATTTCAGATAAGGATACTCAGTTTACTTCTCAGTTTTGAAGATCGTTTCAGAGAGGTCTTGGTACTCACCTGAAGTTTAGCACAGCTTTTCACCCTCAGACAGACAGCCAGGCAGAGCATACTATTCAGACTTTGAAGGATATGTTGAGAGCTTATGAGATCGATTTCAAAGGTAATTGCGATGATCACTTACCTCTTATCGAGTTTTCCTACAACAACAGCTTTCACTTTAGCATCTAGATAGCTCCGTAAGAGGCACTTTATGGTCGATGGTGTAGATCTCCTATTGGTTGGTTTAAGGTAGGTGAGGCAGCAGTGATTGGCCCAGATTCGGTGCATGAGACCATGCAGAAGGTTCAGCTTATTAGGGAGAGGTTGAAAACTAATAAGTCTGTAATCTACCAACTTATTGAGCCTATATCCATGAATTATTTCTATGTTTTGAATCGATTTAGAGGTTCTTATGGCCTTTATTGATGTCTATGCAGGTACTTTGAATAGAAGAGGAGAAACAAGGATATGGACCCAAAAAGAGCCAAAAAGGAGCTAAGTGTGAAGAGTTCAGAAAAGCTGGAGAATCTGCCGAGAGGTGCGGTGGTTGTGCGACACGCACAAGCCGAGGTGCAGTTCGCACCTCCTCCGCATGAAGCTGCAAAGATGACTGAAGATTCTGCTAAGGAGTGCGGTCGCCATGCGATGCGCATATCCCATGGTGCATTTCGCACCACCTTCTCATAAAGCCTACTTAAGCGGCTGAAGTCACTAGTCAACCTGAAGTAGGTGTGCGATGCGCACACTGGAATGTGCAAACTGCACGCCGCATCACACACCTCCCAGAGGGTAATTTTGTCCTAAATTTATGTGACGATTTGGGAACATATAAATGGCAATTTTAGGCTTATTTTATATATACAATTTTTAGAGAGAATTTCAGTAGAGAACTTGGAGATATTTTTGGGGTTGTAAACACTTTTCTCCATCTCCATTGAGAGAGGGTTTTCAATCCAATCTTTTGGTTAACAAATTGTGTACCTAATTTGAGTCTAGAACTTGAGAATCAACTACAATGGATGGGAATTTTATTTACCCAGCTGGTATATCTTCTCCCCCTTTTATGAGTGGCTAATTTCTCTTGTCTAGGGGTGTATTGATGATGGGTGCCTAGCAAATGGGTGTGGGTGTTGCTAATTCACTTTTATAATTGCTTATTTAATATGGGTCTAGTAATTTCACCATGTTTTAATCTAATAATTTGTGGTTGCAAACATGAATTTACCTTACTTGGCTATATAATTGCTCGAGAGAGAATTATGTAGGTGTGGATGTGAAATTGCTAGTAGGTACTTGGGAATCCACTTAGATTGGAGGCTAGACATGGCTCCAATCGCGAAATCTCCCATTTAAGGGTCCGATCTAGAGATAGGATGACCTCCCCAAGAAAATGTTGGTTGGTTATTTAGCACACCGAATGATGTTCTAACCGAAATCATCGGATATGTGGATGTTGATCGAGAGATAGCATTCCACACTTATGACCAACGCTACCTGTGTCAATAGGTAAGAATTTAAGTGAATTAGTGACTACCATATCCTATAGAGAACGCCCCATCGGAAATGCACCCCTAGTCATCTAGTCCTTATTGGTACACCCATCTCGATTTTATACTTTTATTGAATTGAGTTACAAGTGAAAACTTTCTCAATTCCCCTATTTTATTGTTTGGTTTTGTTGAACAATTACTCTCTCTTTGAAATCACTTTGCACAATCTCTAATGAGCTAAATCAGGTACCTTGGGTACGACCCCGACATCCGTTGGGTTTATAAATTTTATTTTGACTGCGCGATCGTCGTGACCTCCTACTTGGAGAGCATAATTTGAGCGTTTATCAAAAATGGCGACATTGCCGGGGACTTGAGTATTAGCTAGTTTTTGATTGTTGTTGTGAAGTTAACTTGAGAGTGCTTGTTTTCTTTTACTTTATGTTGTTTGTGTGTTGATTGAGCAGGCCGGCTATGAAAGAAGCCAAGGACAATGAGAGCATTGGCGGCTTCGACAATGTCAATGTTGTTGAGCCTATGATGCACAGAGGTGTAGGTGCAATCCGCCTACCTCCCACAGTGGGAAATCTTGTCTTTCATGTGACAAGCACCATGCTCTATTTGATTCAAATGAAGGGGCTATTTAGTGGAGATTCCCATGAGGACGCAAATCAGTATATACGGTACTTTGTGGATATTTGCCAACCATACATCATCCACAATATCTCCCAAGAGTCTATTCGATTACGCCTATTCCCTTTCTCTTTGACGGGGGAAGCCACGGTGTGGTTGGAAGAATTGCCAAATGGATCCACCACATCTTGGGTCAAGTTGGTTAAAGCGTTCACTTCAAGGTTTTTTCCTCCGTCTCGCATGATGAAACTCTGAGACGAGATTACTAACTTCAAGCAACTCCCTGATGAGCCCTTACATGAGGTTTGGCTACGATTCAAGAAGAAGCTTCTTTTGTGCCCAAACCATGAATTGTCAAACAATGTGTTGTTACAAAGCTTCTACCGGTCATTGAACTCCGTGAACAAATCAGTGTCCGATAATCTTGGAGGTGGCACCTTTATGGACCTTGAGTTTCACATTGCCTCAGAGCTATTAGAATGAATGACCAATACCAATCAAGCTTGGCATACGAGAGAGGCAGAGGTGTCGACTTCGGGAACGCCCTCAACAATCTTGACAAATGAAACAAGGAGAAAAAATGAGGAGCGAGACGAAGCTTTGGCTAAAATGATGACACAAATTGACTTGATGGCCAAGCATATGATGGGAGCTGGTGTAAAGAAAGTTAATGCATTGAGTACACCGGAGATTGAGGTGAATAATGTTGAGCTTATGACTGAGATCGATGGTAAGCTATGCTACGTGTCAGCGGGTTCTCGCCATGGGTATTATCGCTCGAGGGAGAAGAATCAAGGTTGGATTAGAGACAAAGAGAGGGATGGAAATTGGCGTGAGAGAGATAAGGATGGTGATCGCTTCAATCACCGGAGCTCGAATCCTTACATCCCCCCAAACAAATTTGATTCTCTCTACCAACCGGGAACAAGCAATCCCGGCCAATCCAATATGGAGGACATGTTGTCCTTGGTTCTTAAGAAGGTGGATAACACAAACTCGTGAGTAAGTGAGCTAAAGAGAGAGGTCTATACACTTCACCAAACGGTGAGCTCCCATAGTGCCTCTATCAAACATCTTGAGGCCCAAATAACCCACCTATCAAGCCAAATGAACCCACAGATGAAGGGAACAATGCCTAGTGACACCATCAACAACCCCAAAAATGAATGAGGATTGAGGTAGTATCATATGCCGTGATGCTAAATCAAGCGCTGCTTGGGAGGCAACCCAAGTTTCTTTCTTTGTTTTGGTTATTGTGTGTTATTTTTGATGTTCTATAGGGAATGCATGGAATGGAGAACTCACGAAGGGAAAGCAAGGCAAAAAGGTGTCATGCAGAGGACTGTGCGGACCGCATGAGTAATTGTGCGTGTTGCACAGCCAACCGCACACCAAAATAGAAGGCCTGGAGGAAAAGTGAAAAATGAAGGTGACATGCGCTGGGCTGTGCGGGCCGCACAAGCCCAAGTGCGTGTCGCACCTTCATCGCACAAGGAAACAGATGTCTGGGCAAACCCAGGGGAGGAAAAAGGGAATGTACGATACGCCATGCGATCTGCTCCTTGCCTGGTGCGAATCGCATGTCGCGGCACACAGGAGGTAAATTTGAATTTTTAATTGACCTAACCTGTTGACCAACCTGACCAAAAATGACTCGGCCAACTCTTCTTCTTCATTTTCTTTTAAAACCGCCTCTCTCTCTCTTTTTTTTCCACCATCTTTCTCCACCACTCTCAAAATCCTCCACCAAAATTCTCTCCAAACCCCTCAAACTCCCACAAATCCTTCTCCTCTTCTAACCCAATCTTCTCCACCACTTCCCCATGTCACCACCGTCATTCTCTGGAAGGTCTTGTGGGTCACCATTGTTGGAATTCAAAAAGCTTTGATTTCCATTCTTCCCTTCATAATCTTCACTTGTGGTAAGTTTCCCGACGTTAAATAGTTATTTTTATGATTGTTGGAAACTCATATTGTGAAGCATGCTTAGACTAGCCATGTTGATAATGGGTGAGATCCAAAAATTTTGGGTCCCCCATTTTGAGTTGTAATAATGAATTCTCTTAATGTCAACTTGGTAGATTGTAAATCTTAACTATGAATGTTGATTGATAGTAATGTTTGGCCTTAATATCTGTGATAGGGTGAAGTCTGAGTAACCCACTTGTGACTAGTGCTTGATTTGGCCCGATAATAGATTGGGTAACATCGTTCTTAAGGGCAAGTCATCGGTAGTCACAAGGTTTTGATTGATAATTGATAATTGAGGTCGAATGTTGCTGATTGTATGCCCATGACCCTTATTGGAAATCTATTTGGGTTATATGATCTTGTGCGGGGAGGAGGTAAACTGTTGATATGCTATTGGTGCCCATTGTTGCAAGAAGGACTTGATGTTCCCGATGATAGATGAGGTAACGTCCATCTTAAGGGAAGTCGTTGAGTCCTTTCTTGTTGGTTATGTGTTAATGGAAATCCTGGGAAGTCTGAGTACCCGGAAGTTATGGTCATAAGTCCCTTTGTCCCCTTTGTTATTATGAATTGGTTGTGTGTGGTGCTAAGTGCTGAAGCACATCTTGCTCTATGGATCATATGCGTAACTCACAAGAACACAAGGAACAAAAAATTCCAATTATGCCTTTGTGCATTTCGCATATGATGCATACATCTTGACGTGCAGGTCGCACAAGGCGCTGCACCAAGTTGAAAAGAAAGTGCAGAAACTGACTTGAGGGGCGAAGCTTGATGCGACATGCACTTCTGATGGTGCAGATGCACCAGCTTCGCACATCAATAGAAAAATTTCCTAAAGGTTCTGTTGTCTAGTGCGATAGCACACGCGACACGCACTCTTCCTAATGTGTTTCGCATATGGTCTGCACAAGACAACAGACACCTACTTTGATTTCTAATTTGTTGTTTTTGGCTCACAATCTTTGGATGCAGACTATGTCTTCTAACAGGGGTAACACCATAAGGAGCTCACATAGGCCAACTGCTCCCTCCTCCTCCAAGCCAACTTCAAAAGGGAAGAAGAAAGTCTCATCGGCCCGTGATCAAGCCTCAGAGGAGGAAAGAGCTCGATTTGGAATGGAGAGCATGAAAGTAATCTATGACCGTGATAGGGGCAGGTCCTTCAATGAGGAGCAGAGCTTCAACCTGAATGCAGTGGGGGATAATCTGCCCAACATCCCCACTCTGTTTTCTAAGAGCCATTGGCAACCATTTCAGGAAGTACCCGGGAATTATTACAAGGAGTTGGTCCGGGAGTTTTTCGCTTCATACCAAGCCGCCCAAGATGCTAGGGGCCATAAAGGGGGTTGTGAGAAATTTTCCGAATTGGACTCCATTACAGTTAGGGGGGAAAGAAGTCCACATCACACCAGCTACCATTAATGCCATCTACTGGAGCAGTCCAATCGATTCAGCACCCACCCTAATGGAGAAGTTGCTCCTTAGGCGCAAACCTTTTAAGTGGTCTTCTCCCATCATTGCTCCTGATACACCCTCCTGGGCCACCGTGGGAGGTGAAATCCCCCGCCTGATGTTGTACATCAAAGCTTGCTTGTGGTATAATTTTGTGCGCACCTGTCTTATACCATCTCAGAACAACCAAAAGATCACACACGATGGAGCCATCCTGATAGCTGCAATCATGGCAGGATATCATGTCAATGTGGGAGAGGTCATTGCCTTGGTAATAAAAAGGAAGTCCCAAAGGAGTGGTGATGTTTTTCCTTTCCCGGTATTGATCAGCAAATTATGTGCACAAGTCGGTGTCCCCTTCTTCGATTGTGATACTCCTACCCCTACCATTGGTGTGTTGGATTTTGACAAAAATACTGACAAGGATGCTCCCCAATTCAAAAGGGCTAGGGTTGAAGCATCAGTGGAAGCCGAGGATGATGACTCGGATGTAGACATGCATACTTCTCCTTTTTAGCCTACTGCCTCACAAGGACACACCCATCCAGCTACTGCACCCAGGGAGCCACTCAGCCTCCAAGATATAGTTGATAAAGCATATAATCATGAGAGGTAGTTGAAGGAGCTGTCAGATGATCTCCCAGGGTTAATTGGGAGGGCAGTCAAAGTAGCCATGAAGGAAGTGGTGGAAAGTACTCTCAATCTACGGAAATGAGTGGATGCGTGCGAGAGGTTTCTCAAGTCCATTCGGTCAGACATGGCTAGGGTAAAAGGGAAAGCACCGATAATCCAAGAGGACTTGTCCACATTGCCTCCACCTAGGAGGATTCCTAGCCCGTTGGATGGCTTATTTGCTTTATATGCATCTGAGGAGCTGCCCGGTCATGCTGAGCATGAGCTAGATGATAATGAGAACCCTGAGTTTCATAGAGTGCTTCGTGACTCCACAATTTTGGCAAACTCTCAAAGAGGTGGTGCTAGCCCAAGTGGGAAGAGCATTGAAGAAGAAGCCGCTTCTGATGGTAGTGATGATGAGGACTAGATCCTACAGGGAGTTCCACCCTTTACCCATTGCACTATGAGCATTGAGGATAATACTTCTTTCATGAGAGGGGGTGGCTTTCTTTACTTGCTTTTTGGTGCCCGTGAGTGGGCTTGAGACAAATTATTGCCCTTGTCGGGCCTAGTTGATTAGTCTGCTTAGTTTATTTGGCCCTTGTCGGGCACATTTTGGATAATTGATTATGATGCTACTATTTTTTCTTTCTTTAGATTATGTTTTCGTTTTACTTGGAGCTTAATAGTGCCCTCGCCGGGCTTATTTCATTGATGATTGTGCCGGGTTGGTCTTACATGCCCTATTGTTCCACTATCCGTGCCTGGCAAATGCGCTAAATGTCTACGCCGAGGCTTGTTCTTGATTGATTCATGAGCGCAAAAAATTTTGGATCGCCTTGTCGATAGTAGTGTAGAAATAAACTCCAAGGGTTTTCTTAATACTACGGTTCTTTCCCAAGGAGCAAAAGTTTTGATTATTTTTCTTTTCTTTTCTTTTCTTTTGTTTTTGTGTGTTGAACCGGGTTGGCGTTTCCCTATGATGGATTGAGAGGGAATTTCTTAAGAAAAAATGCCAAGTTTAGTTTTAAGATTGAGTCCGTAAATGCTTGTCTCGAAATGGGCCCACCGAAAAAATTTCTTGGTAAAATAGTTTTTGAAAAGGAAAAGAGGAAGGGAAATGAATTTTCGAGAAAAAGCGTTCTCTTGTCATGACTTGCACACTCTCGCTTTGGCTTGATTGACTCACAAACGAGTGTGTAATGAACTCGAAATAGCTTGTCAAAAGTCATTTTTCCCAATTGATTGTGGGAATAATGGATGAAGTCTTGTGGCATGATGCCTTGTGCGGTGAGGCTTTACCTTGATTCTTGTGCATAACTGTCATCTAGAACTTTCCCCGAATGTGATTCAAGGTGAAATTCTAGGTGTAACCAAGCTTGGAAAATCACCTTAGGCCCTTTTTGATAGCCACTTCACTCAAATGACCTTCCAATGACATCAAATCCTAGTAAACCCCTTTGAGCTTGTGACCATTCTTTGACACCTTTGTAACACCTTGACTTTCTTGGAACCTCTATCTTGGCACCTATCCTTCCTAATTGCTTGAAAATGAAAGTAGGCTAAAAGCCTAAGTTTGGGGGTGAAAGAAAAGATAACATTTGCAAATGCCTAAGTTTGGAGAGTGCATGTGATCAAATGAGGAAAAGAAAAGAAATGCACTTCAAGTGCAAGGTAGCACCTCGATTCGAGAATTGAAAATTGCTCCAAAAGTTCAATCCAGTGAGCAAATTGAAAAGCAAAAATAGGTGCTACCAAGTGAATGTGATATAAGGTGCGAATGACCGTGAGGCAAAAAGGAGAAATCTTAGGTTGTGTGAGGGAGAAATAAGGTGAAGTTGAAATTGAAATATGTGAGCAGTGTTTGAAATGAAAAACAAAGAGCATTAGGGAGGTGTAGTCACTTGAAGCAAATGATGTCCTCACCTTAGCCCTAGCCAACATTATAACCCGCAAGTCATTGGTGATTCCGAGCTTGGCTACCCTACATTAGTGGTAATTTACATGATGGGCAAGCCTATGGTTCGATGCGCATGCACTTGAACTTCTTTGAGAGAGTGAGAGTCTTCTTGGTTCTCCCATAATCCCATACTTAGTGAATTGAATGATTGTGAGTGGGATTCTCTCTTATGGTGAGTGGCATCATGCACTCGAATTGAAGCATGAGTCTCTATTTCAATTGAGGGGAATGAATAAGACAAGTTGTGTGGAAAATCTCGAGGCAAACCTTGAAGGTCCATGCCAATGACTTGAGAAGCTTAAATGTCTTTCTTTAAATTCCCTTGAGTTTTGAATGAAATATGATGTCCTTTGAACAAAAGGTTTTGGAAATAAGCAATTGTCGTGGTGGTCCAAATTGAGATAAGCATAGCAGTTGAGTCTTTTGTTTGAGTCATTTGTTCATTTCTTTTGTGAGTTGTTGGGACAAGCCCTCAGCTAACTCTAGAAGTCTGAAAATTGAAATATAAGACTGAAATGGAATCATAACTATCGTCCTCGATCTATGAGGACTCACTACTGAAGCTACTGAGTAAGGGATGGAAGTCGAGCTAAGAGCGGCCTGAATGTTGAATGCCTAAACCTACATCATGATAGGATGTAGCACAAAAGTATGCGTCAGTACTTTGAATGTACTGAGCATGCGGGATATATGCAAAGTTGTAAACATGAATACTGAACATGGAAATACATCCTGAAAAATGAAATGAAGGATAAGCTGAATGCAGTGACCATATAACTAATCATGAGTACTATAACATGCTGACTGAACTGAATAATTGAAATACATACTTAGTACATGGTCAATGCAATATGAGTCTGACTGTGGGAGCTACTATTAACCGACATACTCCAAGTTGCGCTAACTGTAGGGCCAACTTGTAACCCTAGATGGAAGGGTGTTCATACCTTTCCAAGGGTACAAACTAATCTGACGTGGATCCACAAAACTGATGTCCACAAGGGACAAGGGTGTCAAGCCTAATCTGACAGGTGACCCCTTTAGAACCTACGGTGGCACCATAGTTCTGGGACTCAGGGACTGCTACAAAAGGTCTCAGCCTAAACTGGCGGGTGAGCCTTCATCCCTTCATCCACTCGGTGCTAAGTCTACTCCCAACTGAATAAGTGAGTAATGAAATGCAACTGAAATACTAGATAGCTCAAATACTGATAATTATCTGAGAGTGCAACATAAATATCCTGAAACTGATAGCATTCAAATTCTGAAGCATGACTAACTGGATCATCTGACTAGCAAGTATAATTTATGAATACTGAAATTAACACATGCTAGGGTTGCTGAACTCTGTACCCATGGCTATCCTAATTCTCCAAGAAACATGTAATTATTATCATACAAGCCATAGAGTCTGAATTGCAATAGTTTTCCTAATGTTTAGGAACCCTAGGTCTGAGTAAATCATAGAGAAATTGAAGAACTGAACTGAATTTATGAAATCCCACATACCTGGAGAAGAATCTATGGAGAAATCCATGGATTTTTAGGGCTGAGCTTGAAGGAACCTTCTGCTTGTTCTTGAGAGAAACTGTCACCTCTTTTCTCCTTTTCTTTCTAAGTATCTGAGGATTTTAGGAGAATAGGTAATTTAGGTAGTTTTTGACTAATTTACTAGGCTCAGACTAAGCAAAACGACGTAGCTTAGGCTTTAAAAGAAGTAGAAAAGGTCTAGAATACCCCTAGGAATTTTTAAAAAAAGCTGCTGAAAATCGCGACTCAGGTAGCACGACTTAGTTGACAGACCGTAGTCCTGGACGACGGACCGTCAACTGAATCGTGGTCTTGTCCATGAGTCTTGGGGGTTCTTTGATCTGAGGGTTCCACGAGTCCATAGGATGGACCGTGGTTCTGAACGACGGTTCGTCGTATGACTCGTGGTTCCTAGGACTTTAACTGAGGGTCCTCTGATGTTCTGATTCCACGAGTCCACAGGACGGACCGTGGTTCTGAACGATGGATCATCGTGTGACTCGTGGTTGCTGGGCCCAGAACTGATGGTCCTCTGATTGAAGGGAACCACGAGTGATAGGACGGACCGTGGTTCTAAACTACAGTTTGTGATCCCATCTGTGGTTCTGAGGAAGGAAATTGGTACTTCTATGATCTTTGGATCCACGAATCAGACGACAGTCTGTGGTCCTAGACTACGGCCCATGATCTGACTTCGTAGTTTCTGGAGCATGAATTGGGGGTTTACTGGGAATGGGAATTACGGTTGATATGACGAACCGTGGTTCAAAACTACGGTCCGTGATCTTAACCGTGGTTCTTGGAAACTTGATTTTTTCTGAAATTTTTCTGCTGAGTACAGTCAAGTAACTGGTTCAGATCCTGGGGTGTTACAATTATCATCCTAGCAGGCCTGTTCAGGCAGCACTATAGATTACAGAGTGTGGTTATTTGGATCAGCGTGGTCAGGGCAGTCAGGGCTCAGGTCAGACTTCACGGGGCTCTCATTATGAGATGTTCTATAACTCTTGCCTTAGAGACAAGGCTTAGCCCAAGGACTTTCAAACAACAAGTTACCCCCATGGGCAAGAGTTGACACTACCACATTGTGTCTTGATTTATGAGATGTTATAATTCTTGTGTGCCTTAGAGGCAAGAATTAGCTCAAAGACTTCCAATCAACAAGTTACTCCCCAAGGGCAAGAGTTAACACTACCATATTGTGTTTTAATTTATGAGATGTTCTATAACTCTTGCCTTAGAGACAAAACTTAGACCAAAGACTTTCAAACAACAAGTTACGCCTTATAGGCAAGAGTTGACACTACCACATTGTGTCTTGATTTATGAGATGTTCTATAACTCTTGCCTTAGAGACAAGACTTAGCCCAAAGACTTCCAATCAACAAAATACGTCCCATGGGCAAGAGTTGACACTACTATATTGTGTCTTGATTTATGAGATGTTCTATAACTCATGCCTTAGAGGCAAGATTTAATCCGAGAACTTTCAAAAAACAAGTTACACCTCATGGGCAAGAGTTTGACACTACCACATTGTGTCTTGATTTATGAGATGTTCTATAACTCTTGCCTTAGAGGCAATTTAGCCCAAGGACTTTCAAACAACAAGTTACGCCCCATGGGCAAGAGTTGACACTACCACATTGTGTCTTGATTTATGAGATGTCTTATAACTCTTTCCTTAGAGGCAAGCCTTAGCCCAAGGACACTTTTAAACATAAAGTTATGCCCCATCAGAAAAAGTAGACACTACTACATTGTGTCTTGATTTATGAGATGTTTTATAACACTTGCCTTAAAGGCAAGACTTAGCACAAGGACTTCCAAAAAATAAGTTACGCCTCATGGGCAAGAGTTAACACTATCACATTATGTCTTCATTTATGAGATATTCTATAACTCTTGCCTTAGAGGCAAGACTTAGCCCAAAGATCTCCCAAAAAAATAAGTTACGCCGTATGGGCAAGAGTTAACACTACTTCATTGTGTCTTAATTTATGAGATACTCTACAACTCTTGTCTTAAAGACAAGACTTAGCTCAAGGATTTTCAAACAAGTTATGTCCCACGAGCAAAACTTGACACTACCTCATTGTGTCTTGATTTATGAGATAACTCTTGCCTTAGAGACAAGACTTATTCCAAAGGACTTTCAAACAACAAAACACGCCCTTAAATTTATTTCAATGTCAAAGAAAGATCTTTTTGCGGATTATTCAACTTTCTGTTCATTATCAAAAAATAATAGAAGTTGAGAAAAAAGAGAAGAAAAAAAAGAGAAAAGAAAAAAATAAAAACTGAGATAAAAGAAGAAAAAAATTAAAAAAATAAAGGTTGAGAAAAAAGAAAAAAAAACATAAAAGTTGAGAAAAAAGAAAATGAGAAGAAAAAAAAAGAGAAAAAAATAAAAGAAAAATAAAGTTACTCCCCATGAGCAAGAGTTGACAATACCACATTGTGTCTTGATTGGTGAGATGCTCTATAACGCTTGACTTAAAGGCAAGACTTAGCCCAAAGACTTTCAAACAACAAGTTATGCCTCATGGGCAAGAGTTGACACTAACATATTGTGTCTTGATTTATAAGATGTTCTATAACTCTTGCCGTAGAGGTTAGACTTAGTCCGAAGACTTTCAAACAACAAGTTACACCCCATGGACAAGACTTGATACCATCACATTGTGTCTTGATTTATGTGATGTTCTATAACTCTTGCCTTAAAAGCAAGACTTAGCCCAAAGACTTTCAAACAACAAGTTACGCTCATGGACAAGAGTTGATATTATCACATTGTGTCTTGATTTATTAGATGTTCTATAACTCTTTCCTTAGAGGCAACATTTAGCCCAAGAACTTTCAAACAACAAGTTATGCCCATGAACAAGACTTGACACTACCACATTACATCTTGATTTATGATATGTTCTATAACTCTTGTCTTAGAAGCAACACATAGCCTAAGGACTTTCAAACAATAAGTTACCCTCATGGGCAAGAGTTGACACTACTACATTATGTCTTGATTTTGAGATGCTCTATAACTCTTGCCTTAGAGGCAAGACTTAGCTCAAGGACTTTCAAACAACAAGTTACGCCCCATGGGCAAGAGTTGACACTATCACATTGTGTCTTGATTTATGAGATACTCTATAACGCTTGCTTTAGAGGCAAGACTTAGCTTAAGGATCTCCCAGAAAAATAAGTTACACCACATATACAAGAGTTAACACTACTTCATTGTGTCTTAATTTATGAAACTCTATAACTATTACCTTAAAGTCAAGACTTGCTCAAAAAATTTCAAACAAGAAGTTGTGCCTCGCGATCAAAGCTTTACACTACTTCCTTGTGTCTTAATTTATAAGATGTTGCTCTTGCTACAGAGGCAAGACTTAATCTAAAGGACTTCCAAACAACAAAGCACACCCTTAAGTTTACTTCGATGTCAAAAAAAAAAGATCCTCTTTGTGGATTATCAGATTTTTTGTTCAATAGCAAAAAATATTAGAAGTTGAGAAAAAACAAAAAAAAGAACAAAAACAAAGAGAAAAGAAAAAAAATAAAGATTGAGAAAAAAGTGAAAAAAGAGAAGAAAAAAAATAAAGGTTGAGAAAAAAAGAGAGAAAAGAACAAAAATAAAGGTAAAGAAAAAAGAAAATGAGAAGCAAAAAAAAAGAGAAGAAAAATAAAGTTCGAGAAAAAGACCAAAAAATAGGGGAAAAAATAAAAGAAAAAAATAAAAAATAAAAGAGAGAAAAATGAAGAAAAAAAAACATTGAGAAACAAATGATAATGGAGAATTATGGTGTAGTAGGGCAAAAATGTATTTATTCTATACATAAAAAGGAAGGAATGCTAGTCTTTAAATATTTTTCTTATGGGGGACGAAAAATCAAAACCACTCACTCTGAGGGACACCCCATGTAATTTCCTGTCCGACAGCACCCTGCCAAATCTCAAGAAGGTTTCATTTTCAAGCGCCAAATGATGATGCATAAAGCTTAATGCTAGATGTTTTCTAACTAGTAAAATTTCTATTAATTGCATAACGTTTTCTATGGACCAAGATATGTAGAAAGCTCTAATCCACACTTCGGCCTACCACACACCTCATAAGCTGGAAGGGGCAGACAAATATGAGGGAAGACATCTCTTTTTCATTTCTTGTGTATCATAGTTTCTGCACAGGGGTAACAACTCAAACATACAGAAAAATCCACAAGCTTACAGTTTGTGGTATGCAATCTTATTGCATGATCTCTGCCGTAGCAGTTCCCTACAAACAAATTGCATTCAAAGGCTTAAACAATGTAGGAGAATGCACAGCTCATTGTTCATCCATATGCCATGGCCCTCTTCAAGACTCATCCCAGGTTATTAGGCAAGCAAAACCAGTGCAATGTTCTTAAATCATTTCTTCTGTAAGTGGCAATTCTCATATAGGAACACCTAATTCAGAAATCTTGACAATCCTTTTGTCAATTGCAGTCCTTCGTTGACGCAGATGTGACGCCATAGAAGCAACCTGAGTGACATATTCAGGTAAAGATGAGGAATTCCAATGCAGAAATAAATCAAAAAATCAAAAACTAGATAGTAGAAATTGATGAACATATGCAAATAATATTCGTTCGCAGACCTCTGCTCTTAGCTTTAAAGCCTCTCTACCCGGAATTTCCCGCAGCACATCCATCAAATCTATCAGTTGAGAAAGAGAAGTTGCATTAAGCTTACTTTCCATTGAACATCAACAAAGAAATTTGTTTGCTTTACATGGGGGTTGGAAATGAAGTTTCCAGAAAGTCCATCCAACTACCTTTAGAAAAGGAGTGGTGTCTTTATTACAAAAAATACAAATGAAATAAGAAATCATTGGTTAAACAAAAGTTTTCTTTACATCAAAAACACAAATGTAACAAGGTATGGCCTAATTTTCCATGTCTGTCAAGTCCTTTGATGCAAGGACACGGGTCGCATTAATAAAAGGGTATCTTTCAAAATACAACAATCTAAATCAGTTACATCACTAGGCAGATAACAAGATGCCGAGCAATCAGCCGTTTACTGATTTAAGCAAAACAACAGGTTTATTCACTACTCTAGCCTGTCCTCACATCTGCCTCCAATATCACCTTTATATTTTTTTTCCTTTGCAGTTCTGCAAAACCAGGCACTTTAAGCAATCCCCAAAAAGTGCAAACTATATGGGAACCAGAATTTGTATAAGATAAAACTTTCTTCATGTAGAAAAGCAAATACCTAGTTTTGTCCAAAAACTCATGCTTTCATGTACCCAGATGGTAAGTCTAAAGACTAGAAAGCCTTTCATTCTGCACCATCTGCAAATCTTCTGTTAATTTAGTGGAAATAATTTGGTTGCTAGACCATGGGTCCATTTAAGAGAGGTTTAACATGGGTTGCAGAATCATGTAGCAAACAATGAGAAGCAGTGGGTAAAGGAGGAAATGAGCAAAAGTACGTATTTGTAAAATAATAAGGAAACCAGGGTACACTAACCAGCAGCTTGAGCTTCAACCTTGTAGACAGATTTTGCAACACTTTGGATCTGATTTCCAGCAACCCTAAAAATGTAAATGATCAAATGCAGAAGCTACAGAGATAAAGACACGAGCAAACATACATGAGGTTGAAATGGCCGCGTTGCATATCCTTTTCAGCGAGAGCCGCTCTTTCAAGCAGTTTTTCGCTCTCTTTCTTCATTAATTCAACAGACAGGCTCAACTCTTTCACGTTCTTCTCAGCTTTACTAAACTTGGCCTGAAAAGTTGAATTATTGCCTTAATCAGATTGAAAAAAGATGAAACACGCACGGGACTGAATCATGTCAGCTTCTTGGACACAACTCCCAATGGAAGTTTTGGAACAAGAGGCATATAAATTAAGGAGAAAATGGATAAAGTACCCCCTAAAGTTGGACGTGATTTGGAACTAGACACTTGAACTTAGCGGGGGTCCTATTACCCCTTTGAACAATTTCGAACTGATATTAATACACCCTTTTTGGATCAGTCCCAGATTTTAAAAAGCAAGTGTTAATCACTCACCAATCACTGCTTGACACATATTAATTTAATTAAAAATATTTTTTTTATCATTTTAAGTTTTTCTTTATACTTTTTCTTTTTTCCTCTCTAGCTTTTTGCTTCTCTTTCTATTTCTTACTTCATCTCCATTTCACCCCAATCCCAACCCTCACCCCCACTCCTCCACATTCAAGCTAACCCCGTCCCCTCATTTTCTTTTCTTCTTCCGTCAACTTTCCTTCTTCTCAGCCAACATTGCTTGAGTTATTGATAACAAAAATTAAATATTTTTATGAGCCAATTTAAAGTTTTGAAAATATCATCAATTATCTTCTTTTTATATAACTTCAAATTAAAAATGATAACTTTGAAAGAATCAATGAATTCCCCTCAAAATTGCAAGGAGCTTGATTGAAATTTGAATAAAAAAGCAAAATAATACATTCTAATCATCTTGAAGTCTAATGGGTTTACAAAAATTGTTCGAAATGTAAAGAAGTTTTTTAAATAAGATTTTATAATTGAAAAGAGATAAAGTGATAATAGTAAAAGAAGGTGACTGAAATTGTGACAAAAATGGTGGCATTAGAAGTGGTGAAGGCAGAGTTTCAATGGAGGTGACAATGAATTTTTGAAGAAGAAAGAAGAAAGAAAAGGAAAAAAGAAAAGAAAAGAAAGTTAAAATAACAAGTAAAATAAGAAAATACATTTTATAAAAAATACTTGTAAAAATAAAATTATAATCATTATTTTTAAGTTTTTCACGCTCTTGAAGAGAGTGCATACACTCTCCATATCAGGTAGCCAAAAAAAGGTATATTAATATCAGTTCAAATTTGTTTACAGGGTAATAGGACCCGCACAAACTTTAGGTGTCTAGTTCCAAATCACATCCAACTTTAGGGTGTATTTTATGTATTTTCTCTAAATTAAGTGAACTTTTTTTTGCATGAACAAGGGAGCAGACTACCTCCTCACTCTGGAAGCGGCCCAGTGTTTGACGGAACAGAAATCTTCTCGGTCCTGCAGGAAGAGGTCATTTCGATCAGCACAGAAGATAGCTTGATATTAGCTAACAAAAATATGTCATTATTTCAGCGAATGCAACTAAGGATCAAGCATCTTTGGAGAGAAAAACCAAGAACTTAGCAATACACATGCTTGTCTATTAAACAGATCTCCTCATTCTTCGAAATTGGGAACTCCTAATAATGAGAATCCATCTTACTAGATGAACCTAACACTATTTCAAGGGTAAACTCATTTAAAGCAACCACACTTAAATCCTCCAACATGCACCAACTTAGTGATATGATCCTCAAATGGTTTTAAAAAGAGATAATTTAGTTGAAGCAAATGCAACCTAAAATATGGCTATTTGTTTTGGCAAAAATTGCAGTCAGACAAGGCATCAATCTGAAGGAGATCAAGTTTGAGGTAGTGGGAGCTGCTAGATATTTTTCATGACTTCATCTTTTTCTTTTTTCTGGGAAGGGACCACAATATTATCCCTTTCTGTACTGAAGTTGCATTACAGAACAATTTGTAATCAATGGATGTGGCTATAAGAGGTTGTGTCTGGAAAAGAATCAGAAGGGACATGGTAAACAGCAAAAGATGGGACCGACTAATTGGATTCTATTTTTACACCAAGATAACTCAATCCCAAAAACTAGCTCATGAAGGGAGGATAACCCAAGTCCATATAAGATGACCACCTGTCCGTTCTCCAACCAATGTCGAACTTTAACCCACTCGAACACTCCCCCACACGCCCAGACTGCCAGCTGGAGCATGGACAACATATCATGGGGGCTCAAACAGGACGGACTTGGCTCTACTACCATGTGAAGATATGGCCCTATTGACACCCAATTTTGACCTCTCTGTACCCTACTCAGGCTGCTATTCGACTAATTAATATGTTCTAAAATTATTATTTTACATATGTTTTAATTATCCACGTATATTTTAAGCATATTATGAATTATTGAAAAATTCGAATATAAGTTATTTTAATATATTAATGATAATATTTGCGTATATGTATAACATATACATCCTATTTAAATAGAGTTTTGTTTCAAAATTTAATTTTTACACAATTTTTGTCCTTTATTTATATTTCATTTTAAAATAAATATATTATACAATACCATTATTACTAATACTATTATTACTATTATGATTATTATTTATCAAATTACATGTATGTGGTATTTTATCTATCTATCTATCTATATCTATACGATATTAAAAGTGTGAAGGACCTTATAACGTGATTTGAACTTTTTGCCCTTCATTGAAAGACTTCGCAATAGACAAAATTGTAATTTACTATTTTTTGCAAATAATTTTCATTTAATTATTATCCTATATATATTTAGACTTTAAAATTAGTTGAAGTAATTATTAATTAAAATCATAGCAGCGACAGCGACATATTCTACTGTATTAGGAACCAATTTTCAATAAAACTCTACTAGGGTTTAGAAAGCCCATTCATTTATAATATATTTATGCCCACATTCGTCTCCAATCTCCATACCTACATTGGAGTACTTCTCAGCTTCTTTGATCATGTAATTCTTTGAAATATTATTTTGTTTCGCAGAATTATAATTTAGAGCTAATATTTACCCTTTTTTCTCTTTTGCAGTCTTTGTAGTCTTGGATTCTTTATGAGTTATTTTCTTATTAATCTATCTCGGTTAAGTTATTGATAGTTCATCTTATACTTAGTTTAGTTTTTTGCTCTCTCCCCTAATCTAATGTACTCATTATATTATTTTTTTGTAATCTCTTTTAATTATAGATACTTTCAGAAGTGTAAAGTCGCGCCGAGTAAGTTTCAAACTCACAAGTTTACATAAAAAACTTTACATTCTGATTGCGTATCTATTATCATATATTTACAGTTTGTAGTTTGCTATATGCATGTCAAGGTTTTTCTTCGTTGTTTGTTTTGGTTCTCTTCAATTACGTCCTTTTTTTTTGGCTAACATGAGGATTCATATTATTAGAATTAAAGTGGGATTATAACTTTTCCTTCGTACAAGTTTGAACCCAACTTATAGGGTTTTAGTACTAGGCCGAATCTAAATAACATTCAAAACCTATGAATTCTAAAACTAGGTAATATTATGATACTGCCATGTTCCAAGTTAAGAGCCTTGCCTTTGGCATGCACTTTATTCTTTGCAACACTAGATAGATAAGCAAAAAAGAGGAGAGGCTCTGGTGGGCGAAGACAAATATTGTTATGACTTTAGTTTTGAGAAGGTACGCATAATTAGTTTATTCAATATTAGTATATTTTTTTTATAGTAGCTTTCATGGAGAGTACTTCTCCCGGTTATTTTTTGTTGGCAGAAAATCTCTTTCAAGTTAATTTTTGGTATATTAAATGGTGAACTCAAGATATAATTAAAATGATTGTCTTTGATTTGGATCCAACATATTTTAACGTTAAACTCTTATTCTTGATTATATCTTTTTATTGAATCATTGTTGTTGTTTTTTGTTAGTCTCTTTAGCAAATTATATAAAGATGTAGAACGGGAGATATTGATGTAGATGCTGAAGAGGATGTTACTGGTAACTACTAATTACCAAAATCGGCTAATTTTTTTTGTCTTGATATCTCATTTGTGGTAGATGAATGTTTGGTCGGGCTTTGAGCAATTTTTATGTAGATGTTAGTTTTAATCGTATTGTTCTGATATCTTGATTATTGTATTATTTTATTCTGTTACTAGATGTTTTTTTGCTTAATACAGGTGGTAGATGAATGTTTGATCGGGTTTTGAGGTTTTTTTGTGAAGGTTAGGTTTAATCTTATTGTTACCTCAATTATCGTATTGTTTTGTTGTAATTTTTATTTTGTTACTACATACTTTTTTTGGCTTAATACAAGTGACAGATGAATGTTTGGTCGGGTTTTTAAGGTTTTTTATGAAGGTTAGGTTTAATCGTATTGTATGAATAAATAAATATATTATATTTATTCTTTATTATTTGATTTAAAATCTTAAATAAAAATGATTTTTATTTTAGAATTCTATACCAAGACGATATGGAATAGCATAAAACAAATATTGCATATTAATAAGTCATACTAAAAATAATCATAATTTAAAAGTATTAAGTCATGCTAAAATAAGTCTAATATGTGTTAACTCTATGACTAAATATTAACTAAAAAAATAAAATTAGTTTATGTATTTATGCAAAATTAAAGAATAGATATCTAACATGATACTATGGATTGATAACATATTTTTCAAATATCAGGATGCATATTAGAGTTTAACCTAATAATTATGATTTTAAAATTAACTAAGATTCTTTTCTATTGAATTTTGGTAACTATAATTAACACCGCCACAAAGCATTATTTTGACAATATTAGATAGGCTTTATTTTGTGAGGACTATTCATATGGGTTAACGTTTTTATGATTGAAATGAGTTTATTCACTAACACGAACCAACTTACAAACAAAAAGCTTGAAAAGTTTTATGAGTTCTTAAGTAGTTATGAAATTAAAATAGATAAACTATTATTCCATCATTTGTTATTGGTTTTACTTTATATTTATAAATAATGATAAGGGTACAGCTTTTCTAAAGAAAAGTCATTGAGCTTTTTTTTCCTTTCTATTCTTCTTTTGCTTTAAAAGATAATGCTACATAAGGAAGACTATAGTATCTTCACATAGTAGGCTTAACAACATAAGGAAGACTATAGTATCTTCACATAAAATTAAGGGTTTGTAGATGGTTCTCAACAACATTTATTCTAAATAGTAAGATAATTGTAATATTAAAATCTTTGTAACACATAAAATCGTCTTTTTATTATAATATGATAAGTTTTGTTTCAGAATAAACTCCTAAAATATATGAGAAGACTCTTAAATATATGGGAAGTCTATATATATTTTTATGTACGTGAATATATATAGTACAAAATCCTAGAATCTAAATTTTTCTTGTGCAATCCTAAATATATGGGAAGTTTTCCTTGTGGGATTTCTACACGTGAATAAATGGGAAGTAAACTCAACTCCTAAAAGGTTTTATAATTGTCGATTTTCTACACGTCCATAAATAGGAAGTAAGAGTAAAGAATTTTTTTAAAATAGTTAATCCTAAGAGCCTTCGTACTTTGTGCGTGACCCAAGTCCTAAATATTTTAGGTTAATTTTCGAGCACTTTCAATTTTTTTAAGGTTAAGGTGTATTTTTCTTAATTATAAATTTTTAGTTTAGGAGCTAAATTCTTTTTCTTTTACTTAGATCAAAAGTGTTAAAAAAAACTATTTAGTGTTTGAAGTTAGAACTAATACTAATAAATTATAGAGTCAAGCAGTATCATTTTACTAGATATAGCATTTATTTTAATGTCAATTGTTATTTGTTAATAATTTTATTCTTTTATATATAGTTTTACTTATTACACGAAACACATGTGCGAAGCACGTACATTGTACTAGTTTATTAAATAGCAACCTTAATTCAATCTTCTACTCAAATTATTTAAACTCTAGCCACTTTTTATCCAACTTATGTCAATTTTGACCAAATCAGACTCAATTTGGCCTAATTTTAAATTCTAGTCTTAATCCATTTTACTCCATTCTATGTACACCAAAAGACCCCTATTATAATTCATTCTTCCTCCAAACCACCGTCGCCTCACTCCAGCTTCTCTCTCCCAACGCCTCCACAGCCGCTGCTCCCTTTTCTGGCAAACCCCATCGCCACCACCTCCACAAACACCAACGCCGCTTCCTTCTACTCTCTTCACCACCCGTCTCACCCCACTGTCCCTCGCCTCTCCCGCTTCTTCTTTACCTCCACAAACAACACCGTTGCTACCCCCATCTCTGGCGAACCACCAGCCACAAACCCCATACCCTCCTCTCCTCTTTCTTTGTTTAAATACCCAAAAAGTTTCTCTTCTCCCATGGACTTCGGAAATGTCAATAGTATCTCATGGAATGGCCGAGATGATAAGAAAATGTCGCCTTTATCTCAAGGTTCTGCTTTCAAAGACGGATTCTTATGAATCCGCCTAGTACGATCCCTATTACGTTCTGGTTTTTCTCCTTTACCACCTGATTGCTGACAAGCAAATTGTTAGATTCGAGACGCAAGGAATTAGAATGCTGATTTTTGGGTTAAGAGCTTCTGATTATTACTTGTTTATGGCCTTAGATTATCGTATGCTCGGACTGTGAATTTGATCAAACTGTTCCTACAGTTAAACTATGTTGATTGCTATATGTTCATACTCTATGCTTGACATATTTTCAATACATCTTGACCAGTTCGTTTTGCTTTAATTCTAGCTGAATTAGAATCACAGTGAGTGTAATTAATGTCTTCATCCTTGTATGATTATGACCAGCTCCAAATATTGTTTATGGTAAGTCAATTGGTGTAATTCCTTGATTAGCTCTATTTAACGACTAATTATGGTATGATTTTGACTGATCCTACACCTAATTGATGTGAGTGCTTGGATTTAGGAAAGTTTATGGTAAATAGCAGATTCTATTGTGTATATCTTGATTTGAAATCTTGTGATAACTTCATTGCTTATTCATTTATGGTAAGTTTGAGCATGATTTACACCAAATTGATTCAACTTTCCTGTTTAAGGAAAGAATCTCATGATTAGCTGATTCTGGTTATTCTCTTTCCTTTTTACTATCCCAATATCCCTTATTGATTGAGTTTGGAGACTATTTAAAGAGGACTCCTTCTCTTCTGGATATCTTGAATGCACTGCCGTCTGGCACCCTTCTTCTTTGATACTCTCAGAAATTTTCAAACTTGAAG
The DNA here is from genome assembly GCA_003996215.1 of Jaltomata sinuosa. Taxonomy (NCBI): domain Eukaryota; kingdom Viridiplantae; phylum Streptophyta; class Magnoliopsida; order Solanales; family Solanaceae; genus Jaltomata; species Jaltomata sinuosa. The sequence goes on along the minus strand of QJPP01000214.1, from coordinate 42,246 downwards.
TTGCGGGCACACCAAAAATATTTTGTTCCAATTGCTATAGTTCAAGTTCTTATCAGTTTTTGGTCTTTTGGTGCTTATCTGCTTCTAACCGAAGCTCTCATTTGTTCTGGTTCAAAGTGCTGGTTCTCTTGAATCCCTTATTATTTTATTGTCGCTAACTGGTTAGTCCCGTGTTGATGGGGTTGCACCAGGGATCGACTCTTAGCCCTTTTCTATTTGCCTTGGTAATGGATGTATTGACGCGGCAAATAAAAGGTGAGGTGCCATGGTGTATGTTATTTGCGGATGATGTAGTTTTGGTTGACGAGACTCGTGGAGGAGTTAATGCTAAGTTGGAGGTTTGGAGACAGACCCTCGAGTCTAAAGGGTTTAGGTTGAGCAGGACCAAGACTGAATATATGGAGTGCAAGTTCAGTGAGGCGACTCATGATGATGACGTAGAAGTGAAGCTGGATACACAGGTCATCCAAAAGAGAGGGAGTTTCAAGTATCTTGGGTCTATTATCCTGGAAAATGGAGAGATTGATGAGGATGTCACTCACCGTATTGGTGTTGGGTGGATGAAGTGGAGGCTTGCATCTGGAGTCTTGTGTGATAAGATGTTGCCTACTAAACTTAAAGGCAAGTTCTACAGAGTAGTGGTTCGACCAGCTTTGTTGTATGGAGTAGAGTGTTGGCCAGTTAAGAACTCCCATATTCAAAAGATGAAGGTGGCGGAGATGAGGATGTTGCGATGGATGTGTGAGTTTACTAGGAGAGATAGGATTAGGAATGAGGATATCCGAGATAAGGTGGGTGTAGCGTCGGTGGAAGATAAGATGCGGGAAGCGAGGTTGAGATGGTTTGGACATGTGAGGAGGAGAGGCACGGATGCCCCAGTGCGGAGGTGTGAGAGATTGGCTACGGATGGTTTCAGGAGAGGAAGAGGTAGACCGAAGAAGTATTGGGGAGAGGTGATTCGACAGGACATGGCGCAGTTGCAGTTTACCGAGGACATGACCCTAGATAGGAAGGTGTGGAGGACGCGGATTAGGGTAGAAGGTAATAGGTAGAAGTGTGTCTATGCTAGTAGGTAGGAGTGTTTTTCCTTGTTGTCCCGACTAGTAATCGCAGTGCTACGCTTGTAGTTTCTTGTTCTTGGATTCCTCGTAGTATTATTTTGTGGCAGTGCTCTGTTTCTATCTGTTGTTTGTTACTACATATTACTACCTATTGTCTCTTGTATTTTTATCGTGTATTTTTATCCTGTATCTTTATTACGTCCTTTTTAGCCTATTTTTAGACTGTTTTTGTCTTGAGCTGGGGGTCCATCGAAAACAGCCTCTCTACCTCACCTCTGAGGTATAGGTACGGACTGCGTACACTCTACCCTTCCACAGACCCCACGTTGTGGGAATACACTGGGTATGTTGTTGTTGTTGTTGTTGCTGCTAACTGGTTAGTCCCTATCGAAGTAATTTCAATTTCTTATCTGATAGTCTAGATGTAGTACTTTTCACTTCTGTTTCGACTCTAATTTTCAGAAAAAATAAAAACCTGCACTGATTTAGTTTGTTAATGATAGAAATTATTGCTAAAGTAGTTTGCTTATTTGCCAAGTATTATACAGCCTCTAAAATTCTTTTGCTCCTTGAAGTAGGTAAATCTTTGTTTTGATGCCATATATCTTTTTTATTTGAAATTGTTGTTTTGATGCCATATATGTGCTGTGAATCTGCCCACAACAAACTCATTTGCTCTACTTATACATGTTTGTTATGGTTATTGCGTCCTGTATAAGAATAACTGTTATGTGTTGCTTTGTGTTAATACGGAAAGATCCTTATGCATCCTATACCCCCTTGATATGAGCATTGCCTAGGACACTTGAGGTTCTCGTGATCTTGACGTGTCAAGGATTAGTAATATCAGATGCTATAGGTCTTTTCAGATTCTTTATGGTGTGTTTGGATATACCTAATTGTGATTGACAGGTTCTTTGTTCGAAGTTGACTGATTGGGAACAGTGGAGAGCAGTGTTTTGGACGGCGAAAGGCGACACAAGGCGACAAGGCTCTGCCTCGCCACGCGGCGAGGCGAGCGGCGAGGCGCTCACCTTTTTGAAGTGCGGCGCCAATTAATACCAAAAAATTAAAATATTTAATTGCACATATAAATAATCAAAATCTCAATAGCAATAATATATTAGCAAATATTTCAATTCAAAAACTAAAAATAGATAGTTCATAGTAGCAAATATTTTATTAGATTGAGACGCCATTGAAATTATTGTTAATGATCAACAATTACGATATTAATTACTAATTAGTATATTATATAACTAAATTAGAGAAAAAAAACCAGAGGAACAAAAGAAGAGAAAAACAGAGGAAGAAAAGAAGAGAAAAAAACAGAGGAAGAAAAGAAGAGTTAAAAAACAGAGGAAGAAGTGAAAAATCAGAGGAAGAAGAAAAAAGTAGAAAAAGAAATCAGAATATGAAGTAGAAGAAGAAAGTAGAAGAAGAAATAGAAAAAGAAAAGAAAAAGAGTTACTTACCATGGAGAAGTCGGACTGTCGGAGACTCGCCGGAGCTGGCCGGCCGGAGTTGCAGTCGCCGCCGGAGTCTGAACTCTGAAGTTGTTGCGTCTGAGTTACCCGTCGCCGCAGTCACAAGGTTTCAAGGGAAATACGGAAACAAGCCTAAAAATACCTTTTATCTCTTAAAAAACTCTAATTTTTTTTAAAAAAATAAAAGGCGTCGCCTTTTATCGCCGTTGCCTCGCCACATTGCCATGGCGTCGCCACATCGCCATGGCGTCGCCTTTTCGATCTGCAGTCGCCACGGAGCCTAGAGGCGAGATGTCGTCGCCTCGCCTCGCCACGTCGCCAAGGCGATAAGGCGATAGCCTTTAATAACACTGGTGGAGAGTTGCCCGGGATTTGGGATTTATAGGGACTGCGTTCCATTTCATTAGCATTTGATCTATTTTTGGCTTCTTTTATTCATTTATTGGGTGTGTAACAATTATTGTATAAACAGTATTGATGTAATAAAATTATGGTACTACTCGGGGGCTAGGGAAATTATGTGCTAGGTGTTTCTTTTTTTAACTTTCAATCCTTGGTTTCTCACTCATTTTTTACTTATTTTCATTCAATTTTGACAAAATTTCACAAGTGTTTAAAGTTATTTTCATTTCTTTATAAAAGCCATCGTTCACTTCTGTTTTTCACAATTTGAATCGGACATTATTTTTACTTCTACTATATAAATACTATCTCCTAACCTATATTTAGTGGGAAAGTGAAAGGGATTAAGAGGTCTAATTCCACTTTTCTTAAAACTAAGCCGACGCATCCCTGGGAGTATCACCTACCAAAGATTTCAAAATGGATGTGTTGACGCGGCAAATTCAAGGCGAGGTGCCCTGGTGTATGTTATTTGCGGACGACGTAGTTTTGATTGAGGAGACACGCGAAGGAGTTAACGACAAATTGGAGGTTTGGAGAAAGACCCTGGAGTCTAAAGGGTTTAGGTTGAGCAGGACCAAGACGGAATATGTGGAGTGCAAGTTCAGTGAGGTGACATATGTGACCGACGTGGAAGTGAGGCTTGACACGCATGTCATCCAAAAAAGAGATAGCTTCAAGTACCTTGGGTCTATTATCCAGGGTAACGGTGAGATTGACGAGGATGTGACCCATCGGATTGGTGCAGGGTGGATGAAATGGCGGCTCGTATCCGGGGTCTTGTGTGATAAAAAGGTGCCTCTCAAACTGAAAGGCAAGTTCTACAGAGTAGCAGTTAGACCGGCTATGTTGTATGGGGCGGAGTGTTGGCCGGTCAAGAACTCTCACGTTCAGAAGATGAAGGTGGCTGAGATGAGGATGTTGCGCTGGATGTGTGGGTTTACTAGGAGGGATAGGCTTAGGAATGCGGATATTCGAGAGAAGGTGGGAGTGTCTTTCGTGGAAGATAAGATGCGGGAAGTGAGGTTGCGATGGTTTGGGCATGTGATGAGGAGAGGCGCAGAGGCCCCTGTGCGGCGGTGTGAGAGGCTGGCTATGGATGGATTTACGAGAGGTCGTGGTAGACCGAAGAAATATTGGAGAGAGGTGATTAGGCGGGATTTGGTGCAGTTGCAGCTTACCGAGGACATGACCTTAGATAGGAAGGTGTGGAGGGCTCAGATTAGGGTTGTAGGTTAGTAGGTTGGTTGGTTTCTTTGTAGGGAGGAGTGCGGGGTTTTGTTGTCTTTTTAGTAGTTGAAAGGCTACGCTTGTAGCTTTTGTTTCTTCTGCGCCGGCTACTTGCTAGTGCCTTGTGTAGTTAGATTTTTATATTATTTTGTTGTAGTATAGTTTTGTGTTTATCTGTTGTTTTGTTTATTGGTTTTATCTCCTGGATTGCTTTGAGCCGAGGGTCTATCGGAAACAGCCTCTTTACTTCATTCTGGGGTAAAGGTATGGTCTGCGTACATCCTACCCTCCCCAGACCCCACTTTGTGGGAATATACTGGGTATGTTGTTGTTGTTGGTTGTTAAGAGTCTCACATCGGATATGGAATGGGTAATTGGTCTCCTTATATGGTCTTGGGCAATCCTCCCTTCATGAGCTAGCTTTTGGGATTGAGTTAGGCCCAGGTACAATATCTTTACATGGTATCAGAGCTAGACCCATTCTAATTCTTTGTTCACCGATGTTAGGCCCCCATATTATTATTGTCCACGCTCTAGTTAACTAGGTCTGGGCGTGCAGTGGAGTGTTAAGAGTTCCACATTGGATATGAAATGGGTAATTGGTCTCCTTATATGGTCTTGGGTAATCCTCCCCTCATGAGCTAGCTTTTGGGGTTGAGTTAGGCCCAGGTACCATATCTTTACAAGTCACCGAAAAGACGCAGGTGCTACCAAATCAAATCTGAGGAGTCACCGAAAGACGCACGGTGCTACCAAATCAGATCTTTCTCGGCATGATTGTTTTTCATGCAGATATTATTGACCCAACTTAGGATAACATAATCATTGGCCAGACGGGCAGCATATATGGGTTATAGCCGCCCACTGACAGCGAAGCTCGTTGATTCTCTACCAAGATCGTAGAAGCTCCAATACCATGTGAGAAATATAATGAGAAATACTATTGAATTGTGTCCCGACATTCTTACATTGAGACCCTATTCATAGACATTACATTATAATCCTTTTCCAACTACGACACTACATTACAATCCTTTTACTAGTAGGATTCTCTATACTATTCCTGTTCATACTATATTCTAACAATGGTGGAAGAGCGCGATTAATAATATTGTGGTATCATCCCTATAAAGTAACAAACATTTTAAGTCTTCTAAAATTATCTCATGACTTAATTTAAACCTCAAACTTATCTATTCTTATAAAATTAGTTTTATTACTATGTTATTTTTATTTCTTTATTTTTTATTTTTTATTTTTTGGGGGTAGTGGAAGGGGTGCCTTGGAGTAACTGGTAAAGTTGTTGCCATGTGACCAGAAGGTCACGGATTCAAGCCTTGGAAATAGCCTCTGGCAGAAATGCAAGGTAAGGCTGCGTACAATAGACCCTTATGGTCGGGCCCTTCCCCGGACCCTGCGCATAGCGGGAGCTTTAGTGCATTGGGCTGCCCTTTTTTTTTATTTTTTTGGGGTAGTGGATGATCTTTTTCCCCGAATTTTTAAGAATTGTAGGCTATCTTTCTGACTCTTCGCGTTTCTCTCTCAACTTTCTCTCTCTTTGCGCTACCCACTGCTACGACCACCGGTCCTCTGCCGGACCGCCATAGTTGTCTCTGCCGGTGACCTAGCTCGTCGGCGACCCAAAAGCCCGGGCTAATAGGTAAGTAGGACTCCCTCTCGATCTCTTTCCCTTCCTCTCTTGCCTTTTCTTCTCTCTTTTGAAGATTTTACCTTCTCTTCCACCGCCGACACGGCTCTTGCCGGAAAGTTTGGTTGGTCTAGACAGTACCAGATCTGTCCAGTAAAGATCACATTGGAATGGAGCAGCCCAGAAACCACCGGCGACTTCCAACGAATACCGGCGACGTTGCAGCAACCAACGACGCAGTCTGACGACATCCAACAAATCCAGGTTTCTTGCTATTTTCAAAATTGTTGCGCTCCCAGGTCTGTCCCGATCTTGCCCTATGTAGAGCATATTTCCAAAATTGTTCATTGCTCTTTTGTTATTCCCTCATCTACACCTGCCTATATTTGTCCCTCAATTTTTGTGTGCATTTTTGTTGTTGGCAGCTGGTGAATTTCAGAGGTTTTTCTTGATTTCCTCCTTAGTCTCGGTGCATATACTGCTATTGGTATTTAGACTGATTAATCTATCCTTAGCTAGCCCTAGGTTCTAGTTTGTTGTGCTTTTGTGTGCTTTAGTCTCAATCTGCTAATCTTAGTTCTAAATCAGACGCTTGTGTATTTACCTGTTTTGATTGTAGTCCCTTACGTGTTATTTTCGATCTAGATCAGTCAGTTATCTTTTAGCTTACTTTAGCCTTAGTGGCCCTGGTAGGTGATGGTCGACTAGGGTCTTGTCCTCGATTGGGGTCGGGGGCGAGGGTCAGGGGTGGTAATGGGGTTAAGGGAGCTGCCAGGCTGAGTGTAGGGTCTTGGAACATAGGGACTTTGTCTGGAAAGTTTGTTGAGTTGGTGAAAATCCTTGAGAAGAGGAAGATTAATATTGCCTGCATTCAAGAGACCAGATGGGTAGGATCTAAGGCTCGGGAGGTGGACGGGTTCAAGCTTTGGTTTTCAGGAAGTCTAAGGAACAAGAATGGGGTAGGCATTTTAGTAGATGGAGACCATAGGGAGCAGGTGGTAGATGTTAGGAGGATCAATGACAGGTTGTTGGCAATTAAGCTAGTTATGGGAGGGCTTACTTTGAACGCCATTAGTGCTTATGCTCCGCATTCGGGCTTAGACGAGGAGGTCAAGAAGTGTTTCTCAGAGGATTTGGATGAGGTTTTGGGTGGTATCCCACGCACTAAGAAGGTTTTCGTTGGCGGGGATTTCAATGGCCACATCGGGGCATCATCTATTGGTTTTAACGATGTGCATGGCGGCTTTGGTTTTGGGGTTAGAAACGGTGGTGGAACCTTGCTCCTAGATTTTGCTAGAGCTTTAGAGTTGGTGATAGCTAACTCATGCTTTCGGAAGAGGGATGATCACTTGATTACCTTTCGTAGCGCGGTGGCCAAGATCCAGATTGATTACTTGCTTTTGAGGAAGGGCGATAGAGGCATTTGTAAGGATTGCAAGGTTATCATGAGCGAGAACCTTACTACCCAGCATAAGCTTTTGGTGATGGATTTGGAGATTAAGCGAGGGAGGAGAAAGAAAAATCTTTATGTCCGGCCAAGGATCAAATGGGGTGGCTTGACACCGGCCCTCTCTTTGTAAATAGGGGAGAAGTTTACGACGATGGGGGCTTGGAGGAGTAGTGGGGATGCAGAAAGCATGTGGGATAAGACAGCGAGTTGCATTAGGAAAGCAACTAGAGAGGTGTTAGGGGTGTCGAGGGGTAACTTTGGTGGCCGCCGAGGGGATTGGTGGTTGAATGAAGAAGTTCAAGGAAAAGTGGAGGCAAAGAAGGTCGCGTATGCAAAGTTGGTGGATTGCACGGACGAGGATGAGAAGCGGGCAAAGGCAGCAATCTATAAGGCGGCAAGGACAAAGGATAAGTTAGCCGTTACAGCGGCTAAGACGACAGCTTTTGAACGACTATACACTAAACTAGGGGACAAGGGCAGAGACAAGAGATTGTACATGATCGCGAAGGCGCGGGAGAGGAAGGCTCGAGATTTGGATCAAGTGAAGTGCATCAAAGATGAGGAAGGAAAGGTGTTGGCGGAAGAGTCCCTCATTAAGCAAAGATGGCAAGCTTACTTCCACAAACTCTTGAATGAGAAAAGGAATAGAGACATTGTGTTGGGTGAGTTGGAGCACTCTGAAAGACATCGGGATTTTGGAAATTGTAGGTGTATTAAGGTTGAGGAGGTAAAACGTGCTATTAGTAGGATGAGCAGGGGAAAAGCGACCGGACCAGATGAGATCCCGGTGGAGTTTTTAAGACAGCGAAGATGCCCAAGGAATGAAGGTGTAGTATTATGGTCCCGTTGTACAAGAACAAGGGGGATATCCAAAATTGCAACAATGACACGGGTAATAGGTTGCTAAGCCACACTATGAAAGTTTGGGAGAGAGTTGTGGAGATGAGGGTGAGGAGGGGTGTGTCTATTTCAGAGAATCAATTTGGATTCATGCCGGGGCGATCAACTACAGAAGGCATCCATCTTGTGAGGAGACTGATGGAGAAATACCGAGATAGAAAGAGGGACTTACATATGGTGTTCATTGACCTGGAGAAGGCCTACGACAAAGTCTTGAGGAAAGTTCTTTGGAGATGCTCGGAGGCAAGAGGTATGCCGGTGGCTTACATTAGGGCGATAAAGGACATGTACGATGGAGCTAAAACTCGGGTTAGGACGGTGGGAGGAGACTCGGACCACTATCCAGTGGAGATGGGGTTACATCAGGGATCAGCTCTTAGTCCGTTCCTATTTGCCTAGGTGATGGTTGAATTGACACGCTACATTTAAGATAAGGTGCCTTGGTGTATGTTATTTGCGGATGACATAGTTCTGTTTGATGAGATGCGCAGCGGAGTTAATGCTAAGTTGGAGGTGTGCAGACGAACCCTGGAGTCTAAAGGGTTCAGGTTGAGCAGGACCAAGACAGCGTATTTGGAGTGCAAATTTAGTGATACGATGCATGAGGTAGGCGTTGAAGTGAGGCTCGACTCAAAAAGTATCCCCAAGAGAGACAAGTTCAAGTATCTTGGGTCTACAATACAGGAAAGTAGGGATATCGACGATGATGTCACACATCGTATTGGTGCGGCGTGGATGAAGTGGAGGCTTGCCTCCGGAGTCTTGTGTGATAAGAAGGTATCGTCGAAACTCAAAGGCAAGTACTATAGAGTGGTGGTTAGACCGACGTTGTTGTATGGGGCAGAGTGTTAGCCAGTCAAAAACTCCCATGTCCAGAAGATGCACGTTGCGGAGATGAGGATGCTGAGGTGGATGTGTGGCCATACTAGGAGCGATAAGATTAGGAATAAGGATATTCGGGATAAGGTGGGAGTGGCCTCTGTGGTGGATAAGATGAGGGAAGCGAGACTGAGATGGTTTGGACATGTGAGGAGGAAAGGCGTAGACGCACCAGTAAGGAGGTGCGAGAGGTTGTCTATAGAAGGTACGAGGAGAGGTAGAGGTAGGCCGAAGAAGTATTGGGGAGAGGTAATTAGACAGAATATGGCGCAGCTTCAGGTTACCGAGGACATGACCTTAGATAGGAGGGTGTGGAGGATGCGTATTAGGGTAGAGGGTTAGTGGGTAGTGGAGTGTTGTCTTGTTTGTCGAGGGCTTAGGTTGATTGGTGTTTGTCGTTGTACTAGCCGTTTTACTATAGGTCTTGTTTTGATGTGCATCATTGTGTATTGTGTTTCAATTATCGCCCTATGTTGTTGTCGTTCTTGTTCCTTGCTTGTAGGCATTGCACTACTTCACTTGTTAGTTGTTATGTTCTATTTTTGTTCCCTTCTCCTTCATACTTGGATTCTCTGCACTTGAGCCGAGGGTCTTTCGGAAACAGTCTCTCTACCTCCACGAGGTAGTGGTAAGGTCTGCGTACACTCTATCCTCCCCAGACCTCACTTGTGGAATTTTACTAGATATATTGTTGTTGTATTTGTTTAGGGTAGTTAGCATTTTATTTTGAGACTCGCTATTTTTCTATTGTGATAAAATGTAGTTCCACTTGTTTAAATCAACCTGACAATTATTTGTGTAATTATTTAGATTTAGATTTCGTTTGATAAAAATAATTAGCATTTCTTTGTATTACTATTTTAATAAATTCTCTTCTCGCCTATCTAATGTTATAACTTTCGCATGATTAGTGACATAGTTATTTATTTTTTTATTAATTAAGTAATGACCAAGCTTTTATGTTTGGTTTTACTCCCTCGTTTTAAATAACTAATAAATAAATTTGCGTAGTTAATCACTTTTATTACCTAGATTCACATTCATTAGATAATAATTAACGCCTAGTTTATCTATTTATTTTATGATGAGGATTTTCTATGTTTAACCACCTAGTTATTTAGACTCATGAATAATCTAGTTTGCATGCCTACTTTTATTCATTTGCTTACTTTTTTAACTAATAAATAAGTTAGCATGTCTAACTACTTTATCACTTGTATTAATTTAATCGATTAATAATTGAATTCACGCTTAATATATATTTGTCTTAAAATAAGGATTTACTTGCTTAATCACATAGTCGTTTTTCAATTTAATAATTCGTAGACCCTTTGTTCATTGTCTTCCCACATAATAAGTGAATCCGGCAGGAACCCACATTTGTGGACCTCGAAAGGTGCTTAACACCTTCCTTTCGAGATAACTTGAACCTTTACGCAATTCTGATTGCGTAGACTTAAAAAATAGATTTAATTGTATAATTAGTTTAGAATGGTGCCCTAACGCACCTTAATTTGTTAGGTAGCGACTCTTCACTCATTTCATCCTAAAAAGATTTGTCACGTCGAATCCCGTCTTTCGCGAGAAAAATGGGGCGCGACAGGCCCTTGGGCCTAATTCAACTCCAAAAGCTAGCTTACAAAGGGAAGATTGCCCAAGTCCATATAAGGAGACCACCCGTCCCAATTAGTGGTACAAATTGATTGGAGAGACTTCAAAGATATTTTTGTGAGCCACAAAAGAGGACAATAAACAAGTTTCATTTGGTAAATTAGAGGTGGTAACTTTCCCAATGAATGATGACGGGGAAGTTGTGAAAGAATCCTACTGCAGAAGTGGCTAAAAAGGTTTGAAAATGAAATGTAGACCCTTTAGAGGATAGATTTTGAGTAAATTACGATCTCGACAAAGGGGATGGAGCAGCAAATCTATTGCCTTACCCTACAGATGCAGAGTATGGAGAAACTTCACAGAGGTGTGAATTCAGCGGAAACATCACTTTAGTAGTTGGGGTTAGGGACACGACAAGTTTCTAGAGACGTGGATGGCTACATGTATTAGTTAGTACACTCTGAGCAGTGCTTTCTCAACAATCTATTATATCTTGAGCCAAAGTGAATATCAACAGCTCAAGTACACAGGGATCAAGAAAGAAGGTTCTTTGGAGTATGAAGTTCAGAGGAAACTTAAAGAACTGAATGATGGAGGTTCAAAACAACAAGTAATGTAGTGGTTTCATTTTGCTGGTATATTCCTAACAAAGGCTAGAAAGGATTAGGGGGCTAAAACCTGGCAATAACAGGAGAGAGGTGATGATGTTATCACATATTTTATATGAAGACGACACCCTTATTTTATGTGAGGCAGCAAGAGAACAAATTCTTCATCTCAGACGGGTCCTTTTAATCTTTGAAGCAGTTACGGGGGTTAAAGGTTAACTTGGTAAAGAGTAGTATGTTCAATGTTAATGCAGATGATGTGATTGAAGATTTGGCAACATTAATAGAATGTAAGGTGGAAAAATTTCCAGCTAAATATCTAGGGCTCCCTTCGGGGGCAAGGAGAAATGAGAAAGTCTGGCGCAAGGGGTGCTGGATAAGTTCTCTAATAAACTAACCCCGTGGAAGGAGCAGTATCTATCCTATGGGGGTGGACTCACTCTCATTAACACTGTGCTGGATGGAATTCCAACCTATTTGTTGTCTATGTTCACATTACCAAGTTCTGTTGAAAAGGAATTAAATTCTTTGAGGAATATTTTTTTATGGGAGGGCTATGCAAGTAACAGAAAGCTGCACTTAGTTATGTCAGAAATGAATCTTGGGCCTAACTCACCATGTAAAGATATGGCACCTGGTCTAACTCAACCCCAAAAGCTAGGTCAAAGGTAGGAGGATTGTCCAAGCCTTATAAGGAGACCACCCATCTCATTAACCACCGATGTGGGACTTTTTCATTCTTCAACATCCCACCCCATCACCTCTGAGGTAGTGGTATGGTCTGCGTACACTCTACCCTCCCCAGACCCCACGCTGTGGGAATACACTGGGTATGTTGTTGTTGTTGTTGTTGTTGTAACATCCCACCCCATCTCACTTCCCCATCTCACGCCCATGGCTGGACATCTGGAGCGTGGGCAAATTTAATTTGGGGGCTCAATATCGGGTGAGATGGGTCTTACTCTAATACCATGTAAAATTAGGTCTTGGGCCTAACTCACACCCCAAAAGCTAGCTCTTGGAGTGTGAGTTAGGCCCAAGATGTGGAACTTAACAAGTTAAATGGGAGAAGGTCGTGAGATACAAGAGGGAGGACTGGGAGTAAGGAATCTGAAGTTGCATAAAAGGAGCTTGCTTTTCAAGTGGCTATGGAAATATAGCTCTAATGAGGACTGGGGAGTCAGTCTGGAAACAGATAATTGAATCCGTTCATGGCATGAAGGATGGATGGAGATTTAAACTCAAAAGGATGGATCTGGAAGAACATTGTCACACTATGGGATGATTTTCGTTCACATACAGGATCAAGAATCAATTGAACACTTATTTCTCCATTGTAAATGTTCTGGACAGCATTGGGATTTATTCCTCAATATCTGTGGCATTTCCTTTTTTTTTGTTTGAAATGGTAACATGTATGTCTATTTAATAGCCAAAACAGTATCCTTCTTCACCAGCCTCATGGGAACATCCACTAAGGAATTGCCTTGTCCAAACCCTGTTGTGATCAACCAAGGGCCATGTAACACCTCGCCCGTTCGAACGTTAAATTAACTTGTACTTTTGGGATAAGAGTAAGAGTGCTTAATATGTTAGGAAGGATGTTTTATGAGTTATTTTTATTGCACAATGGTCGTATGTTAAGTTTTGAAGTCAAACAAGTTGCAAAATAAAAGTAGGAAAAGTTATTTGTAAATTCCTTTAAGAAATTCTCTGAATATTTGGATTAAATGTCTTGGGGTACTTCTCCCAATCTATAAAGAATTAGTGGGCCCCCGACCTACCAAATCGAAGGCCTACGAGTCTAGTTTTCAACGCTCCAAACCGTTTGTTCATACGACTTCAGAATAGAGAGATATTCTTTTTTTTGTAAGACTGCGCAAGCAGGCACGTCAAGGTGGCCCCAAGACGGTGGAATGGATATATATTGAGATTTTTCAGCTTTGAAATATCATTTTCTCTCCAAATAACTTCATCCCAAGCCTTAAGAAATAGCTGAAGTTCTCCTTAGACCAAATACTCCCTAAAATTTGATAACTAGAGTTTAAGTGCTTCACCAAAATTGTTCTACAAGTTGAGCTCGTCGTCTTGACATAGTTTTCTCCGTGTTTTTGTGTGGTGCTGCTATTTTGGGGTTTGGACAGCAAGGTTTTCGGGGAATTAGTGGTATGTGAAAGTAGCTACGGAGCTATATTGGCAAGGTAAGGATCTCGTACACTATCTATTTGTTGAATCGAGATTCTAAACTTCTAGTTATGAAAAGTTGTAGTTGCCGATGAATTGTAGTAGTTTCTTGTTGATTTTTGCTCCGTTTGTTGTTACTGCAAGGAGGCAGATTGTTTAGCTTGGGATATTGAAGATTTTTGTTAAGGAAATCTCTTCCCTACGACCCTCCTTCATAATTCCATGTTCTAAGATCGTTTTTATAGCTTTCCAAGCCACGAAGTGATGTTTTGGATACTGTGGCTTCTGACAGCCCCTTTGTCTTATTAAGTTTGGTTATTACTGTTATGTACTAATGGTGTTAAGGTGCTGGAGGGATTGGGGAGTTGGTGTGATTCTTACAGAGTCGCATATGACGATTGTCAGATTAACCGGCGTGAAGTATGCATTATTATATTGCCTCCGGAGCTCGTCGCTCCTTTGAGATGTTGTTAGCATACTTTAGTTGGGTTTAGCTGTTGTTTATTGTTGTTATTAACATCATTTTATGCTTTGGATTTGGCTGGTCGAGAGTGTGGAATTAACGCCTTGTCGATTGGCTATGGCTCGTTCTTGCAGCCTTGTTGATTCTCACATTTGTTGCATTACCTTTGGTTGGTCAAGCTTCATAGCGACACCTTTGGGGCTTCGATTGAAAGGTATGTTAAGGCTTCCTTTTCGCTTTCAGGCATGACCTAAAGGCTTAAGCTTGTTATAGCTTGTATAACGTCGTTATTCGACTATAGTCTTATACTATTGAGTTTGCTACCACATCATGATATAGTGACTATCAGCAGCACTCTATTCCTTACTTGGTGGCCTAGAAAAGCATGTTATGATTGTATTGAGGTCACCTGGGATTATTTGCTATTGTTGTGTTGTTTCTATCGTCTAACTGCCGCCTACGAGACGTACCTACGAGATGGGCAGGTTGTACCTATGGGGCAGCACTCATATGGTACCGAAGAGCCTTAGAGTTGTATTGATTTACGACACCTATACATTTAGACAGTTCAGATCAGATCATCATTGGGGTCCAGGTAAGGGGGCCAGTATGGGTATTTAGCGACTGTTTGTGCTCGTTAGGACTTATAGTGATTGTGTGTTGTTTGTACTTGTCGGGCTTATGGGGGCCAGGTCAGGTTATTACTTGCTACGTGTTTACATGTTATCTTATTACAGGAAGGTAAGGTAATGTACCTCTGTTTTACTCCTGCCATTTTTGTTCTGTTTTTACACTTCAGTTTCAGTTTCAATTTGCCTTACATGCTCGGTATATTATTTTGTACTGACACCCCATTGTCGGGGGACACTGCATTCATGCCTGCAAGTCCTGAGCGATGACCAGACAGACTTGTCGAGTAGCATAGTCGAGTTTTCAGCAGACTGGTGTACTCCTTTCCTTCCGGGGGTCACCAAAGTATTAGATGTTTGCCTTTTTGCTATTTATAGCTTTTGGGTAGGTTGGGGCCCTCTCCCACCAATTATGGTATTCACAGAGGCTTGCGGACTAGTCGATTGGGTTGTATAGCTATAATGGTGACCATTTTGGCCTTGTATGTTGATTAGTTGTAGTTTGTTGCCCAGTTGGGCCTTGTTGTTGTTGTTGCTGGCAGTTTAGCGGCTGATTGACCTAGTTTACATTGTATATACCTGTTTTCAGCTTCTGTATAGAAATCATGGTGTCCTTGAAGGCCCGCATAGCGTTTATGCTTTCCTAGATATCATGGCGGCCTCGACGGCCCAAACAGGACTTATGTGCTACCTGCTTATTGCTTTACATGAATAGTTGGGAGTAGTTGTTTTCTTTGTAAAGCTGTTGACAGGGGCCTTGCCGATCGAGGGATAATTTTTAAGCCGAGATATACTTGTTTATTTTTTTATTGTGTGTGGCTAATATGCGCCATTGGCAAATGGTTCAGCAGGGTTTGTCCTACGTTTTGGCATCAGGTGCCAGTTGCTCCCCCCGAGTTTGGAGCGTGACAAACTTGGTATCAGAGCAACGTCGTATCCTAAGGATTCTGCAAGCCATGTCTAGTAGAGCCTTGTTTATAAGTGTGTTGTACACCTCATTCTATAAGCAGGACGCAAAAGACATTGTTCAGGAAAGTTACCCTTCTTTTGCTCAAATCGTGCTATAGAGCTAAGTCATAAGGGTTGAGTTCTTCGACTTACGAATGTTATTGTGCTTGTATAGAGAAATGCCGGTGACTCATCATATAGCAGCAAGTCGGAAGCCTGATACACCCACAGGCGCGAGCACCAATAGGGTACCACCTGCCGAGGAAGTTCAGCCAGAGGCAGTAGGAGAGACATCGTCACATTCCTCCCAAGCTTCAGCTCTACATCAGGAGGCCCCAGCAGCTACAGGACCTCCAACAGCACCTCCAGCTCCTCCTATCCCTACAGATCAGGAGTTCAGGAGTATAGTTTATATGTTGGCTCAGTTAGCGGCCACCCAGCGCCAGCCTGTTGCGCCAGATACAGACGGACCATCTAAAGGGCCCGCAAGTTCGAGGGTTCGAGAGTTCCTTGCCTTGAGTCCTCCCAGTATACAAGGACAGACCACAGAGAGGCCCATCAGCACTTTGTAGTTTGTAGAGCACTTTGTAGATCAGCTTCACAGGATATTCAGGGTCATGCATGCTTCACCGACCGAGTCAGTGGAGTTAGCAGCATTTCGGTTGCGTGATGTAGCAGTATTGTGGTACGAGAGTTGGGAGAGATCTAGGGGGAAGGTTGCACCTCCACCCACCTGGGACACTTTCATAGACGCCTTCCTAGATCACTACTTGCCATGGGAGATACGAGATGCCCGAGTAGACCAGTTTCTAAATCTTCGGCAGGGCCGTATGAGTGTTTGAGTGTATGCCTTGAAATTCGATTCTTGGGCTAGATATGCACCAACATACGTTGATACGATGCATGATAGGGTACGTCGATTTGCTGGAGGGCTTGCTTCAAACTATATCGAGGCTTGTACCTTAGAAGCACTTAGTGACGATATAGACATCTCGCGAATTTAGGCAGTGGCACAGAACATAGAGGGGCTCCAAAATCAGCAGTATACAGTTGAGAGGGTCGAGAGAGAGCAGCAGAAGAGGGCTAGGCCCATGGGGTTTCGGACAGAGGCCCAGGGTGGCTTCAGACCTCTATATTCAGGGAGACTACCTAGACCCCCACGACAGCAGTCCCAGGGTAGCAGGTTGGATCGCCGGGGGCGGTCAGGTCGTACGAGATCTGATATGTCTACTTACTTGGGACAAGTACAAGCAGTCATGGAGAAATTTGAAACGTTGATGCCAGTCACTACGAATGTGGACAAACAACAAGAGCACAGACAGACGTTTCTAGTTCTTACACTTGTTGGACTTTTTAATGACCATGATTCAGTATGGGATCAAATTATAGCTAGTCCTACGGTTCCTACAATTGATGAATTATTCTCTCGTCTACTTCGTCTTGCCACACCTCCCAGTCACAAAGTGGTTTCATCACCCATCGTTGACTCATCTGTTCTCGCATCTCAGACCATAGAAAAACAAACATACCAGTCTATGGAGAATCGACGGGGGGGGGTCGTTTTGGAAGATCTCGATCTAAGTGTAGTTATTGTCATAGGCTTGGACACACTCATGACATATGTTATACATTGCATGGTCAACCATCCAATAATGATCTTATTGCTATAAAGGAATATAATAAGTGATCAACTCCACTACAGGAGTTTGGCACGACTCGTAGCCTTGTATGTCGATTGCACAGGTCACTGTATGGTCTGAAACAGTCTCCCCGAGCCCTGGTTTGGTAAGTTCAACACAGTAATTCAGGAGTTTGGCATGACTCGTAGTGGAGGTGATCACTCGGTGTTTTATCGGCATTCGGCACCAAATCTGTGCATTTATTTGATGGTTTACGTTGATGATATCGTTATCACCGGCAATGATCAAGATGGTATCACTAATTTAAAGCAACATCTCTTTCAGCATTTCCAAACTAAAGACCTCCGCAGACTGAAGTATTTTCTTAGTATTGAGGTTGCTCAGACCAGATCAAGTATTGTTATTTCTCAACGCAAGTATGCCTTAGAGCCAGTGTTCTGGGAGGCGGGCGCTTCACCGCTTAAAGCGGCGAAGCGAGGCGAGGCGCCCCTTTGTCGAGTCGTTGTTGTGATGCGCAGGCAGACTCACTAAGCGGCCGCTTCTAGGGCTGAGGCGACGAGGCGCAGCGAAGCGCGAGGCGGCCGAAGCGGGCGCTTTATGGTGACAGACATTTAAAAGGTCTATTTTGGTATTTTACATTTTAAAAAAAAGGAAAATTTGTTAAACTTCTAGGGTTTCTCTCTACTGCTGCTGGCGACATTTGCGACTTCTTCAGAGTTCAGACCAGGTAACTTCGTCTCTTCTTCTCTTCTTCTCTTCTTCACTTCTTCTCTTCTTCTCCTCTTCTCTTCTTCTCTTCTACTCCTCTTCTCTTCTTCAGTTCTTTTCTTCTTCTTCAATGCTGTGATTGCTCTTCTTATTCAAAGCTGCGATTTTTTTTTCATCTTCTTCTTCTGTTCTTCTTCAGAGGCTCAAAGAGGCAAGGGCGCGAGGCTCTGTTTTTTTTTTTCAATTTTGCTCTGTTTTTTTCTTCAAAATGTCCGGATAATGTGAGGAATGAAATAAAGGAGTATGTTGAGGGAAAAAGGGACCTAAAACGTCAAATGTTATCTCAACCACCAATAGTTACTAATCTTGATGATGATGATGATGAAATGGAAGAAGGAGAAGCTGCTGATTTGTCACTTCCTTCAAAATCACAAAAACAATCACAGAATGCATCAGCAGTCTCTTCAAATTATGGATCAACCGGTAGGAAAGGTCCAATAGATTGTTACTTTCCTAAGAAGCCAGTAGATATTGCAGGGACAAATGGTAAAGAGAATGTGCATGATGTGGCTAAAGAAGTTCTGAGGGATCGTGCAGTTGCGGCCTTTTCACGATGGTTGTATGATGCAGGGCTTCCCTTCAATTGTGTCAATTATACCGACACTTTTGGAGCCTTCATTGAAGCCGTAGCCCAATGTGGTCCAGGTATGAAGCCTCCCACTTATCATGAAGTTAGTGTCACTTATCTAAATAAAGAAGTGGAAGAGACACAAACTTGTGGAGGAGCATCGGCTTGAATGGAACAAATTCGGATGTTCCATTATGATGGATAAGTGGACAGCAAGAACCGGAAAGATGATCATCAATGTGTTGGTGAATTCTCCTACAGGAAGCTTATTTCTTGAATCCATTGATGCGAGCGACTCGTCTACTGATTCCATCAAAATGTTCTCCTTGTTTGAGAGCACCATAGAGAAGATTGGAGCAGAGAATGTTGTTCAAGTGGTTACAGATAATGCAGCTGAAAATGTTAAAGCAGGTGATATGTTGAAGGGAGTGTTCCCTCACATATTGGACTCCATGTGCAGCTCATTGTATAAACTTGATGTTCGGGGATATTTTCAAGGAAAGACCCTTCCAAGATGTTTTCACTAAGGCAGTTAGGGTGCATTCTTACATTGTCCAAAGGCCTTTGTTGTTGAATATGATGAGGAGATTCACTAAACAAAAAAACTTAGTGAAACCTGGCAAGACTAGATTTGCTACTGCTTTCTTGACCTTGCAAAGAATGCACATACAAAAGGACAATTTGAGAACCATGTTCACTTCAGATGAATGGAATAATAGTAAATTTGTAAAAGAAGTGAAAGGAAAAGAAGTTGCAAGGATAATGCTTTCTTACACCTTTTGGAACAATGTTGTTTATGCTCTTAAATTCAGTGGTCCCTTGCTTAAAGTTCTTCGTTTGGTAGATGGTGACGCAAAACCATCCATGGGTTACATTTATGAAGCGATGGATAAGGCTAAGGAGGGTATTAAAAAGTTCTTTACTGATGAGCATAAATATAAGGTCTTTGAGATCATTGATAAAAGGTGGAAGGATCAACTCCATCAACCGTTGCATGCGGCTGGTAATATCTTGAACCCATCACTCTATTATAAACGTGAGAATGATTTGCTGAATAAGAAACTGATGGAGGGATTTCATAAGTGCATTGAAAAGTTGGTTGTCGATGAAAAAGTTCAAGATAAAATAACCGATCAGATTAGTACTTATTGCTCTGCTGATGGACTTTTTGGAATACCATTGGCCGTAAGACAAAGAGACAGAAAGTCACCAGGTGAATGACTCTTTCTGTGTTTCTTTTGAGTAAACAGTAACACTTCAAGTTGTTTCTTTATAATTTGTTGCTAAATTTTGAACGATTATTCTACTTTAATAGTTGAATGGTGGAGGCTTTATGGTTCAGAAGCTCCAGAGTTACAAAAGTTCGCCATCAGAGTTTTGGGTCTAACTTGTAGCTCATCTGGGTGTGAGAGAAATCGGAGTGTGTTCGAACATGTAAGACTTAGAGGAAAGCTTTATATCTCAAATGTCTCAAGTCTCAACTCCTACTAATTACTTGTCAATATTTATTTGCAGATTCATACCAAGAAGAGGAATAGACTCACCCTAAATCGCCTCAGTGACTTGGAGTTCATAAAATACAATAGAACATTAAGGCGTCGTTACAGAGCTCGCGATGAATTTGATCCAATTAGCTTGGACAATATTGATGATGCCAATGAATGGCTAACTGGAGTTGAGAATGCTGAAGATGAACCAATTTTTAAGGAAGATTCTACTTTCACTTGGGGTGTTGTTGCCGAGGCAAGTGAAGTTGAGCAGAACCGTTATGGTTTAAGGGGGAATACTTCAAGTTCAAGCTTACATAACAAGGGAAAAGAAGTAGCTACTTCAACTTCAAGACTAGTTGATGAAGATGATGAAGTTGAAGATGATGAAGTTGAAGATGATGAGCAATATAATAATGATAATGAAGGAATACAAGATTTAGATGATCTTGGACTTGATGAAGTAGAGCTTTAGAAGAACAAGAATTAGATGTTGAAATCTTTGGTTTGCTTTAAAAGACTGCTGGCCTGACTGTTTTTCTTCTTTTTTTTTCTTCTTCTTCTTTTTTCTGCTCAATTTTGTGGTTGTTTTGTAGTTGCTGATTTACTGTGTTACTGCTCTGTTTTTAGGCTTTTTTTAAAAAAAATTGCGCTTCACCTCAATGAAGCGGGTGCTTCGCTTCACGCTTCGCTTAAAGCATGAAGCGGAGCCTTGTCGCTTTTTCCCGCTTCACGCTCCCCAGAACACTGCCTTAGACATTCTTGAGGAGACAAGAATGATGGGATGTAAACCCATTGACACTCCTATGGATCTGAATGCTAAACTCCTACCAGGACAGAGGGAGCCACTCAGTGATCCTGGAAGGTATAGGCGACTGGTTGGAAAGTTGAATTATCTTACAGTGACTAGACCTGACATCTCCTTTCTTGTGAGTGTTGTAAGTCAGTTTATGACTTCTCCCCGTGATAGTCATTGGGATGATGATGTTCGTATTCTGCAATATATAAAGTCAGCTCCAGGTAAAGGACTACTTTTCGAGGATCGAGGCCATGAGCATATCATTGGATATACAAACGCTGATTTGGCAGGATCACCCTCTGATAGACGTTCTACATTCGGATATTGTGCTTTAGTAGGAGGTAATTTGGTGTCCTAGAAGAGTAAGAAACAAAGTGTGGTTGCTTGATCTAGTGCAGAAGCAGAATATCGAGCAATGGTTGTAGCAACATGTGAGCTAGTTTGGATCAAACAGTTGCTGAGAGAACTAAAATTTGGAGAAATCGGTCAGATGGAACTTGTGTGTGATAATCAAGTTGCCCGTCATATCGCATCAAATCCAGTATTTCAAAGAGGAATAAACACATTGAGATTGATTGTCACTTTATCAGAGAAAAGATACTCTCAAGTGATATTGTTACAAAATTTGTAAAGTCGTGTGATCAACTTGCAAATATCTTCACCAAGTCCCTCACCGGTCCTCGTATTAATTACATCTGTAACAAGCTAGGTACATATGACTTGTACGCACCAGCTTGAGGGGGAGTGTTAGAATAAGAATCCTACTTGGTAAAGGATTGTAATATAGTATCTATATATAGGATCTTTGTGTAATAATGTAGATACAATTCAATAATATTTCTCTTATATTTCTCACATTTTGTATCTTCAGATTTCTAATTCCCAGTCAACCGTGAGGTTTACCAATTGTTAAAGATTTCTACTTGACCAAATGAAACCCTAGATTTCTATTTAACCAAATGAAACCCTTTCTTTTCCTAGTTTCCTTGCCACAGAAGAATCTTCTAATTTAGTCAAGCCTTTGGATGACCCCTACTAGGATTGAAAACAACATCATGTAGGCTGCCATGGCATCTAGAACAGCATTAATAAGAATACTTCTTCCCCCCAAGGATATATACTGTGACTTCCACCTATATAGTTTCTTTTCACACTTTTCAATAACATTACTCCATATCTCCTTCGATTTTACCCCCAAAGGCATGCTCAAGGAGACAGTAGGTAAAGATCCTACTTCCCCTCCCAATATTGTTGCTAATTGCTCCATCTCATGTACTTCATTTATTGGAAAAAAAGAGGCTCTTCCTCCCATTGATGTGGAGTCCAAAGACACCTTCAAATAACACTAGTATGACCCTCAAAAGCATTAGTTTCTCTTCCTCTGCGACACAAAAGATTAATGTGTCATCTACATATTGTAAGTGTGTAACTTCCAAGCTACTGCTTACATTCCTAGCCATCTCAAAGCCCTTGATCCATCCAATTAGCTTTGTTGTCTTAACCATGTTGTTTAGACCTTCCATAGCTAATATACACAAGAAAGGAGACAAATGTCCTTGTCTTAAGCCTCTGTGAGCTCTTAAGAAACCAACCAGGGATCCTTTTATAAGAACTGAATATAAATAGTAGATATGCAATGCTTTATCTAATTTGTCATTTTTTGTCCAAAGCCCATCCTCTCCATCAATTTCATTAGGTAACTCCAGCTGACATAGTCATTTGCCCTCTCTACGTCTGTCTAATTTACAAAGTATTCCTGACTTCTTTTGCTTGATTCTAGAGTGTACAGCTCATTAGCAATCAACACAACATCCATGATTTGTCACCCTTAGTAAAAAGCCATTTGCTTAGAATCTACTAACTTTGCTATCCCCTTTTAAATCTCTCAGTCAGCACTTTTGAGAATACCTTATAGATACTATCTATCAAACTGATAAGTCTGAAGTCTCTCAGCTCATGGCACCTGTCTTCTTAGGAATCAAAGCAATGTAAGTTGCATTGAAATTCCATCAATAATTCTTGATCATGAAAATTATGAAAGGCATCCATAATATCCAGCTTCAAAACCTCCCAGGCACTTGATAAAAAATCTCATAGTGAATCCATCAGGACCAGAAGCTTTGTCTACTGCACACATCTGCAGACACCTCAGCATTTCTTGTTCCTCAAATCTGCCTTGTAGCGATTACTTTTCTCCTTCAGAAATTACAGGGCAATAGTCAAAATTGCAACTTGATCTCCAGTCTTCTATTATTTTTTTTATAAAGAAAAAGAAATTGTCTATAGTTTCTGATAGAAATCAATAATCCCTTGGATCCTACCTTGGATCAATAGTTGATCAATGTTGTTATTTCACGTGTGCATTGGCCATTTTGTGGAAGAATTTTGTATTATTGTCACCTTCTTTTAACCAAAGTGTCCTGGATCTCTGTCTCCAAGCTATTTCTTCATTTATGATGAGTTCCTCATATAACAAAAAAGCAGCCTTCTTCGCTGTTCATCCTCATTCATACGTCTCCCAGTAAGAACTGGGTCCAAATCTGCCATCTGATCTGACAAACTACTTCTTTGTGAACCCAAATATCCTTGATAGCATTTATTCCATTCCTTAAGCTTCTCTTTGAGAGCTTTGAGCTTGCAAGCATGTAGTCAAAAGAGTTCCATCAGCACCTGATTCTATCAATAAATCCATCAATGCCCAACCACCAGTTTTCAAATTTGAATTATGATTTGGATTGCTCCCAAGAACCACATTGAAGAGTCACAAGGACATGGTCTGAAATTAGTCTCTGTAATAGAATTTTTTTGATATTACTGAATCAGTCATCCCACTATTCTGAGATTAGTATTCTGTCAATTCTAGATGCTATTATTTGATTATTCCCATATGAACCAGGCAAAAGGACCCTCCAATTGAAGATCAATTAGGTTTATGTCTTCCGTAAAATCTGAGAAATCCACCATTTCTCTGGACCTCCTATTACAATTCATTTTCTCTGAAGCAAACCACAAACAACCCAAGGTCCTTCCATGAGTCCTCTGACTGCACGTATCTCCCCCCCCCCCCCACCCCCAAACTGATCTTCTCTCAATACAATAGTTAGTAGCATACACCCTTGTTTTATGACGACAAAATCCTGTGACTGGGCCTCAATACTGCATGTCAGTGTATAGGCACCAATCTGCAGAATTTCCCTTTTCCAAAGCCTACTATCCCACATCATCATAATTCGTACTCTCGTACCACTAGCTTCCAAACAAGCATACTCCACCCATCTTACCCCCCACACCCCAACCCCCAACCCCACCCCCTTTTTCCCTCCAAAATCTTTTTGACCATCCCTACTATTTCCCCTTCAAGTTTTGTCTCCAGAAAATAGATGATGGTTGCTTTCCATTTCAGAACAAAACTTTTCACTAGTCTTCTTTTCTACCTTCTAGTCAGACCCCTTACATTCCATGAGATTAAACTAAACTTCATGGATCAGTTGATGTCATACTCCTCCCCCTGCTTCTTTTCCCGTTGCTTTTGAATTTAAAATCAAATGTTATAAGACCTTCAGCTCCTAAGCTCCTTTAAATCTAGCTTTCTTGCAATCAATTTCAGCCTCCATTCTTCTAGCTCTTTAAATCTAGCTTTCTTGCAATCAATTTCAGCCTCCATTCTTCTAGCTTGCCTGCAACTATCAATTTGCATTAATAACTCCAATGCCTCCTCTTCATGACCCTGAAAATCCACCCCTACCATTTTAATCAACTCGAGCATATTTTGGTGTGCCCGGACTGTAGCATCCATCTCTGTCTAGAAGTGAATGATATTGTTGAACATGGAGCGGTTCAACCTCCTCCACCTCCCAATTTTTTACCACAATGATGAAATTATGTCCAATC
Source organism: Jaltomata sinuosa (assembly GCA_003996215.1). Lineage (NCBI taxonomy): Eukaryota > Viridiplantae > Streptophyta > Magnoliopsida > Solanales > Solanaceae > Jaltomata > Jaltomata sinuosa. The sequence goes on along the minus strand of QJPP01000214.1, from coordinate 17,593 downwards.
ACTAGGTTCTCCCATCCTTCAACAGAAATCCCACTAGCTTCAGCTTCCTCCGCTTCTTCTCGAAAAACTCTCCCATCTTCTTTCTCTGGCTCTTCCCTTATTCTCGAATTTCCTGCATGCATCGCAGCTTCTGAATAAGTAAGCGTCTCACATGAGCCTTCTTGTGTTGCATATATATCTCTCTGCTCTGGTTTATAGAGTTCCAGGACTTCAACAAAAGACACGCCTCTTGTATCTTCCATGGGCTTGCCTTGAATGTCATTAAAAATCACTTGGCCAGCTAGATCTGGCCCAAACTTATTTTAGAAGAATCTTCTGATCTGGGCTCGGGTAGGAGGCCCATTCTAGAAAAAATACCAATTAGACCCTCTACTTGAGGGTCACGTGCCTTCCCCAGTTCAATTCGACCAATTGGAAAGCAAGTACAGCCCACGTGCTTTCCCACCTGCAAATCCCTAAAGTTTAGGTTGTCTTGTACGTTCTTTTTCGGGTAGGCTAAATTTGTCCAATGGTTATTTGCATGATCCACTTTGCGACTTCTTCCTACTCAATAGTGACCGTGATCTCATTTATCTCTGGTGACCTCTTCTTTTGACTTCGAAATGAGTTTGAATCTTGTATGTCTCTCCACCCAATTGGGATATAGCGATTACCACCATCTCTCTCGATGACTACCTCTCTTGGTGTATTAAGACGGTCGCCTGCGATTTGAATCCTTGCCCATTTTAGATGATCCTTAACTCAGTCTCTTCCTTGGTGGCAATCCACACGTATAAATCTCCAATTTCTTGGAAGATTTTTTGGGACCAAATACGAACAGGGACACCAAGAACTATGATCCAAGAGGTTTTGACTGGAGTAGAGTTAGAGATGCATCCTGCTATAGGGTTCCACCACTCAAAAAAAAATTAGAATTCTTCCATCTCCATTCGACTTGGAGTATCTTCTCTGCCATATTTCTATTAGGGAACTCGAATTGAAATAGATCACCCATCATCTCATATATGTTCACACCAAAGGCTGTTTTCCAATTAACAGAGTTCCACCTCCTGATGTCTAATAGAGTGGTTTTCTCCGAAATCTCCTTCCCAAAATACCCAACTACACATCTATTCAACGAAGTCGAGTTATGGAGTTCGTAGACTTTCATAGAGTTACTACTTAGGAGACTTGGAGGGTGCTTGGGAGGAAAACTTGACGGTCAACAACTTGCTCAAATGGATGAAATACAAAATGGCCATGCTAGTGAAGAAATGGCTAAGTATGCAAATGGCTATTTAATGAGTTCTCATGAATTCAACAAAAGGAAGACAACCAAACAAAGTCCTTACTTCATTAAGGGTATATTTGTAATAGCTAGTATCTTTCTTTTCTATCCTAGTATAAGTAGTAGTATTCTTATTTCCCTAAGTTAGATTATGTTGATTATTGAAGACTAAATACTCTTTGAGAGTTTGTGAGCTTGTTGAAGCTTTTGATTGTGTTTGATTTGGAAAGAAGGGTTGCTTGGGAATCTAATTCCCTTGAGGTCTTTCTCATAGGTTAGATGCTCTTTTGGACATTCGAAGGAGGTCTTTACTTTAATATAGTATTGGTTGCCTTTGATTCCACGTTTGTGTCTACCTTTCTATCCTTTTTATCTTTGTATATTTGTTTTTCTATTTCCTTACTTAGAATTGTATCAATTGGTATCAGATGCAAGGTCATGGGTTTGATTCCCAGGAGCAACATGCTGCATGAGGCAGGTGTTGGGAGGAAATTGTATATCCTGCCTATGGCAAGGCCCACGAGAGGCTGGGTTGGCCCGGGTCGGAGTCATGATCGAACATGGCACTTGCTTGGTGGACTTGGTTAAGAAATAAAGTTGTGTCTTTGCTATTAGCTACAGCTTTTGGCATGATGGTAAGCGCTTGATCCTAACAAGTGGTAATGATGCAAGAGGGATAATTTATAAAATAATTATTAGTGTGTTGATTTTTCGACAATTAATTTATGTTTTTAAACGCCCAACTTGAAGATTGAATTCTACAATATACAAGTAAGTTCCTCGGAGAATATCTCTCAAAATTTAGAATAACTTTATAGCTCCATTTTTATAGTTTTGATTTTTTCAGCCGAATCCCAGCACCCGTATTCGTACCCCCGAATCTTAAAATTTAGATTTTGCCGAATCCGACGGTGGATCCCCGCATCCGAATCTAAGTAACTTAGATATTCTCAATTATTTTGTATGTCACTACTCACTAGTACTAATGCAAGCCGAGTTTCCTCAAAACCTTGCACACGAAGTCGAGTTATGGAGTTCGTAGACTTTTCATAGAGTCACTACTTAGGAGACTTTGAGGGTTCTTGGGATGAAGACTTGACGATCAACAACTTGCTCAAATGGATGAAACACAAAATGGCCATGCTAGTGAAGAAATGGGCTAAGTATGCAAATGGCTATTTCATGAGTTCTCATGAATTCAACAAAAGGAAGACAACCAAACAAGGTCCTTACTTCATTAAAGGTATATTTGTAATAGCTAGTATCTTTCTTTTCTATCCTACTATAAGTAGTAGTATTCTTATTTCCCTAAGTTAGATTATGTTGATTATTGAAGACTAAATACTCTTTGAGAGTTTGTGAGCTTGTTAAAGCTTTTGATTGTGTTCGATTTGGAAAGAAGGGTTGCTTGGGAATCTAATTCCCTTGAGGTCTTTCTCATAGGTTAGGTGCTCTTTTGGACATTCGAAGGTGGTCTTTACTTTAATATAGTATTGGTTGCCTTTGATTCCACTTTTGTGCGTACCTTTCTAGCCTTTTTATCTTTGTATCTTTGTTTTTCTATTTCCTTACTTAGAATTGTATCAAGTATATTGGGTGTTTGCCCACACCATTAATCAAATTTAATGCTTTTACAAATATTAAACAATTACTAATCCCAATTCAAAAGTTTTGGAGCCATCATATAGTTTTGAACGGCAGAGGTAATGCAATTTAAGCAATAATAATAAGTTAAAAACTAAAATTCTTAACAATGAGAAGAAAGCACAATGGACCAAATCCCAAAAGCAAAGAAGAAAAAGAAGTTGCCTCTCACTTTAGGCAAATACATATGTTTGGACTGCTTTGTATGTTATATCATGTTATATAGCTTGAGACTTTTCAATGTTGTGTAATCTTGGTTTTATTTTCTTGTCTGCATATTGGAGATGGGCTCTTAACCAGTCACAGGATTATATCCTTTATCTCCCACTATAATAACTTAATTTCAATATGTCTATTAATTTGGGAGAACTTTTGAAGCCTTGTTAATCTTCATTTAACTGGACAGATGGAATTTTCCATGTCGAATAACTTGAACACTTCACATTCATCTCAAAATATAGATAAATCAATGAGGAAGCCACAGAAAAACAATGAGGATAGGAGTCAATATACAAACGGAATGCCAACTTCTTCTAGCAAACTAAGACTAAGTGATACCTAATCAATTGCCAGCAGATTATGCATGAAAAATAAAAATAAACAACAAGTACATCCAATACCTCGCATGAGGAGGAGGCCAGCAGCAATACCAATTCCCCCAGCCATAGCAGGGTGCTCTCTCGCAGTTGCCAACTCATCTGAAAGGATAGATTGAAGAGCATTTATAGGAGAAAAATCCATTAATCTCAAATCAGATTCCTATTGTCAGATTAATGGTCCCAATAGTCTTGTCAAATTCCAAAAGGTAACAATAAAAAGGATATCTATGTAGGACTAAAGGAGATGAACATTCATGCCTTCCTTTTTATTCCCTCTGATAAGTAAAGAGTAAATTGAAGTGATACACGAGTGCACCAAGACACTGCATAAAGTACCGTAGCACAGGTAGAAAAATAGGAACTAGTCAAATTTGAAGGCCAATTAGGCTTACAAAAAGGACAAAGAAAAGTAAAAAGTTCATCAGTTCCTTGAACAGCTTTTTCCTGCCCAAGGAAGCATGCAGAACACCTTTATCATGTTCATTGGTAAAGATTCTCCCTAAAGCATTGACTAAATTTTTTTTTCCCATTTTAGTGACCCCTATTCAGGCAAAGCGGGTTCATCTCAATTTTCATCTTATAGATTTATCAATGTTGACTCCCTGACATTCCAATAAAGATTCATCAATGGAATGAATCATCGTTCGATGGATCTGAAGAAAGCAGCACGTAATGAAAGGTCATACTCGATCTCACAGTGGGGGAAAAGGTGAATGACAGACTTCTCTTCGTACATATATAGCAGGAATTCGTTTATATTACATGTATGAGAAGCAAGTGTGCGAGAGTGATAGCATCTACAAACCAATGAGGGTTCACTTGTTTTTGAAAATGTGCAACAAAAGCTTGTTGACCAACAAATGATGAAAAGAATTCCAATTACAAGGCATAGAAGGTAGGCAGCATTCAGTGATCAATTTTAGATCTAACCATTCAGAACAGTAGAACCACAATAGTCCATACTAAACTATAAGAAGGCATGTGCAAGTTACCTTTAATTTTCCTGAAGAAAACCTCTTCATAAGTTCTATACTGGGCTTTTATCTTTGGCATAAAATCCTGCAAAACATTACTTATGGATAAGAATTGCCACTAAAGATAAGATAATATGAAAAGATTTAGATGGAACACCGAAGAAAATGGACCTTTCGCCTTACTCAACCTCAAAAGCTAACTCGTGAGGTGAAGGATTGTCTAACACCATATAAGAAGACAACAACACATTCCCTCAACAAATGTGGGACCAATGTTGTCAAGGGCTCGCTTAAGGTGTGTTTAACCTTAGAAACTAGGAAAAAATTAGGTCTTCAATTCACCTTGCTTACGTAGTGCATTGCTTTAGTGCTGGCACCAAGGCAATAAGGACCCGTTTGGACATGCACATTACTTCAAATATTTGAATAATATTTGCAAATTAATGTCTAGTTCACGATTTGGTCAATTATTTCAACTTCAACTTGAAATAAGGAATTTGAAGTTTGAAAAACTGATTTTGGGAGTATTTCAAGTGAAATAATAGTTCACTCACAAAATTTCAACTCTTTTTCCCTATAAAATTCATGTCCACACAAAATTTCAACTTACAAATATTCTTTCTCACCTTCAACTTCAAATACTCTTGTTTCAACTTCAACAAAATATTCACAAAAGCTTACGAAGTTGAGCATACTCAACCCCATGGGCTCGGTCTTGAAGTCAAAAATCCAAATTGATTCTCTTGTCATTTATATTTATTATAGTTCTTTTCAGTTATTCTGTTTAGGTTCCGTATGTAATACTATTGTTATATAATGAGTGGCTGAAACTCAGGATAACTAATTATTTCCAACAACTGAACAAAATCACTAGTAGTTATGGTCTTGCCGGTCAAGTCATTCTTCTTGGCAAGTTTAGAGAATTGGAAGCAAGTTGTTCAGGATTGAGTAATAGAATTGCTGTCACCAAACTTCAGGATTGCTCCCTGGAGCCTAAATTATAAGGAGGTAATCTTCAGAGAAAGGATAAACTATTTCTTGTTAGCCTCACTTTTTTTCTTCCCAACTTTTAAAGATTTTAGGGTCATTTGTCATGGTTATGGAAAGAATATGTAGTCACAGCTAAACATGGTATGATTAATCATTGGTAACTAAGCTTGCAAGAATCCCTCATGGAACTGGGGATTGGAAATACATAGCTAAACCATGGGATGATGTTGCCCCCAACATTTACTTCAAAGTAGGGAACGAATCTGACATAAAGTTCTAGAAGGACAAATGGCTGGTCAGCACCCTGAAAATGAGTTTCCCCACCTCTTTTTACTAGCAAGCAATCATGATTCATCAATTGCTCAAACAGAGATGGGAATGCATGGAATCTACAACTGAGAAGGAACCTGCATGATTGGGAAATGGAAAGTTTGATTGAGCTACTCATAAGACTAGAAAGTTGTAGTTTGAACCCTTACAGAGGGACACTATAGCCTGGAGCAATTCAGATGACATGGTAAACATAGTTAAGACAGGATATGCTCACTACATTTCAAAACATTTGACTCTTGGCCATGGAAGTTAATGTGGAGAACAAAGTTACCCACTAAAGTCATCTGCTTTAGCTGGACAGCTTTGCATGTAGCATGCTTGACCCTGGGAGTCTCAGGAAAAGAAGCATACCATTGGCAATCGAAGCTATATGTGCAAGCCCAATGTCGTAAGTGTCAACCACCTACTCCTCCACTGTGTAGTAGCTTCTGAGATATGGAATATGTTCTTCACAATTTTTGGTATGTGTTGGGTCATGCCATTCAACACCAAAGAGGCCTATAGGAGCTGGAGCTCATACAAAGTTGACAAGGCCATCAAGAACATCTGGCTGATGGTCCCTGGAGCTATTTTTGGGTGCATTTATTCAGAGATGAACAGAAGATGTTTTGATGGAATCTCAACTTCGTGTCACTCTCTGAAAGCAAAACGTTTATACCACCTTTGTTGACCATTTTTTGGATTTTTTCAGTTCACTAGTCATACCATAGTTTTAAGTTTACAGAACTGACAATATCTCTCTATTTGTTAAGTTCATCTGTCTAAATATTTGCATCTGCTTGATGCCATTAATGAAATTATTACTTCATCAAGAAAAAAAGATTTGGGGATCATAATGGCTCTGGGTATGGCTGAAGAAGTTAAAGTGACTTTAAGAAAAAGAAAGAGAAGATAACTTTGCTAGCAACTTGATGTTGAAAAGCTCATGACATAACATCATGTTCTTCCCCACTCAGGTAATAAGGAGTTTTTGTCTTTTCTATAAAACCTCTCAAAACTCGTCTCTTTTAATCATCAATATTACGTTCTTTTTTTTATCATTATCATCAACATAACATTTTTTCTGACAGTAAATGCACCGGCTTTCTAATTTGAGAAGTGTCAAATATCTAGTGAGCCTCTCTTGAATTATTAGCTTCCTTTTATACTAAGCCAACTTAATGCTGATGGTTCGACAGAGAACCCACAGGATTATTTGTTCCATTTCTACTGCATATCTTCAGACTCCAGTGGAACATCTCATAGCAATTCAGCCCGCCCAGTAAGTGGTCTCACAAGAAAATGGTAACCCTTCGAACTTCTTTAGGATAGGCCTTGGCACAACGGTAGAACTTCTCTTTGGTGACCTATATAGGTCATGAGTTCGAGGTGCAAAAAAAGCCTCTTTGCATAAATGCAAAGGGATGGATATGGATTATAAGCCCCCACTCCCCCATATTAGCACTTCATGCATGGGGAAAGTCTGTTTTATTCCTTCTAACTCCAGCAACAGAACTCTAAGTTAAGGTCCTTGTGAAGCCTTCGAATTAAACCATTAATCTTCTACCTGATCAGTTTTCTACATGTAGTTTATTTTTAGAGGAACAACTAAGAGAAGAAACTTGCAAAACCTTGCTAAGAAGGGGAAGAGAAATTTCTAGTGAAAAGTTGCATAAACTGTACTCCTGCAGCCCCAATTAATTTGCGGACCGGACCAGCATCAGAAAAACAATTTGAGGCGCAGGTTGCATACCTAATAAGTGCTCTCACGAAAAAAATGCAAATAATTATTTATTGACAATTTAGCAATTATCAGCCCCTCAACTCCAGCAATAAATTAAGGTAATGCACACCTGTAAGGTTGCAAAATTAAATTACTTTCTTTCACAACCTTGAAGACATTTACTTTCTTTCACAACCTTGAAGACACTGAAATTTGGAACCTGAAAGGTTCTACCCTTGTAAATCCTTTTTCACATACCATATTTGTTAGGGGATAGATACAGGAATCCATAATATTTAAGACTAACAGAAAATATAGATACAATATGTTGCCCTTCATTTTGTATAAATATTGATAGCTGGAAGATTAAGAGATCCCCCAACTCACATACAGTAAAAAAACGAAATAATCCACACAGCAGATAAGCTAGAAAACCCGGGGTAGAATGACTGTTACTTTGTGAGAAAAGTGCAAAATGGAAGGGTAATTAAAAGAACCTGAAGAGAACGAAGGTGGGTGGAGGATGTATTTTGGATGGAACGGGCAGAGCGAATGGCGGAGTCAGTAGACTCTTCGATAGTGCGAGGCAGATCCTCTGAGATGTAAGAGTGCCATGCTTTGTTTTGCGATGACTGATTGATATCAACAGGAGGGCGGGCTTCTTCTCCCATCTTCTCTCTCTGTTTCACCAAATACATTTAATCGGCAAAATGTTCGAAATTATGAATTACTCGAGACGAACGACGCAAAAAGACCACCTCTTTTTGACAACAAAGCTTAAAAACTTGGGAAAATTAAACAAAGTATGCATCGAGTCAAAATTCTCTATCCAAGAAGTATTTTAGTAATCCTTCCATCCCATATTAATTGAATTGTTGAGACTTTTTTCATTATTTAAAATAAATAAATTATTTAAATATCAAAATAATTATTGAAATTTTTTCCATTTTTTCCCTTTTTTTAAAGAAAGAGTATTTTATATTTTCTAGGTACTTACACTCTTTACAAGGTCATAATTATGATTTTACATTGAAATTTCACATTTCCATACAGGTGAAATTGTCAAGAGACACTATTTTACAAATTATTTTATTAAGTATAATTATTATAATCAAATTCCAAGCAATGTTGAGTAATGACTAACTCTACTTTTGAGAATAGTGTGAGAATAATGAAAAGGATAGTAATGGAAAGTAATGTTCTAGAGTTTTCTTAAAGGGTGTGCATTCTCCCAACAATTCAGTTAATATGGGACGGAGGGAGTACTAAATAAGGCTTGAGCACACAGCTCAAGCAGGCAACTCTTGCACAACATGTCCGCTTGAGTTGTGTGCTTGCAGCGCCTCACTTCAAAAAATTTAATATTTTCTTTGTTTCAATTTATTTGTCTCACTTTTCATTTTAATATGTTATATATTTGATTAAAATATTCTATTATGTATTTGACAATTACATAAAAGATATTATAAATCATAATATAAAAAATTTGTTGACTCTCGAAATTATATTAGTGCCACATAAATTGGGACCAAGAGAATAATGCAATAATTAATAACTGAAAATATTTAAAAACCATATAAGAAATTTGGTTCACTATTCAAATTCCATTTGTGCCATGTAAATTGGAACAAAGGAAATAACATATATTATTTGAAAATGATATAAAAAAGTAAATTACAACAACTAAAAAAACGTATAATAAATTTAGTAATTTTTCAAATTCTATCTATGTAACATATATTGAGCATGTGTTGGCATGATATTTTGTGTCTATTATTATTGAAAAAGGCTCTCATTCTATTTCAGCCGAAATGTGTCCTGCTTTATCTCTTTTTTTCCTCTTTTTCTCGACAATCAGATCATTACATTCTCAATCTATGATTTCAAGTGTGATGTTTGTTAATGTCTTGGTGCATCATTTAGTTAGCGTTTAGACATGCGATTTCATTGATTTGAAATCATGAGATGAAATCTGTTTACCGTTGATTTGGGACAGTTAGCTTTGTTTGCGGGTAAAGAGCACGCGTTACGATATTAGCTTCGTTGTTAGGTACGTAAGTTTGCAAAAAGTAAATAACGTAAAGGAAATACAGAATAAATCAGCAAGACAACAATTAAGAACAAATCTGTAGCGATAGCGGAGTGCTCGATCCTTCTAGCTATAGGGAGGTTATGACCGTGAACATAGCGTGAACAAGCGTAATTGCTAAAGAACAGTAAAAACATTAAAGGAAAACTAAAGGAAAACGGTGAAAGCTTAAGGACCAAGCTAAATATATTTTATTGCTTTTAGGATAAGACCAGCCAAAATTCGATCCTCTAAAATAGGGGAGGGAGTGCTTGTTTATATGGCATAAAGGGTTTTCTCTGGCCAATGGGATAATGCCATTTTATTAAGCCAATAGTACCATGACCAATGGTCGACAACCACTTTTCCTTGTTCTATTGGAGGATGCTAGCCCAGTACACCACGTCTGGTGCTGCGACTCCACCTGAATAATCTGACACACCGTCCTTTTGTCTGTCCTTTGCATGCAGTCTCTATCATTGGTCCTCTGGGCTATCCCATTTTAGCCCGAGAGGCTATTTCTTTATGTCGGGATTACTCCCGAGATGATGTCATCGTGGGCAGGCCTTCTCTACTCCAACCTGAATCGGCCTATTCTTACCAGAGCTATTTTACCCCATACAGATAGTCCCTCCGTCTCTTGTGCTTAATATCATTTTGGTTGAGAGACAGAAAGATAGATAAATAGGGTATCCCTGGAGATCATTCGAAAGTGTACTTCTCCAATCAGCGCATCCCCTTTATCTTGTTGGGGGTTGATGGTCCCGAGACCGCGCCTCATGACTTTGTCCTTACCGGTTCAATTAAATAAGCGCCTTCTTATCCAATAGCTTGTCGCTTCTTCTCCTTCCCCTTTATTAATTACAAGGGTAGACAAATTGTTTCCTTCGATACTCGAAACGTCACCTATGGTAACGACAACATGTCTCTTGATGCTCCGGCTTTCATACATTATCACCTCTAATGTGGATGGCCGTCCACGTGTCCTTTATCAAGGGCCCCTTTTTAGGAACTCTTGACCTATAAATTCCATCTGCTTCCGACTCCTTTCCTCCCTACGTGTTGATTCAAATTTCCTCAAATTAGAACAAATGACAGGCTCTTCTAAGTCCGAACCGTTTGCCCTTTGCATTCCCTATAGTCCTTGGGCCATTCTTGTCTTTGATCCAGGTGACCTATTCGCAAGGAATTTGCTTGGGTTGTCGACGAGAATGAAGTAAGGACTATAGGAAAATCCCAAGGTGAGGGTGGTAGGTAATGCTCCGGCCGACCACCTTTCTCCATAACCGTTGTGGCCTCTTCCTTTAAAGCTGATGCTTATGCGTTGCATCCAAGGCACCCGACTACTGTGGGGAAATCCACTCTATGATGGGCTCTCACTAGCCTTCGATGAGAGAACCTGAGGCGCGAAGAAGAACGGGCCCTCCCTCCCACATTGATAAGGATACATTATTGTCGGAGGGGGGCTCGCCCTTGGTGTCTACTTCCTTCAGCGACTCTCCCTCCTTATCCGGAGGTCGCGATGTCAGGACTCAATTTCTCAAGTTGTGATGGCACCTACTACACCCAACCAGTAGGTAAATCGAAACCCTTAGCCCCGAACAGCGAGTAGTGGGCTAGTGCGAGACACCACCCAGAAATGAAAAAGGGCGAATACACGGTAAAGATAAAGAAAGCTGAAACCATAATACAACAGAAAGAAAGAGTAAGTCATACAGAAAAACCCCAAAATCTAGTATCAGTCGGTACAAAAGCTACTATTACATAGGGAGTACTAGATAGGTACAAATATACATGATAGTCTTCTTAATAAACAAAAAACGGACTAATCCCAAAGTAGAGGGAGACAAGTCAACTCTGAACGCCATAAGCTCACCCTAGATCTCTGAAACAGCAACTCCGCACCAGGATAGCATCAGCGGCGATAACTCGTGCTAGGGTCTGCATTAGGGAAAAAGATGTAGAGTGTAGCAAGAGTACCAAAATACACAGTACCCAGTAGGCATCATAGGATGCCTGAGCTCAAATATGATAAAAGTACAGAAAATGCGAATATACTAATAGGAAATAACAAGGGAGTTAGTATAAGGATACATGTCATAGTTAGAAAATAATAAAGCAGTAGATAATGAGCTGAGCGAAGCGTAAAAACATGAAAAGTAGAGAGACGTAAAGTAAAGCAAAGTAGAGTAATCTAGATACAACCTAATCGAGCCCCCATAAGCCCAAAAGGTGCACAGAATCAGAGAATAACCTAATCGGGCCCCCATAAGCCCGGAAGGTACAACCAACAAACAATAGACCCAACCGGACCCCCCATAAGTCCAGAGGATGCAAATAGCAGACAATAGTGACTAACAATCAACCTAATAGGGTAATGCAGGTGGAATCGTGCCATGATATGCCATATGATTCGTGCCAAGTGCCAATAGTACTGTATACTCCTCCTCTAGTTGTACCTTGCAAAGGCAAGACCCATGGGAGACTCGTGAAATCTACATACCAATTCCAAACAGTATCTCAATAACTGTGCCATGATGATAATCAATAAAATCCACCCGGAACACTTTTCCTTGGGCATGCAAGTTTAAAATACCAGTAAAACCAACCAGAACACTTTCCCTCGGGCATGCAAGTTTAAAATACCAGAAAAACCACCCAAAATACTTTCCCTCGGGCATGCAAGTTTATCTCAAATTATTATTTCATAAAATATGCCAAGTTTTCCGTAATAAAGTCAGAGTACCAAAGATGTTCTCAAAATTCATTTCCTAAATCGAAAACAATGTTTAAACTGTGCCTTTCATATGCCATAAAGAAAACAACCACAACACAAGGACATAGATGAAAAATCATATCTAGTTAATTTGCACTAAAGAAATAAGGTCTACAAGCTAAAGAAAAGTGGCAACATTCTAAAATAGCAATTAGAAAAACCTGAACTCTTGACTACCTCCTACAGGAACTTACCCTAAGCCAACAACTACCCCCAAATCCAAACTAACGCGGTTAATTCATACTAAAATAGTAAAAGGAGGGAGAAACGATCCTAAAGAAGTTAAGGAATAAGCAAACTGACCTGGGGTCCAGCAAATTCCAATGCATAAGCCTCGATCCCACAAATACATAAATACGAATAAACAATACGATGATAGAACAAATAAGCGAAAAGGATAAACAAGCTTCTAACCTAACCCGAGAACTACCGGGAAATTCATACGACGGATATATAAAGTAACTATCCCAACACCCCAAGGCCGACTAACTAAGCTAAGGCAAGCAATGATACATGTATATGTATATAACTACCACTAAAGGAACTACAACGGCTACTCTAAGACCTACATGTACAAGCAAGGGCAATAATAAGGATCCCAATCCCCGATTCTAAGCTAAATCCTAAATCGACTACGAGAATCCAATCCTTTAAAATTCCTATTCAATCCATAAATTCCCACCAACAGTAAGCACAAACCATACAATCATCTTATACGAGCTAAGTCTTGAAGTAAGTAAGTCGTAGCCTACCTCGAAGCCGATCATGTGCACTCGCACCCACTAGACCAGAGCTTTTTCTTTTTGGGAAGCCTCTGACTTCTGTCATGCTAGCATAACGATAATCTACTCGTTAAAATATGGAAAATGACACCCATATTGCAATTTAACAATTCGGGTAAAAAATTGGATGAAAAATCACCTGTAGGACCTGATAACGCTCAAACGTACTCTCCAAGATAGAGGTATCGGGGATCGTTAAGTAAAACACATTTATATTCCCGACAGGAGTTTGGGTCAATCCCACAGAGAATAATGTAATCGCGATTGAGATAGCAAAGAATTAAAGCAGCTTATTCAAGTTCAAGGAGCAAAATAAGTAATATGATTGGGAGTTTTGTAGTCAAAAACACGAGTGATGATGCAATTGCAAGGTCGACCAACTCTTCCCAATGCAAGGATCGCAAGAGAGATTTGGGAATGAGTTTTACTTCAAATTCATACGATCTATTACAAGTTTACCAAATATAAACTAGATTAATCATGGGTCAAATGAAATAAGCCTTGGAAGTATCGATAATTTACCAACATCTCTCGACTATCGACAAATATACCTCAACTAGTTCTATCGAACCCATCCAAGCGTTAATAAAGCTCTTCCAATTATGGTAACACTAGAATTACTATTTTTAGCCAATTTCTTAAATGAGGGTTAAAGCCTCAAGTTAGTGCTAATCAATCTTTCCCCACCTTAATTCACTCTTTCAAGCCAACTCAAAGTAAAGAGGGAAAGTCCAAGGTTTGATCACTCCCTTTAGATTCAAGTCAAGCATAAGATGAATTAGAGATTCAAAGACTCAATTCATAAACTAGAAAATATTTAATAAATTGTAAAAGCACAAGATAAGAAATCACACCCAAATATTATTTATATCTAACCCAATATCCAAATCTCAAATCAACCAACACACCAATAGATTTAATAATACAAAGCAAGAGTTGAAGAAAGGAACTAAAGATTTTACAATAAAAGCTTCCAATCTTCACTCCAATGGTGTTGGCGGATGAACTTGCTCCCCAAGCTAGCCCTAAGTTGTTCACTCTAAGTCTAAGGATGAATTGGTTGAAGAACAATTGTGAATAATCCAGAATATCCTTCAAAAGCAGCTGAGAAGAGCTTTTATGTGGATTCGGGTTTCCAAAAATGGAAATTTCCAAATCTGCCCTGCAGCTGACGCTTTATTCTTTGCCTACGCGGAAGGATCGTCTCATATGCGAAGTGTCTTTATCTGGTTGACATTTGCGTATGCGGTCGCTTCAGTGCATACGTGGAGATTTCCCTTGGTTAACCTTTGCGTACGTGTGTGGACCACCGCGTGCGCGTAGATATATCCAGCTGCTAGTTATTTACTTTTTTGAATAGCCCCATTTTGACTTTTTTTCACCTGAATCTTTCCCGAACACTTCTAGAACATAGTAACCTGTTAAATAGAAGTAATCCGTATGAGTTGCACTATTTTTCTCACTTTACCTTAGCAAAAGTATAAGATTAAAAGCTAAATAAGTAGGTAGAATTCCAACTTATCAAACCCCCAAACTTGAACTAGCAGGGCACTGCTTTTAGTTCTGGTGGTCAGCGCTAGAATCGCCTTTATGCCATGTCCTCTCGCCAGGATCAGGAGAGTTCACCGAATGTTGTTACTAGTATGTTAAAAGTCTTCTCTCTTGATGTGTATGCTTTATTGGACCCCGGTGCCTCCTTATATTTTGTGACCCCTTATGTTGCTTGCAAGTTTGAAATTTGTCATGATCAATGATAACGCTCAAACTACACTTCTAATTAAAGAAGCGTAAGCGATCGTTGTCAAGTAAAGAACCCAACTAGGTTGGGGTCGAATCCCACAGAGAATATGGTGAGAATTAAGTCGTTAGTGAATTATGTGACTAATGGTCAATAGTTTTCGGAAAAGGGGGGGTTTTGTGATCAAACGTGAACAAAAACAACAATAATGTAAGAGTGATAATCAATAGGAGAGAATGAACTAGGGAAGTGTTTACCATGGTGTTGGTAACAATGTCGATTCTAGGCTTAACCGGGTTCTTTCTATATGTTTGTCACGATGTGATTGCGTCAATTGTATCGTCTAAACGTCTCTCGACCAAATAAACAAATTTCCTTTTATCTTCTTTCGATCTCAAAAAGATGTGCTTTTTTAGCTCTCAATCCTAACATCAAGTAGACTAATCCAGTTACGGCCTTAATCTTTAAGACGAGAGTTGGTAGTCTCGAATCCTTGTCGTTAATCAAGTTTTCCCGGTTTTAACTTCTTTACTCAAGCAAATTAAACCTAGGCATGTTCTAATGTTTGCAACAACTAGAAAACGTGACTAATTGAATGATTAACAACATGACAATACATATATCGAACCCAACGCTACCCGGAATCTATATTGCTACGTTTGCCATGGCTCCCACAACCCTAGTTGCGGGAGTGTTAGTTACTCATGCTTGAAGATGAAAAGAAGAAAGTCATGTTCATAAAATAATAAAGAAACGAGATCCTTACAATATATTGAGGACAATCTTCAAGTATCCAAGGACAAAAGAAACCAATAACTCAAGAACGAATCAAGAACACGAATGTTAATTCAAGAAACGTGTTCTTGCTCCCAAAAACTAACTAAAAATGTGTTTAAACTAATGGGTGAATAATTATTAACATAAACCTAACATAGGGTATTTATAGGAGTAGTAGAAACCAAATCCAAAACGGGCTAGGAATTCCCAAAACGCGGGTCGCCGACTAAAGCTACTGCCTTAGCGTGACGGTCAGGCTGACAGACCGTCACTGCCTTGACGGACCGTCGCCTGGGCCGTCAGCTTAGGCAGTGGCACTGCCTCCTTTACTGCCTTGGAGTGACGGTCACTTGTGACGGACCGTCACACTTGTGACGGACCGTCACTCGGGCCGTCACTCTTAGGCAGAATGTCGTTTTTCGCGTATTTTCTTCCGTTTCCGTGTTTGTTTCCATTTCCTACAAATACAACATAAAAACATCAAAAACAACAATGGTTGCTTGAAAACGTACGATTGTTCTTAGTAAAAAGGAGTCGAAAGTGACGTAAATTAGCGTCACATCAACACCCCCAACTTAAAACGTTCGCTTGTCCTCAAGCAACATGACATAAAACAATAATACGACTCAACTAAGAACACAAACTCGTGTCTATAGCAACTCATGGTCATTCAAACTTATTCAATTCAATCAAGCTCCCTCGTAGCACACGAATGTATGAAACACTAACTTTCAAGGATCCAAACATGTCATTCCGTTATGATAGAACATTATGCATACACACGCGCAGCTATCCTAACAATCAATAGACAATACAGACATCTTGGTGCCCTCACCACAAAGAAATCCCACACACAAGATTTGGGACTAGGTAAGCGCTCAAACTCACAAATGATTTCAGACAATGCACATGCGATACTATAGGCTTGCCCTTACTATTCTATTTTGGTTCTTCAGAAAGCTACTCAGGATCACTACAGGACTTGTTTAGGCTTGTAATGAGGCTTCGGGTGCAGGTAGGATACATTTAGGGGTTAGTGACTAAGCCCTCCTTGGAACCGGTTACATCTTATCACCACATATCTTCACCTTGTCCATCCTTATTCACCTTTTTATTCCTTTCTTTCTAGCTACAGGTGTGGCCTCTTTATTTTGACCATTCTTTTTGTTACTTTTTCGATCTTTTTCACCTTTCTTTATTTTTCTTTTCTTTTCCTAGGCGCACACCCGGATTTTCATTCTATTCAAAAACCAATCTTCTCCATCATCTTTTTCTTATCATTCCCCTCCGTAGTAGCCACCCCCAACTTAGGCTGATTGCCTGCGTTGAGGTGCACAATGTCCATGCAGGACCAGGGCCAAACAGGGTTTACCTCTATAGTAGCCACCCTCAACTTAGGCTGATTGCCTGAGTTGAGGTGCACGATGTCCAAGGAAGGACCAGGGCCAAAATAGGGATTCAAAGTTAAACATGAATGGTGACAGGTTATTGAAAGAACAAGGTCAATTATGGCTCAAACAGGGATCAAAGGGGTTATTTATATTTGGACGGTCTTGTAGGTTAAGTGGACTGCACACAAAAAGGGCCTGTGATCCTTTCCTAAGCAACCAAACTTCAACTTAACAAAATAGACCGGGCAAGTTCTAGATGCATGCACAGAGTAAGAATTTATGACAATAAATCTCACACACTCTTAGCACCAAGAAACTATATCGCTACCAACTATCAAACAACCGCTCGGCTTAAGCATACTCATTCTAATCATAATCACACAATGACATTCAAGGATCCAGACAGTCAATCGTTTCAACATAAGTACAAAACCAGAAATTTTTTTAAAGGGGCCTCGTTTTAGTTAACAAAAACGCCATGCTCATCACTATAGACACTAAAAAATTTAAAATAACAACCTAAACATGCCGGTTCTACTAGATAGCACACCG